>SKCR01049846.1:0-145456 GCA_019454045.1 Zanthoxylum bungeanum | reverse complement strand
AGTAGGTAAAATCTCCGACTATTCTAAATTTTTACAAGAAACGTACTTCTTAGATTCGAACCTGAGATCTTAAGATGAGATCATGAATCTTATATCATGAAGTCACGCCCCTTGAATACCTCACTAACCAACACCAGATATTTTATATAATGGTTTATTTATTTATATAATATATATGTGCAGTTGCACTTATTATTCAAAGAGAGAATTTGAACATCTATACATTAGGGTTACTAATAGGGTTTCATTGATTAACCCTTTTCTTTTGCTTTAAAATTTGAACTTTTCAAACAAGATTAAAAAATAAAAAATAACTTGAAGGCCATTAAATGACTTTAATGTAGTCGGATGAAGAGCCATATGAAAGTGGTGGGTGGAAATGGCACTTTGCCCTCATTTGGGTTTAATTCATTTATACACATTATACATTTATAGTTGAAACCAAAAGAAACATGTGGTGAAAATTTACTTTGCTATATCAAAAATTTTATGTAGCCGAGAAAGAAGTTGGATTGAAATGATTCCATGTTATTATTATCAATTTATTAATTATCTTTATCTTTATTAGGTATTTTAATAAGTTTGGGGATAAATTTATTATTCCAATTTTAAAAGAATAAACACTAAAAGAAATTAAATATGAAATTACCGACCGAATATGTTTGGTCGGTAAATTTTAATATTACCAATCGAAAAAGATAAAAAAATAATTTCTAACTAATTTTCGACCTAATTATTATTGACCGAATATTACTATTAGTAGTAGTAGTACTGCTGGATAGCCAGCTGCTACTAATTTCTTTACTTAAGATATGTAATGGGTTTATGTAAACATATTTAGCATTAAAACATACATTATATAAGATATGCATATTTTGTGATAAAAATATATTTAATTATCAATATTTTTTGAGTGATTTTAATCCTTCTTTAATTCCATTTTACTCTTTATTATATCACTCATTTTTTAATAAATCATAAGATTATGTTTGGATTGATAGAAGAGGATGAAATGAAGTGGAATGTAATTTAAAATATTTAAAATTCATTATTTGGATTGATGAAAGAAGATGAAATAGAGTGTAACAAAAATGGGTCTTGTGCTATTGAAAATGAGCCGCCCAAATCAAGGGGTTGGAGATGGAACGTAACGTAAAAAAATAACATTATTTGTGAGGACAAATTTACCCTTTTGAAAAATAACATTAAAACATTTGTTTTTTTACTTTTTACAATCTAAAAGGATATTATTGTCTTTAAAACCTATTTATTTACATTCCATTCCATTATATTTATTTACCAATAATATTTTGAAATATTACATTATAAATCTCTCATTTTCCCAAACAAGATTATAATATATTATACTTCATTCCGTTCCGTTCCGTTCTATTTCATTCCATTGGGTTACATTCCATTATAAATCATTCTCTTCCATTAATACAAGAAATTTTATCAATTCAACTAATTGTGACACATGACTAAGGAATTGTTTGCATTGCTATAATTTCTTAATTGTACCATAACTCTTTTGTTTGGTTCTCTTCTCACAAAATAAATTTAGAATAGATAAAAGACAAAGGGAAAAAATGAAGAAAGAAAATGAATTAGTGTTCGATTTTCTCTTCTGATCTTCTCTTCTTTTTCTTCATTTCCCCATGACTTTGCTTTATTTGTTAACATTTTGAAGATCATCAAGTTCACATTTCAAATATGAAATGAAATTCTTTGACAAGATGTAAATCAAATGTCTTAGTAAAGGAATTAGATTCAATGTTGATCGAGCTGATCTTTGTACAAAGATTTTATATATATATATAAATAATTATAATTGAATCTTAATCGTGTACTGTTATTAAAACATGTACCTTAAGAGATTATAAAAATTTAGCGCAAGAGCCGGATCTAAAGGATAGATCGCTATGTTGTGATCTAGGGAAAAAATTTAGGGGGAAAATTTATGACCTAGCTAAGGTTACCAAATTATTTCAGATACGATTATTAATTAATTATTTTGACCTAATTTAGGGTCTCTATATTTACAAGGGCTATTCTAAAACCACCCAACCTTAGAGTCAACCATGAATTAGTATAGTTCAACACTTAAAAAAAATTTATAAGTAAATTAGAGTAGTGATAGATGTACTTCACCAGTATATAATGAATATATAATTTTAATTTTAAAGAAATCATAAGAGGTTGTGTATATAAAAATTATTTAATTAAATGAAATTTTTATTTAAATCACAATATTATTTCAGTATATCTATTATTATTTAGCAAAATATTTTTTTCCCTTAATTTTTGGTGGAGAACGAGTCTTTTCGCGCTTACAAGAGATAAGCACAAAGCCTTCACGAAATCTTTTACAAGCCAAGTTGGACGCGCCAGAAGCAACTTTTTCTAGAAATCTTTATCAACCTGGACGGCAGCTACATCTCTTTATTTTCTTTTGGTAATTATATAGAAAAATGATAAATTTACGGAGAAATAATAAATGGGTGATAAAAATTAATTATAAAATATCCGTACTATATGCATTAAAATTACTTTAAATAACATAGTATGAATATTTTATAATTAATTTTTATGATTTTGGTTACTCTTTCGTGTGTAGGTATCACTGTCCTCAAGGGGTGCGGCTTAATGGTGTATGGTTCAGGATCTCACATTGATGTATTGGGTTCGAATTCAGAAAATGCGTTTCTTGTAAGAGTCTGGGATAACCCGAGATTTTATATGCTCTGTTTAAACCCGTAATGGGTGGTTTGATGGTGTGGTTTTCAACGATTTAAAATATATATGTATGTATGTATGTATCGCTATCCGATTACATTTGTTGGCTTTTACAAAAACATGGATTCGATTTCTTTAGATTACAGTGCCCTATAGTCAATAATAATATTAGGAAAACCTGAGGTGGAGTTAAAGATAAAAATTTAAGGGAGAGTTAGATCATAGATCAGAAATATTAAAATTGAAAGCTAACTACGAATTTTTTTTTTTTTTTTTTACTATTTTCCATGTGAAACAACATAATTTATTTTAGAAATTAATGAGGAAAAAAAATTATGTGTGTATATATATTATCTCTATCACATTTCCTTTTATATAAACACTGATTTACTCTTCAGAAATAAGAATTTCGCAAAACCAATTTATACTGGGGCGGTAAAGATTTCACTTTAACGAATTAACACTTGGGCGATATTGAAATATTTTTCAAATATCAAAGGGAAAAGTGGATAATAATTCAAATAGTAAAGGGAAAATAGAAGTTTGTATCCCAACTTATGTGACTCATTATTTGTTAGATAATGAAAGAAAGTCTTGAATTCACTCTATATGAATTTACAATGGTATGGGCCTTTATATAGGCTACATAGAAAACCAAAATAGATAATGAATCATATAGTAATGAACAATAATAATGAATATAGGAAATCTGCATTTAATAGGGAATATAATAAAATCATGAATCCTAAAGATACTAGGAATTTTATTTTGGATCTTGATTTGCATAATATAGATTTCTATAATAATATTCCTTAATATTTCTTAACCCCCTCAAACTCAAGCTGGCGACGAAGGAACAAGCTTGAGATTGTATCTTGAAATCGGAGAGCGGAGTCATGAAATTGGAACTTTTGAAACTTGGAGGTTGGAAACCTTGAGATAACTGATGAGCTTTAACCTACAAAGCCCGAAGGGGGGAGCCGAAGCCCAAGAGGATGTCGAAGCTTGAGAGCTTTAACCTACGAAGCCCGAAAGGGGAGCCGAAGCCCAATGGGGAGCTTTAACCTACGAAGCCCGAAGGGGAGCCGAAGCCCAAGGGGGAGCTTTAACCTACGAAGCCCGAAGGGGGAACTGAAGCTCGAAAAGGATGCCGAAGCCTGAGAGAGCCGAAGCCCGAGAGAACCAAAGCCAAAGAGAGAGTGAAATCTCGACAGAGAGCAGAAGTAAAATCTGAAAGAGAGTTGAAACCCGAAAGGAGCGGGCCAGAGCACACTTGTGAAGGGGTGGCGCATGACAGAAGAAGCACTTGTGAAGGGGTGGCGTATGACATGTGAAGCACTCATGAAGGGTGGCGCTTGGGAAAAGCAATGTGGCGGTTGGCACGAGGGGCGCGTGAGGGTCACACAATTATGGTAGTTGTGATCCCCTACGCGCCGATGAGAAGTGGAGAGAGTGAAATTAGAAAGTTAGAACATGAGCTCTGATACCATGTTAGATAATGAAAGAAAGTCTTGAATTCACTCTATATGAATTTACAATGGTATGAGCCTTTTATAGGCTACATAAAAAACCAAAATAGATAAGAATCCTATAGTAATAAAAAATAATAATGAATATAGGAAATCTGCATCTAATAGAGAAATATAATAAAATCACAAATCCTAAAGATACTAGGAATTTTATTTTGGATCTTGATTCCATAATATAGATTTCCATAATAATATTCCTTAATATTCCTTAACATTATTCTTATAAATAATTCATCATGTAATATAGTGAGATATATGAAATATCAATCACCTTAACACATGGTAAATTATTCAAATATTGACATGACACATGACACATACATGACAAGATAGATTAATTATGAACCAGTTTTTAATTTCTTATTTGGTGAAAAGTGATCTCGATTTTCCTAAGTTACGCAAGTGTATGTATCGTTCAAGTAATATAAAAAATATCGATCTCACGATAACTTATCACATACTTAATTGTATTAAATTAACTTTAAGGAAAATAAAGAAAAAAATATGAAAATTCCAAAAGCAACCAATGAGAGAAAGACATTTACGGTTGTGAATCCACTCAATACTATGTGAAAGATGAGTTGATTTTCCTACACTTGTGTAATAAATTAACCTATTAGCCTGGAACATGACAGTATCCACAAGCCTCTTTCGACAGTCATGTGAAAATATTCAGAATAAATTAATTAACTATATTTCTATGCCAACCAATTTAAGCTGAATTCTTTAAGATCAAGTTCCAATTATGGCTACGCACGCCCTACAGGTATATTTCTATCATGTAGGGAAATACCTTAAATGAGATCGTGTGTTATTGAACCTAAGGCCAAACCTAAAATTCATTTTTCAAGTTCAAATAAGTCTCACAATTCAATCTTATTGGTGATCAAGCAGTAAGAAGCATAAAGCATGAAGCATAAAATTCAATAAATAAGCCAATAAATCACACAAAATATAAGAAAAATCAATTATATAAAATTAAAGTACTGAATTTCATCAAAACCCTATATTAAGGGTTTAGCTACAGCATATGAGAGAAAGTTCTAAATAAATAATCAAAATTAAATAAAGTATTATGAAAGAGAAGAAGAGAATAGGCTCTGTTGAAGTCGGCAGCCTTCTTCATTCTTGAAGCTAAACATCGGTGCTGTGCTTACTTGATGTACTTCATTTTCTCTCAAAAGTCTCTTTGGAGGCTTCACAACTATCTCCTTAGGGTTTGAGACATAGTGTTCTTTTATAGGGAGCTCTAGAGACCTTCTTGTTTAAGTTTCTAAATTCTCTTGAAGTCTAGAAATCATACACGTGTAGCCTAGCATCGCGACACGAGTGTCTGTTGTTGTGGCGTCACGACGCATGCATTCTGCCTCATTTTCTACTACAGCGTGTCGCGACATTGCAAAGGTCTTTAGCGTCGGCACCATTTCGCTCCGTGTTGCCGTTTCTTCGCTTGTTAAGCACGTTTCAGCCATCTTATGCTTCGAACTTACAAATTAAACATGAAACACATCAAAACACTCATAAATCCCTAGCTAACTCATAAAATTCCAGTTAGAGGGGGGGTTAAATATTAATATATTCACCGCTTATCACACCCTCAAACCTAACATTTTGCAAGAAAAAATAAAAAATAAAATAAACTAACTCTAACAAACTAACTAACTAACTAAACCACTTTCGTAGGGATCACTGTTGCATTTAGCGTATGCAAAAAGCCTTTAAACCCCTAGGCGGCCCTAGTGGACGAGTTATAGTCTCGTGAGGGCTTACAGCGACGACACCTACAAATATTATTCACATGTACATGCAATCACACAAAAACACAAAAACAAATAAAAGAAAAAAAACAAACAATCCTGGTAGTTGTACATAACAATGTCCTCAGAGAATGTCCAGTAACAAAGTCAGAGGAATATTCAAAGTGCGAACTACAACTTAAATCTAACTTATTGAAAAAACCATCTAATTCAAACTCAATGTGTATGTGTATGTGAAAAGATCTGGTCACAGCTCGATTCTTAAGTAAGTCAACTCATTGATTTTGTCTCAAACATCGATAGCTGATGGGTCTAACCAACCTAGATATCTAAAAGGATTGCTATGCCCGCCTATATGCCTAGTGTGGTACAACTCTTAACGAAAATCTCACTTTTTTTGGACTCACCTACCCTTTAAGGCTGTATTTCTCCTCATGGTAGTCCTAATACTCGCCCATTAATAACTTTACGTTTATCGGTTATAGTTAGTCTTTTTTAAAAAAATATTACCATACCATACATCATAATTAAATGCAGATAGAAACAGATATTCAGGCAAGCGGTCATTCATTATCTACCAATTCTTTCAACTAGTCACTTCATCAACTCCCTAGGGTCTTACTGCTACAAACCTATTTTATAGTGTATAAGAGTCTGACCTAGATATCATACTCAATGCATAAGATAAAAATCAAAGTTGGCCCTTACAATTTCCAAAAACTTCACACTAAGACAAACACCTCATCATCAGACCTTAGTTTTTAGAAACAAGAAACAAAAAATAAAACATACATGAAACATACCAAGAAATAAAATATGCAACAACCCCAAAATTAAATATTACATTGCCCCAATGTAATATAAAACAAATGAAATAAGAAGAATATGGAACAACTCTATTGTGGTGAGGGTCACGTATCCACCTCATCACCAACTCCAGCTTCCTCTATCGTCATGGCTGCCTCCGGAAGGTATGGAAACACTGAGAATTTCTCCACGCTGATGTTGAGCTGGCTGGCCATTAAGTGGAGCATCTGCTCTATAGACTGGTTGAACTGGGCCTGATAATCAACATGAGCCTCCAAATGCTCCAAGCACTGGGCGACAATAAGTGGTCGAGATGATCGCCAAGTTGAGGATTACGGGTGTGCAGTTGATGAACTGGCAGCATGTGTTCTAGTGCTCGAAGTTTCTGAATGATGCTCACTATCAATGATTTAGTAGGCTGTATAACCTCTTTTCTATGATCTATGGGCACTTTGGCTTGCACACACAAGCTAGTGATTAGGCTACAATAGAGGAGTTCTGTCTGTGTAGAGTTGGATGCCTGAACAATATTAGTGGAAATGAGCTCGTTTACATCAATGAAATCACCCTCGAGCAGAGATTAAAGGAGGATCATTCAATCCTTCATGACATTGGTAATGTGCGAGCCTGGTAGAAGTGTGCATGTCACAAAGTGAAACCAGACTTGAGCATCTCGACGGAGGTATCTGGAACTCATCTTAACATGTTCCCCACTGCTGCTGATATCCCACGCGGCATTAAGGAGACAGAGAGTCTGAGTGAGATATTCCAGATCATGGTCCTATATGGTCTCAATGTAATCATCATGTTTAATTTATGTTAGCCCCTAGACCCTATTGATAGTTATCCTATCAAATGCAATCTGCTTGCCTCATACCATCACATGATATCTCATGTGTTCATAAGCATTGACATAGAATTCCCTCACTACAAGGATAACTGTAGGGCCGGGCTGAGTGCATAATTTAGACTAGTGGCGTTGGGCTATGACCGAGTTGATCTGGGGGAACTGTCTAGGGTTCACATCAAATCATCTCTCAATGATAGGAACATTTTGCCTCATTCCATTCTCATAGCGTTTCTTAGCGGCCACAGACATAAATTTGGCATTGTCAAAGGAAGAAGTTGCAACTTGCTTCCCACGCGATCTTTTAGAGGCCATTCAGAGTGGTTGGAATTTTTTTAAAAATTTTGACAGAATCTCCTCTATATCTAGGAGTTTTATCCACTCTCAACCTAAGTTGCAACTATTCCAACACTTCACTAAGTCCAATTACCAGTGCGCCCCCAATCTACAATAATATTTGCAATGTCATAACAGAAATCACAAAAAATAGCAAGAAGTGGGTGAATGGACGTGAACTTGAATTGCGAAAGAGACACACCCATAGTGGAAGATGCACACGTGGGAAATGGCGAGAGCAAAAAAAAGAGATATTTTTTAAAAAAATCAAAAAATTATGTTGCGACGTGTAATAGTCAATGTCGTGATGTTCAACCCTAAAAATTGGGGGTTTCATGATTAGGGTTCGAGTCGCAATGCACAGTTTATTACGTCGCGAAGTAAAATGCTCGAGACATTCAGCATCACTTTTCTTCTTAAGCGAGTCACGACGCGATATTTCTAGTGTCGCGACTCGCTATGACTCAAGCTCTCTGCCTCAATTTTATTCTTTCGGGTGTCACATTACCCATGGGGGAGTCGCAGCGTGCCGACATACATCTGATTGGTTTGATTTTGTGTTGTCAGGAGTACTCTGTTGGTGTTATTTCCTGCAAAAATAACATGCAAAATTCAAAACACATAGTATGTTATGCCATAAACACAAGTGAAACTAAAAAATTGAAAACGAGCAAAAATAAAATTTGTGTGCGTTGCCTACCCGTTAGCGCTAAGTTTAACATCTTCAGCCAAACGTGACTACCCAAGTTGTTAGGTTGGGTTTTTCAATGTGAGAGTTGCTTTTTGGTGCTCGACGGTTTCACCCCAGTCGTGTTTGACTCGTTGGCAATTTATTTCGAATGTATTGCTAAGTTAGGGTCTCGCAGTTCAACTGCTCCGTACGGAGATACTTGGGTTATCACAAACAGATCTGACCACCATTATTTTAGCTTTCCAAGGAAAATTTTAAGCCTCGAGTTGTATAATAACACCTACTGCCCTGGTTCGAGTTGTTAGCGCACTATTTTCTGATCATGCCACTTCTTGGTCTTTTCCTTGTACAATTTGGCATTTTCAAAGGCGTGGAGGCAAAATTCATCCAGTTCGTTCAATTGAAGCAGTTGTTTCTCCCCCGCTGCTTGTAACTCAAAGTTCAACTTTGTCAAGGCCCAATATGTTTTATGCTCGAGCTCCACAAGAGAATGGCATGCCTTTCCGAAACACCGGTCGATATGGTGACATTCCAATGGGTGTCTTATATGCTATTTGGTAGGCCTATACTGCATCATCCAATTTTCTGGACTAATCCTTCCTCGTTGAACTAATAGTGCGCTCCATGATTCTTTTGATTTCTCTATTGGATACTTCGACTTAGTCACTTGTCTGTGGGTGGTACGCAGTGGTAACTTTGTGAGTAACTCTATATTTAATGATGAGTGCATCAAAATACTTATTGTAGAAATACGTGCCACCATCATTGATGATTGCTCGAGGGGTCCCAAAATGAGTGAAAATATTTATTGAGGAATTACAGTATCACTTTGGAGCCATTTGATAGCAGTATTGTTGCTTCCAGCCACTTGGAAAACATAGTCCACTGCAACCAAGATATAAAGATTGCCATGTGATAGAACAAATGGCCACATAAATTCGATCCCCCACCAATCAAATAGTTCAACCTCTAGGATGCAATGGAGTGGTCCTTCATTTTTTTGGAGATATTTCCCGTCCTTTGGCACATGTCACATTGAAGAACAAACATGTGAGCATCCTTAAATATAGTGAGCCAAAACAGACCCGATTATAACACTTTGGATGCGATCTTGTCTCTGCCAATGTGGCCGACATATGCATAGGAATATCAGTGCTGAAGGACACTATCAACCTCCTATTGGAGTAAATTTCGCCACAACAACTGATTGACACATCTCTTGAACAAGTATGGCTCATACTAAATATAATTTTTTACTTCACTGAAGAACTTATTCCTTTACTGATGTGTATATTCGAATGCCCATTTTCCATAAACAATATAGTTCACGTTGTCAGCGTACCACGAGACGTCCTTGTGCATGATGGCGAATAACTAGTCATCTGGGAAGATCTCATTTATTGTCAGCTCATTACCATTTGTATTCCCACTTTCAAGTCGCGACAAGTGATCCGCTACTTGATTTTTTGTCTCTTTCCTATCTCAGATCTCCAAGTCAAATTCTTGCAGTAGTAGCACCCAACGAATCACTCTTGGTTGGGCATCCTAATTTGCTATTAAATACTTGATGGTTGAATGATCTGTGTAGACTATCACATTTGTGCCTATCAAGTAGGAGCGAAATTTGTTGACACACTCACAAAGTAATTCTTTACTCCCAAGTATAATAGTGTTGAAGTAATAAAATAACCCGGTAAGTCCGAGGTCGATCCAAAGGGAATAAATTTAGTAAAAAAAAAATTTGAGTGAAAAGAAAGGCTGAATTGTTTGAAGTGATGGACAATTTTAAATTGAACTGTAATAATAAATTAGAATGTTGGGACCAAATGATCCACTCTTAATATTTCAAATAGAGAGAAATCTTACTTTTCATAATATATAAATTGTAATTTTTACCCAGTTAATTTACTTCAGGAATTAATTATTCCAAAACATATAAAACCAGCCATAAAGATGGTGATAACATCTGTCTATTACAAGTCCAGTTAGGTACTCAATTATGCCAAATAAATAAAGCTAGCCATATAAGCGGTAACAAAGTTTGTCAATAATTAATTAAATTAAATATTAGTCTTTAGATTACAATTCATAAATTATAATATATATATATATATAAGATTAATCTATATTCTCATATTAAAAACTTCACCCTTTATCCCAGAAGGATGAAATCATTTACTCATAATATGAATAAAAACTTATAGAATTTGATTACTGAAAGAAAAAAGATTACAAGAAAATAAAATACACAAGACACTTCTTCCAAATTCTTCAAGAGAGAAAATGAATGAAGCATGAAGAAAATGAGAGGTGAGCACCTCTATTTATAATAGAAGTGCACATCCCTCAATTATTAAATCAAATACAAACAATAAACTTTTACACATTTTTTTCTTTTACTTTTTTTTTTTGGCTTTTTTGATTTTTGTTGATCATTTTGTAAACATTTATCACAATCCACATAAAAGGGCATTCTAAAAGTGGATTGTGACATTTAAATTTAATTTTTTATGTTTAATTTTTTTTTTTACTTTGTTTTCTAATAATTAAAATTACATGTAACTCATATTGGCTTCTTCACCAATTTCGACTTTGAAAATATCTGAACTATAAGATCTTATAAAGAGTAAAGTTTTAGATATTTGAGTATTCTTTTATCCGGAACTGAAATCGCCTCAATCCGATATCAAAGTAAAACGTTATGGCCAAAATATGAAACTTGCGCAAAATTATAATTTCTGAAATTGTACACTATTAGAACGCCCCTTCAAGTTTATGGCCTCCGAATCCAAATGTCACATAATTTTTCGAGTTATGAATTCAAGGTATTATTTAACCTACATAAGAAATAAAAATCACAATAAAAATATATAAAACATAAATTTAATTATTATATCACAAATGTGCTAAATTAAGGGGATTAATGGAACTACGAATGTAAAATAATTAAATTTCCTTTTAATAAATATACATTTTTTAGTGTTCATCACACCGCCAACCAGCTTATTACTAGTCCCTAGTAATTTAAGCGAAAGCTAAAAAGAAAAATTCTTATCCAACTTAGTAATTGTTTTATTTCTTTCTAAATTATCAAATAAGAAAATTTTCCTGTATTTTTTACCTTTCTTCCATACACCTATAAGTGAAAGTATCAATCAATTCATTATGTCCACATATTCACAGGTCTTGTTGAAAAGAGAGTAATATTTATGTCTTAAAGTTATATCATAATTCACACCTTTTGGAAATGACAGTTTATTTATATACCAAAAATAATTTTTTAAATAATAATATATCTTTAACCTTTGTAACGAGCTTTGGGCCAGTGACTCACAAATCAATTGGTTTTAGGGCACTAGATGTTAAGACACCCTTACAGACTTGATTGCTTGGGTCTCAGATGTCAAAAAGAAGAGGTGTCTGATTTACTAAGCTTTCTCTTTAACTCATGTAACGAGCTTGAGGCCAGTGATTCCCAGACTAGTTGGCCTTAGGGCACTAAATGTTAAAACACCCATATGGTTTTAATTTCTTGAGTTAGAGAGGCTACATAATCGAACTTATTCACACATATTTTTTTTTTACAAACTCAAGCTCTACCGTTTTACACAAACAATCATTGCTTGCTGAGACAAGATGTCTGGTTACTAAGTAAAAGCTTGATTATTATTCATATCATTTTTTAAACTAACTCAAGCTCTACTATTTTACGTGAACAATCACTGCTTGCTGAGACAAGATGTCCGGTTACTAATTAAAAGCATGATTAGTTTTTGTTTTTGAATAAAAACAAAATTTCACTGCCTTTAGGTACTACATCCAACAAACTATAGAACTAAATATTACAAAATTTTCACTTACAACCCACGATCATATGTTACCGTGTATGTTGATAATACATGTCAAATGAGCATATAAAGATCAAATTTAATCAATATTATGGAGAATTCACAAATTTAAATGGTTAAAAAAGAAAGAAATAAAAATAACTTGTTACGAATTACATTGGGATGCATCTCATGAGCGAAAACTCCTTACACTGCCATCTCTGAACAACAAATCCACTTGGTTAGTCAAAAATTTATTGTTGGTTTGTGTTTATTTTTTTGAATAAAAACACAAAAGAAAATCAATACAAAATAATTTATTTTTTATTTTTTTAAACACAAAATAATAACAAAGTAAAAATAATATAATTTTTTTTTAAAACGACAACACAAAAATAAAAATATTTTTGATTTTTTTTTACAAAATGGAAAACATGAAAATGAACTATCTAGTCAACTATCAAATGGAAAATACAAAAATGAACTATCTAGTCAAATATCCTCTCCCCCAACCAAATTGAGACATTGTCCCTAATGTCTGAATAAGAAAAAGTAGAGTTTAGAAGACATCACTTGGTTAGTGTGAAATTGATAATTGAATCTACAATACTGTTACTAAAAAGAAAGGTTAAATATTAAAACAATAAAATGAAATCAAAATAGTAAATGATATGTATTGGTAGTTGTGATTGTGGCTCACATCTTGGTCTGGTTTTACGTCTAGTAATGGCTTGAACGCCCTCTATAGGTCAGGGATATACTTCCCATCCAATTTTCTTATAAATTGGCAAATATGGTCTTTTAAAGTCAGATTCCCGAGACTGTATTGTTGTCTTTCCTTTTGAAATTATGTATGTAAATTGTGAATTAGTGTATCAAATCCATTAGGATGCGTCTCAAGAGTCAATGATATATTATCTAATGACTACTTTCTCAAGCCATCTCTAATGGGTTGAATTTTTTTCTTCGTAATTATTAGATATCATTCCTAAAGAACAACAACAAATGTTGCACGTCCAACGTGTGCATGTATATTTAGCTCTTCGTTTCTTAGCATAATGTTTTTCTTCAAACTAGATATGTAAGAGATGAATGAATCAAGAAATTTAAAGACCCATGTGTTACCCATATTTTTCATGTAAGGGTTTAACCTTTTTTTAGGTGGTCGATGTGTCCTGACATTATCTTTTAAAAGAATTTTTCGTGTGTATTTTAAAAGATTAATGTCTTTTATATCTTTTAAAGTCCATCCAATTCCTTATTTATGTTCTTTCAAAACAAATAATTTACCTTCTTGATCGCTTGTGAGAGAGAAAGAAATTACCACATGGTAAGTTTGTTCATCTCCAAGAAAAGCATACTTTAATCCTTCTAGCAAAGTCTTTAATTCCAATTTGGGTGCTTCATCATTTTTCTCGTCTTCAAGGGTTCCTATTTCCTCAAAATTTTGATTCTCTCCATCGTTTTCCATTATCTGTGTAGAATCAAGTAAAACATCATTAGGAATATCCAAAACTAATGGCGTACTTGATTCAAGAAAATTAGTTGTACAAATTTTTATCAGATCAGATAAACTCCCCTGAATATATTCCTCTACAATTGGTTCAATTAGTTCAATGCTCTCGTTTTCACTGTCCTCATCGTATGGTTGTTTCCACATGTTGAAAACATTAAGCTTCAATTTCATATTGCCAAAGGACAAATTCATGATTCCATTCCTATAATTTATTAAGCCATTAAATGTTGCTAAAAATGGACAACCAAGCATTACATGAATTGGCTTGTAACTGTCTGCTACAGGTTACGTTTCCAAGACAATAAAATCCACAGGATATATGAATTTATCGACTTGTAATAACATGTCTTCCGCAATTCCTTTTGGTACATTGACAGATCTATCGACAAGTAAAAAAGTAGTTGAAGTTGATTTTAACTCGCCAATATTAAGTTATTAGTAAACCAAAAATAGAAGCAAATTGACACTTGCTCCAAGTAGACCCGGCCACGATTCCGATTCGGAACCAAAATCGAACTGGTTAGAACCAGACGATTCTAATTCCAGATCCGAAAATGTTCGATTCGGTTAGGGTTCGCCCCTAGTCGAACCGAACGGAACCGGACGGTTCCAGCAATTATAAGGTTCCAACCAGAACCATTGAAGCCCAACGGCTACTAGTGGCACCTTGCCCTAAAAATAAATTTTTTTAGAGTAATTACTAAATTACCCTTAATAATATTAATATAATTGCTAGTTTTAGGGCCATTTTTAGGTATAGCAAAAATAATCCAAAAATGCATAAATATGGGTGATATTTCATTTTTTCAACAAACCAATTCTCAATTCTCTCAATTTCTACAATTCTCTCATTTTTAATTTCTCATTCTCATTTCTCCATTATTGCTGGTTACTACAACAAAATAAAAAATATAGGGATAACACGACTAATAAACCGGAATTAAATAATTATTTATCTACCAATTTCGAGTTACCTACTAAAAATTTAGTGCGTAAAATTTTTCAAGTACGTGACTATTGGAACCGATATCAAAATATCTATCATGTTTTATCAGTTATTACTAAAGAGGTGTTGGAAGCACATGTTTCCACCGTTGCGGTTGAGCAAACCTTCAGCTTAGGAGGCAATATTTTGGAAGTGAGACGGTCTTCATTACATCCAAGTATTTTAGAAGCAAAAACATATGTGGATGGTTGGACCCGAGCTGATATGAGACAACAAGAAGATGCCCCGATGACTTTGAAGACTTGTTCAACAATGCATCTACAAGTGCAAGCGGAACGGGAGCTGAAGGATCAACATGCACTGATAACGATGATGATTGATTGATGAGTAAATAATTATAATATGGAACTATCTTAAAAATATAATGGAACTACGTGAGCTTTGATTCCTCTCACCATTGGAGGATACGTGATCGGTGAAATCACTCACGTTACGCAAGTACACGTATCACTCAAGTAGTATAAAATGTATTGATCACACGAGGACTTAATACATAAGCTATTAATTTATGAAGCAAAATGTTTACGAGTATCTAATAGATTGGGTGTTTGATTGAATGGTGATTTTAAACTTAAAACAAGTAAATAAATAACGCGAAAGTAAATTAAAGGAAAATTCGATATTATTAAACTATCCAGGGTTGTGAATCATTCCAATATCTTTTAATTATAAAATGGCTATTTCACGTTTGTGTAATATATTGGTTTATTAACCTAGAACACGAATTTATGCAAAATCCTCTTCCGATGGTCAGATGCAAATACCTAGTATAACCTAATTAATCATATTCCTATGTCAACCAAGTTACCTGAATTCATTAAAATTAAGTTCCAATTATGGTTACCCCCGCCCGACAGGTATATTCATATCCTGTAAGGAAATCTACCTAAGAATCATCATGCCCCAAGGTGAGATCGTGAGCTATTGAGTTTAAGGCTAAACCTAAAATCTCTTTTCCAAGTTCATTTTAAGTTTACCAAATCAATCTTATTAAAGGCCAGTTAACAAGAAGCATTAAGTTTAAGGCTCAACAAATAAACCTTTATATTACCCAACCGTAAAATAACCCTTTATAAACTGGTGATATTGGAATTCATCACAACCCCAGATATGGTATTTAGTTACAACACATATCTAGGACTATTAAAAATGTAAATAAAGTAAATGACATAAAGTAAAAGCTTGAAAGTAAAAAGGTAAATAAAGCAATAAAGAAAATAGTGGGGTTAGAGGATCCACTTTTATTACTTCTATTTAGATATCTCCCTTATTATAATTTATTAACTTTGCGTGATAATTATCAATCGACCATATAGGCTGTATCCTGATTAAGTCAAATTTATGATTAATTCCAACCGACCATAAATGCGGTATCCAATTTAGTCAGGTTAAAAAACAAATTAATTAAGTCCAACCGACCATAAAGGCGGTATCCCATTAAATCAGGTTTTAAATAGTTTATATATTATAATTAAGGGAGATTAATCTAAATATTAGTAATAAAAGCTTAACTTTTCACCCCAGCAGATGAGAGTTACCTCCTCATACTGGAAAGTAGAAATAAAGACTGAAAAGTAAAGTAAAGAAAGAACTATTGCGTAAAATAAAATAAAATAAATATAGAAAGCTGTAAATAAACAAACAAGATACAATCTTTTTAGTATTCTTAAGGAAATCCCCAGAAGAAGGTATGAATTTTACAAACGAAATGGCTTGGTATTTATAGGTAAAATTTTGCCTTCACCAATTTCTCAACTAATTTCTCCACTAATTTCCCCACCAAACATGGCTCCCAATATGGCACCAAACATGCAAGCATGTTTGGTGGAAGTTTGACAATTTTCATTTTTTATTTTATTTTATTTTATTTTTGTTTTGAAAATGACTTTAATAATTACATATAACACAATTCTTGATATTTTATCAATTTCGGTCATGAAAACTTTAGAATTCGAAATTATTATGAATGTAAAGGTTGTAGATCTTTGCGTCTTCTTTAATCTGGAACTTGAATCACCTCAATCCGATATCGAAGTAGAAAGTTATGGCCAAAATAAAAAAATTACGCAAAGTTGAAATTTCTGAAATTGTATTTCGTTAGAACGCTATTTCAAGTTTCCAATATCAAAAATCAAAATATCAAGTCCAGTTTTTGCCCTTAATTGTTCCACATTTCGTCCTGATTGATTCCATTGAGTCTCGATTTTATTTTATCTACAAAATAAACTAAAACACATCAAAACGTTCATAAAACTCGAGAAACTATACAAAATATTAAGTAAAATGGGCGGTAAATATTGATATATTTTCCACTCATCACACCTTTAAACCTAACATTTTTCTAGTCCTCGAGCAAAATAACAAAATAAAATGCAATAAACAATTCAAATTAAACTAAGCCACTTTCGTAGGGATCACAGTTGCATTTAGCGTATGCAACAAGCCTTTAAACCCCTTAGGTGTCCCTAGTGGACGAGTGGTAGTCTCGTGAGGGCTTACAGTGACGATACCCACAAACGTCAATCTAATGCACTCAAAAGCAAAAAGACAAGAGAAAAGAGAATAAATAAGTTAGTGACTAAACAAGTGAAACGTCTTATCCAAGTTAATAGTTGATTTTTTTCTTTCAAAATTACCAAATAAGTAAATTCTCCGATTATTTTTACCATTCTCAATATACACAGCCAACAAAGTATTAATCAAATCATTGTGCCCACAATATTCATAAGTGTAGTTGAAAAGAGAGTAATATTTTTGTCCTAAAGTTATATCAGAATTCACACCTTTTTTTAGCAAAGGAATTTTTTTTTTTTTTTTTTAGAATATCTTCTATCCATGTAGCGAGCTTTGGTCCAGTGACTCCCAAGCTAGTTGGCTTTAGGGCACTAGGTGTTAAAACACCCATACAGACTTAATTACTCGGATCTCAGATTTTTTTTTATTCCATCACTTTTTTAGATGCTTCCTCCAATTAAACTAGAGCACTGAATATTAAAAACTTTTCACTTGCAACTCATGGTCGTATGTTACCATGTATATTGATAATATTTGTCAACTGAGCATATGAAGATCCAATCTAATCAGTTTTATGGAGAATTTAAAAATTAAATAATTCAAAATGAAATAAACAAAAATTAACTTGTTACGAAATAGGTTGAGATACGTCTCAAGAGTGGAAATTCCTTAAACAACTATCTCACACCAATTTCACTCGATTAGTCAAGCTAAAAACACAAAAACACAAATTTTTTTTTAATTTTTTCAAATTTTTTTTAATTGTTTTGATTTTTTTTGAAAATTTTTGACTAAAAATCGAAAAATAAAAATAATACTAGTCAACTATTCCCTTCCCTCAAACCTTATTGAGACATTGTCCCCAATGTCTTAGAAAGTAGAAGAAAGTTTAGAAACAGTACCTGGTTAGCTGAAATTCTACATCTAAAAAGAAAATTAAAGGTTAAGATCTAGATTTATCCGACGCTTCTTACCATGATCATTATCAGACCAGTTTATCTTGGAAAAGATAGAGTCAATTTGTGGTTCAAATGCTAAAATTTGGTCAATTAAATCATTGGCAGTTCTGGCAGTGAAGAAGATTTCTTTTAGAGGTTTTGATACGAACCCATTTCTCCGGGCATCATCAAGAAACACACAAAGAAAATCATAAAATACATCAGCATTAAATAGTCCAATCGGTTTCTGGTGTATGTTCAGGTTTGCCCAAGATAGTACTGTAAAAATTTCCTTCATCGTACCTAAGCCACCTGGCAAAGCAATAAAAGCATCAGCACAGTTAATCATTTCCACAAGTCGTTCATGTTGGACAATTATGACCCATAACATCACTATTTGTACAGAACATGGGGTTGTTGTAGAAATTAACTATGTGACAAAGGAAATTGCTCTTTTATCATTTGTAATTGGATTACCGGGATATATAAATGATAAAAATCCATATAATTAGTACCAGATTAATAAGATATGAGACAATATTAATCCACTAAGGTTTAATCATTAAATATCCATAGTCGTAGTATTATCGAGACTGGACATCGATAATGCGGAATAGACTAGTATTGCACGTGTGCGCATTATGGAGGCATAATGGCATAATTCTCATATATTTGGGTATTGGATATTCATGCGAGTGTAATATGAGTTTCTGTTTACCGATGGTACGGAAACAACTTCGCTCTGGATAGACCCCTCGGAATCCCATTGGTAGTTTGACTATGTGTCTATGGGAATCCGAATCAGGATAGGTGTATTTGGTCTTAACCTAAGACTTACATTGCTAATACTTAAGACAATCATTATACTTTGGTTTTGGTCGTCCGGGATTTTAACAGGTTATGTGTACGCCTCTTCTGGGTATATTGAGAATTGTAGTGTATTGGGTGTGATGTGAAGATGGAAGTATCACTTCAGTCATATGGAGATGATGATCAGGCAGGATACAGAACTGGTACTCTTATATGCTGCAGCTATCGGGATAATATGACAAGGTCATGATTATCCCATTATAGAGACTAGTTACCAGAGATCCGATATGTGCTTTGTACGGGGCATACACAATTTCAGCCCTAGGCCTAGCATGTGACAATCTGATACTGGATCGTAATACGCAATACTACGTATACTACGCATGACAAAGATTACATATTCGTTTACATAATATTTCTGGAGAATTGGGTAGGCACGGTGCTTTGCTAGAAGCTAACCATGTCTTGTAATCGGTAAGGACGTGGTACTGGGTACGCACGTATTCAGATAGTCCGATAACCATATTTACTGCCAACATATCCAGGGATCTCTTGGGTCGCTTCCCGAAGATTCACCGTTGAAATTTGACTCGAACAAAAAATTAATCTGGGATTAATTACGGCAATAAATTAATCTGGGATTAATTATCAAAGAAAGAATTAATCTGGGATTAATTGCGTCGAGAATTTATCTGGAAATAAATTCGCTGAGAAGAGAGAACGCGATTAATTTAGAATTAATCGGTAAAGTAAATTTAATAGTTAAATTAGATTTTACTATTTAATTTATTAAATTGGGCTAAAATAATATATTAGATATATTAATTGAAATTAGATTTCAACGCAGAATTAAAATTGGATTTTAATTCAAGCGAACTAATTAATTTGGAATTAATTCGCGAGTGACTTCCGTAATAATTTTGCTAAGCATTATTATTTAATTAAATTGGATTTAATTAAGTCGCAACGGAAAATTCGTTTAATTCGGAATTAAAGGAACCCAGGCCCAAGCGAAGTTGTGTGTTGGATTGTCTGACTTAAATTTGGAATTTAAAGTGGGGCCCACCAACTTATATCAACAAGTCACTTGTGTGATGGAAGTGGTTGAGAGCTTTTAAAGCTTTCTTGTCCAACACACTTTGCTTTTTGGAAAATATAAATGCAACTTTTGTATTTGTTTTTGGTAATTGATTTTAGAAATCAAAATTGATTTTAGAAATCAAAATTGAAAAACACTATTCCCTCTTATCTCTCACCATTGCTGAACACCTTTGTTCTTGGAGGACAAAATTTTCTTTCAAAATTTGTTCAAACTAACACTTAAATGAGTGAATCAAGGTGATAGGGAAACTCACCCCAAGTGTTGCAAACAATAAAATAAAGCTTGGAGCTTCCATTAAATCAAAGAAAAAGTCTTGAAATCATCCAAATCATTGTAAGTTTTTTCCGCAAACTTTTGATTATTCGCACTTTAATCATGCTTAGTGATCTTGTGGCATGTCTTGGAGACTAACAGTTCGGACATACCTGACACGATAAGTTCCTCTCCGTTTGATGGTCCTATCAGATTCGCCTCTGCCAAGAGTTTTGAGATGATTCCCAGAACTTGACTACCTCCTTCATGTACGGCCCTTGAAACGTACCCCATTAGTCCAAGATTGCCACCACCATATACTAGGTGCATATTCCTTTCAGCTATGACTCGACCCAATTCCTGTGCTGTCGCTATGAATTCTGGTTTAGAACCAGCACTTGTACCGCAAAACACACAAATATTTACAACTTGTATTCTTGAAGTTGCTTCCATTTTTTTATGTATTTTTTTCTCAAGTCTGGATGCCTTCAAGAGTGCAATGATGAGTTGAATTTATAGAACCTTAAAAGGGGTGAGTAATAATAACACTAGTACCTGCCAAATGATAATTATTAGCTAAATAGTAAAATATATATTGAAAGTCAAAAAGTCTGGATCTTGTCGAGAAAATAAAAGAAAATAACAAAATAAATCACAATTATTAGATAAATACAAATAGATAATAATATTTACAAGAAGTAACGACTTGAATGACGTCTATGAGTCAGGGACAAGCTTCCCATCCAATTTTCTTATAAATTGGCAAACATGGTCTTTTAGAGTCAGATTCTCGAGACTTAAATTTTGTCTTTCTTTTCGGAATTGTGCATGTAACATGTGACTTGCGTGATGCACATATCCACTGTGATGCGTCTCAAGAGTCAATGATATGTCATCCAAAGACTCCTTACTCAAGCCATCCCTAATAAATTTAATTTTATCTTCACGGTTATCAGACATCATTCCTAAAGGACGACAACGAGTATTACATGTCATGCGTTCACATTTATAGCAAATACCCATTCTTTTAGCTCTTCTCTTTTAGCATAGGTGCTTCTTCCTAAACCAGGCAGATATGACACAAAAGAGTCAGAGGACTCACTTGCCAATCGGACCCGTGCTTCAATAATCCAACGAATGTCAGTAGGAATACCTTTGATCATCAAAAGTCTCATTCATTCCAAGTGAGCTTTGTAGACTTTCATCAGAGAGTTTTGAGGGAGAGAAGGAAATTGCTTAGGAAGATTTGAGAGAATTTCTTCCATCTTGAAATATAACTTTACCTACAAAAATTAAACATACAAAAATAAAACACACCAAATCTTAATATATACACAAATTGCATGGGTTGCTTCCCTGCTAGCGCTAAGTTTAACGTCGTCATCTAGACAAGACTGCCAGGATGTTAGGCTAGATCTGAAAGTGTGACACTTTATTTTTATCGCTCAAATGATTCTCCCCAGTAGTGCTTCACACGCTGGCTATTAACTTGAATGTGTTGTTGGACTTGGGGTTGTATATCTCAACTACTTCGTAGGGTAACACCTGATTAATCACAAATGGACATGACCACTTTGATTTCAGCTTTCCAGGGAAAAGTTTCAACCGTGAATCGTATAACAACACTGCTGCCCTGGCTCCAGTTGTTTGCGCACTATTTTTTATCATGCCATTTCTTCGTACAGTTTGGCATTCTCATAAGCATGTAGGATAAATTCCTCCAATTTGTTGAGTTGGTGGATCTGTTTTTCTCCTGCTACTTGTAGATCAAGATTTAACTTCTTCAGTGCCCAATACGCTTTGTGCTCAAGCTCCAATGGCAGATGGCATGCTTTCCCAAACACCATTTGATATGGGGATATACCAATGGGTGTTTTGTAAGCTATCTGGTAGGCCCATAGTGCATCATCTAGTTTTACAGACCAGTCCTTCCTTATCGATCCACCGGTCTCTCCAAGATTCTTTTGATCTCTTTGTTTGAAACTTCAACCTGTCCATTTGACTGCGGATGGTAGGCAGTGACAACTTTATGAGTAACTCCGTATTTGGATATGAGTGCTTCAAAGTATCTATTGTAGAAATGTGTGCCACCATCACTGATAATTGCCCGAGGTGTTCCGAAGCGAGTGAAAATATTCTTTTTAAGGAATTTTATCACCACTTTTGAATCATTTGATGGCAGTGTTATAGCTTCAACCCATTTGGAGACGTAGTCTACTATAACTAGTATGTACAGGTTTCCGAATGATGGAACAAAGGGTCCCATAAAATCAATCCCCATACATTAAATATCTCTACTTCCAGAATATTTTACAGAGGTCATTCATCTCTCCTCGAAATATTTCCCGTTCTCTGGCACCTGTCACATTGAAGAGCAAATAAGTAAGCATATTTAAACAGAGTGGGCCAGAACAAACCTGATTGTAGGACTTTGGCTGCATTTTTATTTTCGCTGAAGTTTCTGTCGTATGGTGATGAATGACAATGCTGCAAGACACTATTGACTTCCTCATGTAGGACACAACGTCTTAGTAATTGATCAGCATAATATTTGAATAGGTACGGCTCATCCCAGACATAGTGTTTGACTTTTTTGAAGAACTTCTTTCGTTGCTGATGTGTCCATTCCAACAGCCATTTTCCCGATACTATGTAGTTTACATAGTCAGCATACCAAAGGACATCCAGCTGTTTCATGGCAAACAACTGTTCATCTGGAAAGGTTTCTTTGATATTTAGTTCATTGCCAGCTGTTTCTCCATTCTCGATCCTTGATAAGTGATCCGCCACTTGGTTTTCTGTCTCTTTCCTATCTCAGATCTCTACATCAAATTCTTGCAACAGAAGCACCCATGGATCAGTCTAGGTTTGGTATCTTTCTTCACGATCAGGTATTTGATTGCTGAATGATCTGTGTAGACCACCACTTTGGGACCCAGCAGATAAAAGCGAAATTTATCAAAAGCAAACACAACTGCAAGTAACTCATTTTCAGTGGTTGTGTAGTTGAGTTGAGCTTCATTCAGAGTTCCGCTGGAGTAGTAAATGGTATGAAAATATTTTGCTTTGCGTTGTCCTAAAGCTGTACCTACAGTAAAATCACTAGCATCGCATATCACCTCAAATGGAAGGGTCCAGTCAGGTGCTACTATGATGGGGGCAGAGACTAGCTTCTGTTTCAAGATCTCAAAAGCTTCGTGGCATTCTTTGGTGAAGTTGAAAGACACGTTTTTCTCCAGAAGGTTGCACATAGGTTTAGCAATCTTGGAGAAGTCTTTGATAAATCTCCTGTAAAAGCCTGCATGTCCGAGAAAACTCTGAATCCATTTGATAGTTGTTTGTGTAGGTAGTTTTTCTGTTGTCTCAATCTTTGCTTTGTCTACCTCAATTCCCTTTTATGAGATCTGATGTCCTAGGGCGATGCCTTCCTACATCATAAAGTGGCATTTCTCCCAGTTGAGTACTAGGTTGGTATCTTCGCACATTTGTAACACAATTTCCAGATTTTACAAGCAGTGGTCGAATGAGTCTCCAAACACAGAAAAATCATCCATGAAAACCTCCATCCTTTGTTCCAGTATGTCTGAGAAGATAGCCATCATGCAACATTGAAATGTGGCGGGAGCATTACATAATCCAAATGGCATCATGCGGAAAGCAGAAGTACCATACAGATATGTAAAAGTAGTTTTCTCCTGATCTTCTGGGGCGATGACAATCTGATTGTACTCCGAGTATCCGTCCAGAAAATAATAGAACTCATGTCCCGCCAATCTGTCTAGCATCTGGTCAATGAATGGTAACGGGAAATGATCTTTCCTTGTTACTTTGTTCAGTTCCTGTAATCCATGTATACTCTCCATCAGGTCACCGTTCTTGTTGGAATCAACTCATTCTTTTCATTTGTGACTACAGTAATTCCTCATTTCTTTGGCACACATTGCATAAGACTCACCCAAGTGCTGTCAGAGATGGGGTAAATGATGCTGGCATCTAACCATTTGATAATTTCTTTCTTCACTACCTCCTTCATGATTGGATTTAGTCTCCGTTGATGCTCCAATGTGGCTTTGTACTCGTCGTTCATCAGAATTTTTGCATGAAAAATGATGGACTTATGTCTCAAATGTCTGCTATAGTCCAGTCAATGGCTTCTTGTGTTCTCTTAACACTCTCAGCAACTTATCTTTCTGCTCCAATGTTAACAAAGAAGAAATAATCACAGGTAAATCAAAAGAGTTTCCTAAGAATGCATACCTGAGATGGCTCGGAAGTAGCTTCAAGTCTAGCTGCGGTGGTTCTTCAATCGAGGGCTTGATTCGCTCTTTTTTCAGTAATTCCAAACTTTCCACCTGTGGTGTTGATTTGAAGCGAAAGGGTCTGTCAAGATAGTTGATACATTCCAGAATTTCATCATCTAGCTCGCTGTTAGTCATATTCGTAATGCAAGCTTCAATTTTGTCCGTGGGAAGTTGCATTGCATCAGTATCCTGGATGATACTATCTACAACATCAATTCTGAAACATTCATCCTCCTTTTCATCACTCGGGAATTTCATGGCTTTAAAAACATTGAATGTAACTTCTTGGTCCTGCATTTTCATAGTTAGTTCTTCTTTTTGTACATCAATAACAGTTCGACTGTAGCCAAGAATGGTCTTCCGAGAATGATAGGTATATCTTTGTATTCTTCCATGTCAAGGATAATGAAATCTGCAGGGAAAATAAATTTGTCGACCTTAACCAATACATCTTCCACTACTCATCTCGGAAATGTGAGCGATCTGTCAGCAAGTTGCAGAGTGACTGAAGTGGGCATTGCTTCTCCAATTTTCAGTTTCCTATAAATATAAAAAGGCATCAAGTTAATGCTGGCACCTAAATCACACAAAGCCTTACCGAAGTAATGTTCGCCTATGGTGCAAGGAATGGTGAAACTGCCAAGATCATTCAACTTTGGGGGAAGCTTCCTCTGAATGATGGCACTACATTATTCATTCAATGCTACTGTCTCGTAGTCTCCCAATTTTCATTTTCGTGAAAGAATGTCTTTCATGAATTTGACATAGCTGGGCATTTGTTCCAATGCTTCTGCAAATGAGATGTTGATATGCGGGTTTTTGAAGATCTCCAAGAATCGAGAAAACTACTTGTCTAGTTTACTTTTCTGGAGACGCTGTGGAAAAGGTGGAGGTGAAGTGAATTTTTCTTGATCATGTACTTTTGCTTCTTTTTTCTCCATCTATGGATCTGCTTCGCTGCTTTCTTTTGGAACTTCCTCAGTAGATGCCTTGACTCCAACATCTTTGTTGATTTCAGTACCGCTTTTCAAAGTAATGGCTTGATATTGGTCATTCCCTCGGTTCCTTGGATTTGGTTCTGTGTTGCTAGGAAGGTTACCTTGCGGTCTGAACTCTGAGCATTGGCTAGTTGTCCTATTTGATTTTCCAGTGCCTTTATAGATGCTGTTTGGCTTTACTTGAATGCTGTTTGGGCTTGAAACATAGCATGGTATTTGGCTTCTTGCTTTTTGAACATCTCTGCAAGCAATTCTTTTATTTCTGGTTCTTTTTCATACTCTTGGCCTTTGTTTTGCTGTTGGAATCCGGGCGGTGGATTGTTCTTTTGCCCTGAATTGTTGCTCCATGTAAAATTGGGATGATTCCTCCACCCTGGGTTGTAGATATTGGAATATGGATTGTTCCCATGTCTGTTGAAATTGTTGACATAATTCAATGTCTCATCATGTTAGTTTGCCTCTGGTGCTCCTCCATATAGTGAACTTATGGCACCGGTGATGTTTACAACTTGCGTGTTAAATGTTTCCAAGCAATTACACATCTGCTCTAACTTGGCATTCATTGATGTGTTGGCTCCAACTTCATGAATTCCTGCTATTCGTTGAATCATGCTCCTTTCTGTTGGCCACAAAGAATTGTTGTTGTCCATTTCTTCAATTAGGTCCCAGGTCTGATCCTCTCCTTTTGCCATTAAAGCTCCTCCAGCAACAACATCAATTGTAGTTCTCATTAGTCTAGAAAGTCCATTATAGAAGGTTTGGACTTGTAGCCACTTTGCAATCTCATGGTGAGGACATTTTCGGAGTAACTCCTTGTATCTTTCCCAAGCTTCGCAGATCATGTTGCACAAAGGATGTGATGTCATTCCTCAGCTTTGTAAGGAATTTGGTGGCTAGAGTGTTCCAATTTGTGATGGAACCTGCTGGTAGTGAATGTAGCCAAACCTTAACTCTGTATTTCAAGGAATATGGGAACAAACGCAGTCTCATTGCTTCTTTAGCCGCTCGGTTGTAATTGAATGTGCCACAAACTTCCAGAAAGTTGCTGATGTGGGCATTAGGATCTTCAGTTGCATTCCCTTCGAATTGAACTGACCGTTGTATCATCTGAATGCATGTTTTGATGTCACATGCATTTGCTGGTAAGGGAGGAAGTACAATACATGAAATGAAGCTGTCAACCACCGGAATAGTTCTGTCTCGAATAGGAATTGGTGGTGCAACCTCCAAAGGTTCAGGTTCCATATTAATCAGTGCTTCTTGGCCTTCATGTCTTTCCCTTCTCAACTGTCTGATTGTTCTTTCAATATCAGGGTCAAGCGGACGAATTTCAAAGCTTTTGGTTCTTCTCATGTAGTGTCTGAGAACCTGAAACACAAGAAAAAAGAAATAATAAATAAAAACAAATTAGACACAAGTAAATGTATCTAACCCCAAAATTAATAGTGAAAGATAAATAAGTCCCCAGCAACGGCGTCAAAAACTTTATCGGTGAAATCACTCACATTACGCAAGCGCACGTATCGCTCAAGTAGTATAAAATATATCGATCACATGAGGACATAATGTTAGTCTCTAAGACATGCCACAAGATCTCTAAACATGAATATATGTGTGAATTAATCAAGAAAAATGGTCGAAACACTTACATTGATTTGGAGAAATTCGAAATTTTTCCTTTTGGATGAAGCTCCAAGCTTGTTGTAGAGTTGTTTGTTCCTTGGGTGAGTTTCCCTATCACCTCAAATGACTCCCCAAGTGCTAGCTTAGTTGAAATTTTTGAAGCAAAAAATTTCCCCAATTGAGAGCAAGGTTCGGCAATGGTGAGGGAGAAGAGATAATGAGTGTGTTGTTACAAAACTTGGTGGGTTGTGTATTGTAAATGCAACATTTAATAAAGCCAACTACTCACATCAACTATTGACAATTGATGTAAGTCATGTGGTCCCACCACATTTAAATTCAAAATTTATGTTGGCTTCCTCAACACACAACTAGACTTGGGCCCGGGTTCATTTAATTCCGATTAAACGAATTTGCCGTTGCTACATAATTAAATCCAATTTAATTAAATAATTATGCCTTGCAAAATTATTACGATAGTCGCTTACGAATTAATTCTAATTTTAATTTCGTATTGAAATTCGGTTTCAATTAATATATCCAATATATTATTTTAGCCCCAAATAAATAAATTAAATAGAAAAATCCAATTTAACTATTAAATTTATTTTATCGATTAATTCTAAATTAATCGCGTTATCTCTTCCATAAGAATTTAATCACAGATTAATTCTTGCCGCAATTGATCCCAGATTAATTTTCTCTCTCATGATTAATCCCATATCAATTCTATTTGAGTCAAATGTCATTGGTGAATCTTTGGGAAGCGACCCAAGATATTCCTGGATATGTTGGTAGTAAATACGGTTATCGGACTATCCGAACACGTGCGTACCTCGTACCATATTCTCACCGATTTACAAGACATTGTTGGCTTCTAAGAAAGCACCGTGCCTACCCAATTCTCCAGAAAAATTCACCGAGGAATATAATTTGTATCAGGCGTAGTAATACTAAGTAATGCGTAATACGATCCAGTATCGAATGTCACATGCTAGGCCTAGGGCTGGCTCTGTGTCTGCCCCATACGAAGCATATATCGGATCCCGAGTAACTAATCTCTGTAATCGGGAAGTCATGACCTAGTCATACTATCCCGATAGCTGCAGCTTTTAGAGTACTAGTTCCATATCATGTGTGACCATCATCTCCATATGACTGAAGTGATACTCCCATCTTGACATCACATCCAATACACTACGATTCTCAGTAAAGGCAATAGAGGCGTACACATAACCTCTTAAAGCTTCAGACGACCAATATCAAAGTAAACTGATTGTCGCAAGTAATAGCGACGTAAGTCTCAGGTTAAAGATCAGATAAACCTACCATGATTCGAATTCCCATAGACACATAGTCATACTACCAATGGGATTCCGAGTGGGTCTATCCAGAGCGAACTGTTCCCAGTCCAACGACTAACAAAACCTCTTATTACACTTGCATAAGTATCCAATACCTAAATATATGAGAACTATGTCGTTAAACTTCCATAACGCGCACAAGTGTAATACTAGTCTATTCCGCATTATTGATGTCCAGTCTCAATAATACTTCGACTATGAATATTTAATGATTAAACCGTTCGTGGATTAATACCGTCTCATATCTTATTAATCTGATTTAACCATATGGACTTTTATCATTAAATATCTAAGTAATCTAATTACAATAATGATAAAATAGCAATTTCCTTTTGTCACATAGTTAATTTGTACAAAAACATAATGTTCTTTATAAATAGTGATGCTATGGGTCATAATTATCCAATACATAATACCTAAGTAATTAATTTATGAAGCTGAATGTTTACGAGTATCTAATAGATTGGGTGTTTGATTGGATGGTGATTTTAAACTTAAAACAAGTAAATAAAATAGCGCGAAAGTAAATTAAAGGAAAATTCAATATTATTAAACTATCCAGGGTTGTGAATCCTTCCAATATCTTTTAAAGATGAAGTGGTTATTTCACGATTGTGCAATATATTGGTTTATTAACCTGGAAGACAAATTTATGCAAAAGCATCTTCCAATGGTCAGATGCAAATACCCAGTATAACCCAATTAATCATATTCCTATGTCAACCAAGTTACCTGAATTCATTAAAATTAAGTTCCAATTATGGTTACCCCCGCCTGATAGGTATATTCATATCCTGTAAGGAAATCTACCTAAGAGTCATCATGCCCCAATGTGAGATCGTGGGCTATTGAGTCTAAGGCTAAACTTAAAATCTCTTTTCCAAGTTCATTTTAAGTTTACCAAATCAATCTTATTAATGACCAGTTAACAAGAAGCATTAAGCTTAAGGCGCAATAAATAAACCTTTATATTACCCAAACCGTAAAATAACCCCTTATAAACTGGTGATATTGGAATTCATCACAACCCCAGATATGATATTTAGTTACAACACATATCTAGGACTATTAAAAACATAAATAAAGTAAATGACATAAAGTAAAAGCTTGAAAGTAAAAAGGTAAGTAAATAAAGCAATAAAGAAAATGATGGGGTTAGAGGATCCACTTTTATTACTTCTATTTTAGATATCTCATTTATTATAATATATTAACTTTGCGTGATAATTACCAACCAACCATATAGGCGGTATCCTGATTAAGTCAAATTTATGGTTAATTCCAACCGACCATAAAAGCGGTATCTCATTAAATCAGGTTTTAAATAGTTTATATATTATAATTAAGGAAGATTAATCTAAATATTAGTAATAAAAGCTTAATTTTTCACCCCAGCAGAGGGGAGTTACCTCCTCATACTGGAAAGTAGAAATAAAGACTAAAAAGTAAAGTAAAGAAAGAACTATTGCGTAAAATAAATTAAATTAAATACAGAAAGCTGTAAATAAACAAACAAGATACAATCTTCTTAGTATTCTTAAGGAAATCCCCAGAAGAATGTATGAATTTTACACATAACACACTTTTGGATGTTTTATCAATTTCGGTCATGAAAAGTTTAGAATTCGAAATTATTATGAACGTCAAAGTTGTAGATCTTTGAGTCTTCTTTAATCTGGAACTTAAATCACTTCAATCTGATATCGGAGTAGAAAGTTATGGCCAAAATACGAAAATTACGCAAAGTTGAAATTTCCGAAATTGTACTTCGTTAGAACGCCATTTCAAGTTTCCAATCTCCAAAATCAAAATGTGAAGTCCAATTTTTGCCCTAATTTGTTCCATATTTCGTCCTGATTGATTCTATTGAGTCCCGATTTTATTTTATCTACAAAATAAACTAAAGCACATCAAAACATTCATAAAACTCGAGAAATTATACAAAATATTAAGTAAAATGGGCGGTAAATATTGATATATTTTTCACTCATCAATACGTAGACAACTTAAGTTTATAAAATTTAAGTCCAAGCTCTTTAATTTTATTTTTTAATTGAATGTAATCTAAATTCAATTCAAATTCATAATTTTCAATAAATTTTTAATCTCATTTTTATTTTTATTTTTTTTAAAAAAATCATTATTAATTTTTTTTAAAAGAAAAAACAGAAGGGAACGGGAACCGAACCATTGGCCGGGTCTAGCTCCAAAATCAAGCAAAGTATGTTTAATTTTTTGATTTTCAATAATACATGAAAGAGTTTGACAACCAAGGTCTTTGTATTTTAATGCATTATTGGTTGAGAGAATGAAACTTATCTGTTCGGCTAGAAAAAATTTCTTTTTTACATGATGTCTTCTTTTAACTATGCACAAGTCTTTAAGAAATTTGGCATAAGATGATATATGTTTAATGACATCTAACAAATGAATATTTACCATCACCTGTTTGAATATTTCATATATCTCTGGGGAATGGTTGAATTTCTTCATTTTTATTGTTTGAGTAAATGGAGGTGCATGTGACAAATCTTTATCACCAACAATAGGTAATTGTTCATCGACCATTTCTTTACTGTCTGAAACTGAATCTTCACAAAGTTCAAGAATGAGTCTTTGGATGACCTTACCACTGCGAATAGTAATAACGGATTTGACTTGGTCTATGTGTTGACTACCAGAATTACCCTTATGAGGGTTTGATGACTATTGGGGTTTGGTTGTGGTTGTGTATGAAACTTTCATTTCTCATTAATGGTCAATCTAGATGTGATTTTAGAGAAAGTATCAATCAATGTTTTCACATTTTGGTTATTGATGGCTTCTTGTTTCTCAATGAATGCATGCAAGGTATCCCCAATGGTTTTCCTATGTGGTGGGACATATGGTGTATAATTATGAAAATTTTGGGAATTTTGTTGTACCTGAGGAGGTTGTTGCGATGGTTGTGCTTAATTATCATTCCTCCAATTTAAGTTAGGATGGTTTATCCAACCAGAATTGTAGGTTTGGGAGTATGGGTTTGGATTTGGTCTCTTGAAGGTGTTTATGGAACTGACTTGGTCATGGAAACATTCTTACAGGGCTGGCAAGGTTGGGCAAATTTACGTGACATGTTCATTTGAATTACAGATATGATATGTGACTTCTTGAATTGACTTGACATGATCACTCTTCCTCATTTCTAAAACCTCAACCTTTTTAGCTAGTGATGCATATTTAGCAGAAAGGTCATGGTCTTCCCTAAAGTTAAACATGCCTCTATTAGATGACAGTGGTTTTATAGACAACTTATAAGTGCCAACTGTGTCCCAAAGTTGTACATTCTCTGCTATGTGTTCTAGGTAATCTAGTGCATCTTTAGGACTTTTGTCCATAAACTCACCATTACACATCATTTCAACTACTTATCTACTTTGGGGTATTAAACCCTCGTAAAAGTAAGAAACCGGCCTCCATGTTTCAAACCCATGATGTGGACAAACATTCAAAATCTCTTTAAATATCTCCCAACATTGGTAAAGTGTTTCCCTCGACTCTTGTGTGAAAGTAGTGATTTTCCTCTTAAAAGAGTTTGTCCTGTGAGGGGGAAATATTTTTTTCAGAAATTACTCTTACAAATCATCCCATGTTCTGATGGATCCTGACCTAAGATTCTACAACCAAATTTTAGCTTTATCTTTTAAATAAAAGGGAAAAACTTGAGTCGAATTATATTCATGCTATCATTTTGCTATCTGCAAATATTACATACCTCTTTGAATTCCCTTAAGAGCTTATAAGGATTTTCTGATTCTAAACCGTGGAATGTAAGTAAAAATTGGACGACATCTGGTTTAAAATTGAAACGTGATGCATCTGGGGAAAAGCAATGCAAGATGGTGATCTTGTCATAGTGGGATTCATGAATTCTCTAAGTGTCTTATGATGATTAAGATCGCCATGTTGAGACTCAGGTTCTATCTGATCAACTGGATTTTCATCTCGACCAGGTGGGTTTTAATTTCGGTTCAAGACCATTTTGACTGACGATGAAGGTGATGAAGTCTCTAGATGATCGAGACCAATATCTCATGTAACCTAAATGCCGACTATTTGCTAAAATTTATATATGCAATACAATACTTACAAAAAAATAAACAAGTGAAAGAAATAAAAAAAAATAAATGACAAAAGAAAAAGGAAAAAAAAAGAAAAGAAAATACAAATATAGTGATTAGATTTAAAAATGTCTTTTGATTTTTGTCAATTCAGAATTTAATTGAATTTCTCGTTCAGCTGTCTCAATTTCTCGAATTAGGTTCTCACAAATTTTTTTGGAAGAATCATTAGATGAGGATGATTCAAGAAATTCTTTGGCAATGAAGAATCAAGTACATGGTTTGTCTATATGTCAGATGTCCGGGTTTAAGATTTATTTAGGATCAACCATGACATTTTGGATCTATACAAATACAAAAAAGAAAAAAATGAGATGTAGAAAATACAAAAATACAAAATTTAAAAAGAATAAAAAGAAAAGAAAAAATTGCAAATATGTTAAATTATTCTATTTACGAAATTATACTCCCCGGCAACGGCGCCAAAAACTTGACACACTCAGAAAGTGGTTTTTTACTCCAAAGTATAAGAGTGTCGAAGCAATAAAATAGTTCGGTAAGTCCGAGGTCGATTGACAGAAAATAGATTTAGTAAAATAAAATAGTAATTTGAGTGAAAAGAAAAAGATGAATTGTTTGAAGTGATGGACAATTTTAAATTGAACTGCAATAATAAATTAGAATGGTGGGACTGGGGATCCACTCTTAATATTTCAAATACAGAGAAATCTTATTTTTCATAATATATAAATTATCTTTATTATCTAGTTAACATGAATTAATTATGTCAAAACATATAAAACCAGTCATAAAGGCGGTGATAACATCTATCTATAATAAGTCCAGTTAGATACTCAAATATGCTAAATAAATAAAACCAGCCATATAGACGGTAACAAAGTTTGTCAATAATTAATCTAGATTTAAATTAAATATTAGTCTGTAGATTTTATTCATATATTATAATATATGTAAGAATAATCTATATTCTCATATTAAAAACTTCACAATTTATCACAGCAGGACGAAATTAGTTACTCATGATTTGAATAAAAACTTGCATAATTTTATTATTGAAATAAAAAAAAAGATTACAAGAAAATAAAACACACAAAATACTTCTTCCAAATTCTTCAAGAGAAAAAATGAAAGAAGAATGACGAAATTGAGAGGTGAGCACCTCAATTTATAATAGAAGTGCTCATCCCTCAATTATTAATTGCAACTTTCCAAATCAAACACAAATAATAAATTTTTACTAATTTATTTTTTCTTTTTCCTTTTTTGACTTTTTTTTTAATTTTTGTTGATCATTTTTCAAATATTTATCACAATCCACCTAAAGGTGGATAATGACATTTAAACTTTTACTTTTTTTTTTTTATTGTTTTTTATTTTTTTACTTTGTTTTCTAATAATTAAAATTACATACAACACACATTGGTTTCTTCACCAATTTCGTCCTTGAAAATATCAGAACTAGAAAATCTTATAAAGAGTAAAGTTGTATATATTTGAGTCTTCTTTCATATGGAACTAGAATCACCTTAATCCGATATCGGAGTAAGACGTTATGGCCAAAATACGAAACTTGCACAAAGTTGGAATTTCCGAAATTGTACACTGTTAGAACGCCATTTGAAGTTTCTGGCCTCCAAAATCCAAATGTCACATCCATTTTTCTAGTTATGCATCCAATGTATTATTTCACCTACATAAAAAAATAATTTTCACAATAAAAATATATAAAACCCAAAAAATTAATTATTATTTTACAAATGTGCTAAATTAAGGGGATTAATGAAACTACAAATGTAAAATAATTATTTTTCATTTTAATAAATGTACAATTTTTAGTGTTCATCACTTGTCAAAGCAAACACCACTACTAGTAGTTCTTTTTCAGTTATTGTGTAATTGAGTTGTGTCTCGTTCGATGTTTTGCTAGCATAGTAAATGGTATGCAAGTTCTTTTCCTTACGCTGCCTTAAGACTGCACTTACTGCTAAATCAGTTGCATCGCAAATGACTTCAAAGGAGAGTTCCCAATCTGGCGCTACTATGATGGGAGCATAGACTAACTTTTGTTTCAAAATTTCATATGCTTGGTGAAATTCGTTGGTGAAGTGGAATGACACGTCTTTCTCCAGTAGGTTGTATAGTGTTTGGCAATCTTTGAGAAATCCTTAATGAATCTTCTGTAAAACCCTGTGTGCCCAAGAAAACTTTGGATTCCCTTGATAGATGATGGCGGTGGTAGTTTCTCTATTGTCATAATCTTCGCTCTATCTACCTCAATAACTTTCTGTGAAATCTGATTTCCCAGTACAATGCCCTCCTACACTATGAAGTGGCATTTCTCCCAATTTAACACCAGATTAATCTCTTCACATAATTTCAGTACCATTCTCAAATTTTGAAGACAGTGGTCGAAAGAATCCCCAAACACTGAGAAGTCATCCATGAAGACTTTCATGTTTTGTTCTATCATGTCTGAAAAGATGGTCATCATGCATTGCTGAAAAGTGGTAGTGGCATTACAAAGTCTAAATGGCATCTTGTGGAACACGAAGATACCATAGACACATATGAATGTGGTTTTCGCTTGTGGTGGTTCTTCCACTGAGAGTTTGACTCACCATTTTTTCGATAGTTTCAAGATCTCCACATGCGCTATAGAGTCTCAAGTGAGAGGCCACATCAATATAGTTTACGCATTCTAGAATTTCCTCATCTAACTCTTCATTAGACATGTTAGTAATGCGTGCTTCAAGATTATCAGTAATGGAATACAATGAAATATATCAAGAGTGACATTATTTACTATGTATATTCTATAACACTCCCCCTCTCATTCATCACTCGGAAACTCTATGGCCTTAAGTACATTAAAGGTTATCTTTTGGTCTTGAACCCTCATGGTCAACTCATATTTTTGCACATCTATGATTGTTCTACCTGTCGCGAAGATGTTGGATTTTCTAGGTCCCAAGGATCGAATAACAAGTATGAAACAAACGTGCGAATACAACGAGGAAGTTGCAGAATACTTACATCGATCGGTTAAGCGACGCGGAGGCAACAAAAATTCAGATTCTGCCTTCATGGACAGCGGCAGTGGTAGTGAATTTCTTAACTCTTTTGGCGTCCATTGATGTCTTTCGTCGAGTTCCAAGCTTCGTCGAATGGTTCCCGGCTCATGGGTGGGCTTCCCTATCACCTTCGCATGTATCGTAGTGTGCTAGCACTTGCGATTTTTGCCACAAAAATCCAACTCTTGCTTCCCTTTTTCTTTCCATCATTCGGCAGTTCACTGCCTCACAAAACATAAGAAATGCAGCCCTCCAATGGCGTGAGAGAGAAGGAGAATGGAGAGAGAGAAGAGTAAAAAAGTGTTGTCAAATTTTGTATTTGATTTTATTAAATCATATACCAAAAATTTGGCTAATAAAAAGTCAAACTTTTAATGCCAACAACCACCACATCACTCAATCACATCAGTCAATCAATCACTTGTCATATCACTCAAAGTGACATGATTTGACGTTTGATGTGACGCTAGATGAGACTAGCGATTTGACGCTTGATTTGACTTGCGTACCACACTCGAATTCGAAATACGAATGCGCTCGCAAATAATCTCGGGCTCGGTTTGCTAATTCAAAATTAACGAATTTTCCGTTGCGTCGTAATTAAATGATTACGCCTAGCAAAATCACTATTCACGTCGCTAACGAATTAATTCTAAATTAATTCGCTCGCCCGAATTAAAATCTAATTTTAATTCCGCGTCGAAATCCAATTTCGTTTAATATATCAAATATATTAATTTATCGATTAATTCCAAATTAATCGTTATCTCTCTTTAAATGATATTTTATCCGAGATAAAATATCTCCGCAATTAATCCCAGATTAATTTTCTTTCTCATCTTATTATTCCCAGATTAATTAAGAGTGCGAGTCATACGTCATCGGTGAATCTTGGGAAGCGACCCATGAGATCCCCAGATATGTTGGCAGTAAGAGATGGTCGTCGGACTATCCGAACATGTAAGTACCTCGTACTACGTTTGTACCGATTTACAAGACAATGTTGGCTTCTAGCAAAGCGCCATGCCTCCCAATTCTCTGGAAATATCCTTACAGGAATATAAAGGATCTGTATCAGACGTAGTATACGTAGTATTGCGTATTTCTGTCTAGTATCAGATGATCACATGCGAGGCCTGTGGCTGGTACAATGTCTGCCCCGTACGAAGCATATATCGGATGACAAGCAACTAGTCTCTTTAAAATCGGATAATCATGACCAAGTCATATTATCCCGACGGTTGCAACCTTATATAGAGAACCAGTTCTGTATCCCTGCGCGATCATCAACTCCATATGACTGGAGTGCCACTTCCGTCTTGACATCACACCCAACACACTACGATTCTCGATATAGCCAGAATTGGCGTACATAGAAACCGGTTAAAGCCATGGACGACCTCAACCAAAGTATATTGATTGTCGTATGCATTAGCGGTGCAAGTCTCAGGTTAAGACCAAATACACCTACCCTGATTTCGGACTTCCATAGACACATAGTCATACTACCAATGGAATTTCGAGGGGGTCTTATCCATAGCGAAGCTGTTTCCCGTACCATCGGTGAAACACAACCTCCTATTACACTTGCATGAGTATCATATACCCAAATATATGAGAACTATGTCGTTGTGCCCTCACAACGCGCACAAGTGTAATACTAGTCTTTTTCACATTCATCGATGTCCAATCTCGATAATGCTCTGACTAGGGATATTTAATGATTTATCCTTCGTGGATTGATACTGTCTCATATCATTCTCAATCGAGGAACAAATCACAGGGACCTCCTATCATTTATTTTATATATCTTGGTGATCTAATCACAAATGATAAGAGTGCAATCTCCTTTGTCACATAGTTAATTTGTACAACAACACCATGATCTGTACAAATAGTGACGCTATGGGTCATAATTGTCCAACAGAAGAATGATCTACAAATGATGATGGACATATATTAGTCTTCCTCAATGTCTAGCATAATGAAATCTGTTGGAAAAAATAATTCATCCACTTTGATAAGTACATCCTCAACCACTCTTCTTGGATATGTGAGTGATCTATCAGCAAGCTGTAGAGTGACTGAGGTGGGCTTCACCTCTCCTAACCCTAGTTTCCTATAAATAGATAAATTCATCAAGTTAATACTAGCACCCAAATCACATAATGCCTTACCAAAATAATGGTTCCATATGGTGTAGGGAATGATGAAACTATCAAGATCTTTTAGCTTAGGATGAAGCTTCCTCTGAATGATGGCACTGCACTCTTTTATAAGTGCTATAGTTTTGAAGTAACCTGGTCTTCATTTCTTGGATAAGATATCCTTATGAACTTGATGTAGTTGGGCATATGCTCTAGTGCATCTGTAAACGAGATATTGATATGCAGCTTTTTGAACACATCCAAGAATCGAGAAAATTCCTTGTCCAACTTGTGCTTTTGGAGTCGCTGAGGAAAATGTGGTGGTGGGTAAGTTCTACGAGATCATTTCTCCAGTGTCCTTATCTTTTGTCTCCTGCTCCACTTTATCATTTGTCGTTGTTGCAGTGTTCTCCTCTTCAGGCCTTGCCTATCATTGTACCACTCTTCAACGTAATATCTGTTGGGGTATGCGAAGCGGAAGACGCGGTGGAAGGGCGAAAAAGGTTTTTAAAAATTTTAAAATTTTCCGAGCGAATTAATTAATATCAAATATACCCAAATAAGTTTAAATATATTATTTATTAAAAATTAATAACATAATATATTTCGAAACACGACAAATTATTAACGAAAATATTTTTCGACAAATATTACGCGTAACGGGCAAACGGTCAAACTGGTTGACCAATCGCCGAGACGGGCTAACCCAGTCACTTGGGCAATGATCGGTCAGCCCTTGGGCGGCCCAAACAGTGCCAAGTTCGATGGTTTCACAGCCGTGACACGGCGAGCCTGTTTCGACGCGAATTTCACCGTTTTATCGCTTTTCTCCTCGGAATAATTTCCGGAATTTATACACCACCCAATACACATCCAAAATCATCCAAATAACATATTTTCACATGAAAAATATTCTGATTTAAGACTTAATTTCAGATCTGATCCAAAAATCAATTTCTCCATTTTTCATGCATAAATTCAATTTATTCACAAATTAATCCAATTAATTTTACACCAAAATTAATCACCACAATACAAAGCCTCAAGAACAATTCTAGGCAATATTAGAGTGGTAATATCACTCTAGAATGGTAATTTTTAATTTTGAGATTAATTCCCTAATTAATCTACAACATATGCTTAATAAGGAAAACTATTAAGGTTTACTAAACAATCAACACCAAATTTTGATTCATATACATATCCAAGATACATATAATTTTAAGACATGCAAAATACATATCCAATACATATTTTCATGCTTAAGAAACAAAAATTAAGAAATTAGAAATTGGAAACTTTTAATTACCTTAATCCAAGCTTCCAATTTTTCAATTTCTTCTCCTTTGATGTTGTTCAATTTATTTAACACCCTAATCTCCCTTTTCTTTATTGTTCTCAACACATGAGAAGTGATTAAAACTTGTAAAATGAAAAAAGTTTCATTTATATAGCAAAAAACCAATATGGTCGAAAATTGTAATAATTTTACAACAAAAAATATAAATCTTTGTGGCCAAAATTTTGACACAAATTGATCTTATCCAAATACAATTAATTATTTTGATATTTTGTTAATAAAAAAATATGCGTAAAAAACACATGATTTAGCAAATCAAAATTTTCCAAATAATAAGAATATTCCAAAATAATATTCTTATCTAAAATGAATTAATTAATTTATTTTTAATTAACAAAATGAAAAAATAAATATGTGGAAAAATATTCTAAGAATATTCTTCCATTTTATCATTAATAATAATAATAATAATAATAATAATAAAACAAGTGTCATAATCCAATTGGTTAATAATGTATATTTAATCTAAATTATGTATCGTATACAAATACACAATATTTAATATGCATGTGTAAATTATGAATAATCTGAATTATCTATAATTAATTGTCCAAGTGCTCAACGAGTACACTTATATTGTGGGACTATCTAGGTTCAAGTTTATCTGTCACGGAAACCATTTACATGTCCGTAATTTGTCCACTCATAAATTACGATGACCACAGATAATCAATTCGAACCATCCAAGTCGAAGTCATTGCATATATACAATTCCTCTGTCATAGGTAATCTGAATTGTTCCGGAGATATAGATTAAACGTCAAATCTCCGCTATGAATGTGTCGCGACATATTTATGATTTTTAAAAAAATATTCAGAACTCGTTTCTGAATCATACCTCGCCAAAGATTTCAAAGAATCACAAATTAGATACCTAAATCATGTACACAGGACTGACAGATTCTCTCTGGATACATCACATGATATTGTGAGTATCAGTCCATACCCGATGAACAGGCGAAGGTCTGATCTTAAAAGATCATTGACGTGACTGTCATCAAAGTATGAAGGATATCTCACATATCCACAGTGGTATCACAAGTCAAATGAGCTAATATTCTATTCGACTCGTAAAGATTCCTATTAACGTTGGTGTATCATTTATCAGGAATCTTCGACTGAGTCATTCGGTATTTATCCAATAAATACCTACGTGTCTATATGAGTCTCCCAAGACTCATGGTTTACTGAGACAAACCATTAGAATAATTCTAATATACGACATGTATCGGTCTCACGGGTTTACTACCGACCAAGTATGTAAACCTTGAATATGAATAATTTTAAGAATGAATTGTATTGTGACATTACTCAGTAAAAATTGTGACGCTTTTGTAATTATGTCACAATTATTCATTCTAAGGTCTTTTACGCTTTTACCATATAAAAGATTATATTGATGAAAAGTACTAAATTATATTCATAATAAAATATAAATGTACATCATATTTACAATAAATACAACAAAATTTGGCACGCCGAGCACCAACTCCAACAATAGCTTGACATTGTTTCTTGCCTCTTCCCCTAGGATTGGGTTATGTGTCGCTGGGAAGAGCACCATGAGATCTGTATCTATAAGCATTGGCTAGTTGTCCCATTTAATTTTTCAATATTTTCAAGGATGCTGTTTGATTTTGTACCAATGCTTCCAGTCTGGCGATGTTCTTGGAATTTTCCATGCTCTGCTCAGATATGTGCCTCTTTAAATCTTCGATGGGTGATGTGCTTTCTTGAGTGGTGTCACCCCTTTGCTGCTGGAACCCTATAGGGGGATGGGATCTGTCTTATGGGTCATCCCATTGATTGTTATTTCATCCAAAATTGGGGTGGTTCTTCCACACTGGGTTGTAACTATTAAAATATGGGTTATATCATTGTTTATTGAAGTTATTAATATAATTGACAGACTCATCATGTGTGGGGTACAGATTTGTGGTTTGTCCTCCTCCATACGCTGCACTTGTAGCTCATGTATTATTCATAGCTGAGAGTCTCCAGACATGTGCAGATTTGATCTAGCTTGGCACTCACAGTTGTGTTGAGCCTGACTTCGTGGACTTTTGCTACTCGTTGAGGCATACTCTCTCTGTTGGCCATAAGAAGTTGTTGTTAGCCATTTTTTCTAATAAATCCCAAACTTGATTCTTCCATTTTCCCATTAGTGCACCTTCAGCCTGTATCCATTGTGGTCTTCATTATCCTAGTAAGCCCATTGTAGAAAGTTTGGGCCTGTGGCCACTTTGCAATCTCATGATGGGGACACTTTCGAAGTAGCTCCTTGTACCTTTCCCATGCCTCGTACATGGATTCAGAGTTGTGTTGCACAAAGGATGTGATGTCATTCCTCAACTTCGTTGTCCTGGTTGAGGGAAAGTATTTTACAAGGAACTTAGTAGCGAGATCTTTTCAAGTTGTTATGGATCATGCTGGTAGGGAATGAATCTATCATTTATCTCTATATCTTAATGAGTATGGAAAAATACGCAGGCGCATTGCTTCCTCTACCCCTCGGTTGTAATTGAATGTGCCTCAGACTTCTAGGAAACGACTAATGTGGGCATTGGGGTGTTCAATTGCGCCTCTCATAAACTGCACCGATTGCTGTAACATCTAAATGCATGTCTTAATGTCACAAGTATTTACGGGCAGAGGTGACATGACGATTAGAGATGGTAATTCCACCAGGATCCGGAAGACCCGGAAAGACTCGGGTTCGTAATATATTTTTACAGACCTGGGTCTTGATTTTAAAGACCCGTATAAATCTGAGTTCGGACCCGGATTCACATAATTCCAGATCCAGATACTCGGATCTGGTTAATTTAAAAAAATTTAAAAAATAAATATAATTTAGGATATTTTATGAAGTTAATTGATAATTTTTACATGGATCAGATTAATTTTTTATTATATTTTAGTGAATTTCATTTTTTTTTTATATTTAGTGAATTTCAATTTGTGATAATTTAGGATTTTTCATGATGTTAATTAATAAATTTAATTTTTTTAAATGGGTCAAGGATCTGAATCCAGGTACACCTGGACCCGCACCGGATATACCCGGATCTGGATCCGGATAATTTTTCCCGAGTCCGAACCCGGACCTGGGAAGTGAAAATCATTTCCTGACCCGGACGCGGGTCCGGGTCCGGATTTTTCCATCCCTAAGGATGATACAGGATATGAGACCGTTAACCACTGGAATTATCATATCTTGAATGAGAATTGGTGGTGCCGCTTCCAAGAGTTCAGGTTCTTGATTGTTCATGTTGAGATGTGCCTCTTCATATTCTCATCTGTCCCTTCTCAACTGATGAAGGGTTCTTTCGATTTCTTGGTCAAGCGGAAGGAGTTCACAGCTTCGAATTCTCATGTAGCTGCTCAAGACCTGAAACAGAATTAAGCAAAAAGAAAAACACTTCGTTAACAAGTAAAATACTTAGTCTTAAAATTAATAATGAAAGATAAAATAAGTGTTGGGGTTGGTGCTTAGAGCGCCAATTCCCTGTTGTATTTCCTTTTAAATACTCTTGTAAATGTTTTATTATGAATAAAATAAAAAGTTTCTATAATATAATATATCTCTTGATATGGTAATGACGTAATTGACCTTAGAATGATTAGTCATGATGCAGTTGTAAAAGTGTCGCAACTGACATTGAGTTGTATCATGACGTTGTCATTCTTATACTGTTCCTGGTCAAGGTTTACACTACTTGGTCAGTAAAGTAAAACTGTTGAGACCGGTAAATGTCGTATACTAAAATATTGGATTCCAATGATTTCTCAATGAACCATGAGTCTTGGAGACTCGTATAGACGTGTAGGTGTTAATAACGGATAAACACTGAACGACTCACCGAAGATTCTTAATGGATGGTACACTAATGTCAATAAGAATCTTCTCGGGTTTAGTAGCATTTGTGATTCTTCGACTTGAGATATCACTGTGGGCACATGAGACATCTTCCACACTTAGATGACAGTCACATCATTGATCTATTTTGATCAGACCTCCGCCTGTTCGTTGGGGGTGGACAAATCCTCAGGGTGTCTAGTGTGTGTCGAGATATGATCTATCAGTTTTGTGTACAGAGCATAGGTAGTCCATGTATGATTAGCAATCAGATAAAAACCATGGGCACGTGGTACATTTTAAAAGTAAGTTTTAAGTGTTATTTTAGAGATTGCTAATAGTGACGTCGACAGGATTGTCCATATAGAGATTTGATGTTTACATCTATATATTTGGGATATATCCGGATACCTATGACGAAGAAATTAAACATATGTCATGACCTTGACCTGTATGATTCAGCGAGTTTATCCGTGGTCGTCATAATTTACGGGTGGGTAAATTTTGGACACGAAATTGGATTCCGTGACAGATATGCTTGAATCTAGAGAGTCTCACTAGTGAAATATACTCGTAGAGCACTAGGGCAACTTTTATGAATAATATTGATTATTTATAAGTCGTTTAAAGGTTAAACGAAAAATACATGCAAAGGGACCTAATTGTCATTTCCTAATTAATGTGTATTTGTATTTTATGAAAGATTTTATTAAATACACATTAATTAAATGTCAAATTGTGATATTTGACATATATCATAAATATATATGTATTTGGATATTTAAAGTAAATATAATACATATATTTAAAATATTTATATTTAAATAATTATTTAATTATTTAATTGTTAAATAATTAAAGTAATTAAAAATAAAATATTTTTAGTTACGGTATTTTTAGGAGATGCTTTAGTTGTTTTATTTGACTTGTTATAAATCATTAAATGAAGTAACGATCATATACACAAATTGAATTAATGAATTAATTGAAACAAAAAAAATATCTAGATATTTTATTTTTTTACTCCAAAATTCGACCAAGTCTAAAATTGGGAGTATAAATTATTTATTTATTTTTCATTCATTTTAGTTTAAGCCACCAAATATTACAAAGTGAGTTTTGAGAGACAAAGTTTGGAGATCAAAAGAAAAGCTTGAAAAACTTAGATTTTTGTAAGTTTTTTTTAAACTTTTTCAATTAGAAAATTATTTCTTTGATACTTGGCTTCAACATGTGTTTCTTAGTTTCTTCTGTACTCTTTAAGTTTGTAATTAGTTGGTTGGAAACTTGTTTGAAAGATTCTTGCATGTTTGTTTAACAAAGAAAGCATGAAATTAGTTCATTAGCTCTCTTTTGATTATATGATAATCATGTTGTCATTCTAGAGTTTCTAAGCCACTCATTGATGACCTAGAATTATTCTTGAGTTGTTTCATGGTGGTGAGACTTGTTTGGTGTGGTAAAGATTGAATTAAAGAGTTGGATTTAATTGATTTGGTGTAATTTGTCAATTTGAAGAAATTATAAAATTAGGGTTCATAACCCTTTCCAAATTTGGGGCTTTTCATATATGTGATGTATTATGATGTATATATGATGCATATTAATTTTTGGGTTGATTGGATTTGATCTTGACATGTTCTGAACAAAAATGGACTAAATTACAAAAACTGAAAAATTAAAGGTTGTTCGGCAATTTGATAAAATTTGGGGATTTTGTTACAATTTATTTTTGATGTGTTGGACATGTTGGAAATCATTTTAGTATTGATTTAGAATCATCCAAAATTATATTTGACAATTTGAGGACTAAAATGAACAAAATGTAAAGTTTAGGGGTCAAACGATAATTTTTAAGAAATATGATTTCTTGGTTAAAATTTCAGTTTTTAAGTATTGGGTAATTAAATAAATAAGTTTATTTAATTGATCCAAGAAAAATTATTGAAATCGAAAAATTTTGATTTTCTGTGTTCCGTTGCGTTTAGGGTGTGCATCGGTCGGTTAATCCTTGATTTTTTAACCGAACCGAAATTATTTGATAAAGTAAATGTGTAACCGATTTAACCATATGATGACACATAACCATTAACCAACTTAACCATTATTTTTCGATCGATTTTGGTTAATTCGGTTATTAACCAGTCTAGAATTTCTACAAATAACAATCCACATTAACACATTAATACAAATTTAAATTCATCAAAAAGACAAACATATATGTGTTTAACAATATAAGATAAATTTAAATTCATCAAAAACAGTTTACAACTACACTCAGAGAGGCAGAAGGTAAAAATTTTAATTTCATTTTAATTAAAATTTTATATAAAGTCAAATTATGGTTTGTAATTGGTTAATTGGTTGGTTCGGTTATACAAATCTCATAACCATAATCGAAAAACGGAAAAAAAAAATAAAAATCTTAACCGAAAAATTGATTTAATCACAATAATCATAAATTAAGCTTAGGAATTTGTTACTCTGGAGCCTTTACTCAAATGAATTCTATATTTTGAAAAACAAAATCAAGAAAAATGAGAACCTCGTGGGCAAAAAAAAATACCATTGGTAAGAGTCTCATCATTTATTGTTTGGTCAAGAAAATTAACTGGCTTTTGATTTTGCTTTCTAGAGTAAGACAACAAAAATGTGCTTTGAAATATGGATTTGGATTTGGTGTGATTTCATCGTCGTCATCATCATCATCATCATCATCATCATAATATTATTATCATTATTATTATTATATTATTATTATTATTATTATTATTATTATTATTAATTGAATAATCTCTGTAACAAACGAAATATCAATACAAAACCTTAAATCCAACTACTTCTACACTTAATATCATGTCAAATCATGTGCTAGCACAGTTAAAAAAATTAGAATAGAGTTTAATGCAATCTTCTAAGCGGAGGAATGAAATTGATCAGCCTCATCAATTTTTTTTCAATAAACACATTGAGAAAACCCGATTAAAAAAAAAAAAAGAATACCAGTCTCAAACCAAATCATCAAAAAACAAAATTAAAAATATATATATATATAAGAAATCAATCAAATATAACTAAGAAAATTTATAATTAAGAAAACTATTAGCATCATGAGAAAGAAACTTCAAAGCCGGCGATGAAATCTCATCTCACCAAATAAACATCCATTACTATACCGAGCGTGAAAAATTATAAAATTTTAACAAAAAAAGCCAACACTAAATCTAAATCCTTCAAATATTAAGTTCTTATATAAAAAGCAACAAAATATGAATCCCTATAACACGTAGAAAGATTGAATTTGATATGATACTTTTACAAATTCTAAACAATTTCAATTAACTTTATAAAAGAAAATTTAGATTTTGTTTCTTTAATGTAAAGGTGGGATTTATAATCACAACTGTGTATCATAGATAAGCCTTTTGATTCTTTATAGCTAGCATCGGTATAATCGCCTGTACATTTTATCAACTTATTGACCTTCCACTTTATATTTGATTAAAGATGCATTAAGTACTTCGATACTACTAAATCCACTTCCAAAATAATAAACTAAAGTGCCTTTTCTGTTTGATTTGTAAAATTTGAATCCTGTACTGAGCTAAGGTGAGATGTATTAAATTTTTCATAATTTTCTGTGATTATTTATCTTTTAATAGTAATATTCAATTATGATTTAGTTATATTTAAATTAAGGGCTCTTATTAAAAAAACCAATTAGAATAGAAGTTTTCCAATTTAATCCAAAACAAATTTAAATTTTTGTATTTAGTCATATGAAAGAGACAAGAAATAAATTTAAAAAAAAAAAAAAAAATAATAATAAAACATTAAACACACCCAATGCACCTGTGGGTGTGTTTTTCAAATAAATATTTTTTTCTTTCTTTTTTTTCACTTCTACCTTAAAATTCAATATCTCTCAAAATATAAAGTGTTTCAATAAAAAAATTACATATTATCGATGTACAAATTATAAGATTTAAAATAAGATCAATTGTGGATATGTTTAAAAACAATAAAAAATGACATTTATATTTATAAGAGAATAATAATTCAAAAGAGAAAATACTCATATCTCTTTCATCTGAATTTCAAATCACAACCTGTAAAAATATAAATATACTTAATATATATATACCTATAATTTTCATTAATAAACCCCCCTGAATTTCAAATTTACATAAGGTCGAAATTGACGGGTTGTTGTGTCGCATGTACATCATATTGACCTTTATTATAAGTATATTTTTACATCAATCATATTGGTGATTAAAAATTGTTATATGTGCCTCAGTCACATTATTTACCTTTAGTCATAATGTTTACCTTAATTACATTACCGACCCTTTTACTACACTCACAATTACATTTTTCTTAAGTAACAAAGAACCAAATAATAAAAGGATGCAAAAGTTCATCATACTAGAAAAATGAATTTAGATGACATGCAAAAGTTGATGCAAAAGATATTTCAGTTACGCCATATAAAAGTTGATATATGAGTCTTAAATATGATCAGTTTCAAGTTAAGTTTTTAAAAATTTGACACAAATTGTAAGCCATTTATCTCACATGATCTAATGGTAGATATTAACAATTAGTACTTAATGAAATTGATTCATCTAAGTCAAAAATATAAGTTGAAATTGCTAACCCTTTTTTTTAATCGTTGGAAATCCCGCCGTCAAACCACCCCTTCCGGGCTTAAGCGAAGCAGGTAAAACCCCCGGCTGTCCCAGACTCTTACAAGAAACGCACTCCCTGAATTCGAATCTAGGACCTCAAGGTGAGATCCTAAACCCTACACCACCAACGCCCTTTGCCGGTGAAATTGCTAACCCAAGCATGTAAACTTACATTATATATATATATAATATTTTCCAATGAGTGATCCTCATTTTAATAAATTAACGACCAAACTAAAAAAAAAAAAAAGTATTGGATTTTTTTTTTTTAATTTGATCCTCATTTTATTAAACGAGGGATCACTGAAAAGTTGTTCATAAATTAATGCATTAACAATATGCAAATAAGGTTTTAAAAAATTATATATATAAAAAAAAAAAGAGTAATAATAAATACACACTCAAATAACGCTGAAAAAAAGAGTAATTATTTAAATTTATTTTTCAATTTTCATTATGTTTAGGGTGTGTTTTTGGGTGTGTGACTCATGATTGTTGAAAAAATAATGACTTGATTATTGCCACCTTTGGTATGTGTGTATGGATGAATGTTTTCATATGATTTTCCAGTGCTAATAATAAGGCACTAATTAGACTTTTAGTTCGAAAAAACACTCTCATTCTGATATAAGAATTTCAAAAGTCAAATTTCTAGACCAAGAATTATGAAATCTCGGCTTACAAAAATTTAAAATTAACAAAAATTATTATATTTTTAATCACATTGATTGATTGATTAACTATATTAATATTAGGGATATTCACGGATCAGATCAGATCGGATCAAAATTTTAAGAAATCGATCGGGTCGGGTCACTCGAAATTGCAAATTCGAACTCGAAATCTTTAGTTGGGCAAATCCCACGTGGAGGCCGTCCAACTATACTCCACCGGTCAAACCCATCTTACGTGGAAACTACCCAAGATCTTTAGTTGGGCAAATTCCACGTGGAAGCCGTCCAACAATACTCCATCGGTCAAACCCATCTTACGTGGAAACTACCCATTGGTCAAAACCATTAGAAAAGATACAGGCGGCGTTTACACACGAAACCAAAATAAAATAGTGTAATAAAATATCGTAACCAAAAAAAATTTGAACATCATGGACTTGAAAATATTCAAACTTAATTCGTAAACAGGATTCTTGTATTAATAAAATTGGTCAAAATTCTGACATCTCCGTCTATAAATACCCATTTTGTCTCTCCAATTTATATCCATCATCATCACTCACAAACAAAACAAAATCAAGAACCCAAAATAAAACAAGATTTAATCACTGCAATGGGTTTGCTTCAGTTCTTATGTTCTGTTTTGATATTGTTTCTTGTAATTTTGTTCTTGATATTAATATTTTCCTGCTGGATTTTGCCGTCTTTGGCAAATCGAAAGCTTAAGAGGAGTGGCTTCAAAGGCCAGCTCCAAGTTTCCCTTTTGGGAATATTAATGAAATGAGAAAGGCTAACAATAAAGACTCTTGTATTATCTCTCATGATATACACTCAACTGTGTTCCCTTACTTTTCTCAATGGCAGCAGTCACATGGTATGTTGCCCTGCTAGCTAGCTCCCCCATCATCTTCTAATTAAAACAAAAAAAAACAAAACAAAAAAAACCCTAATGTGGTTTTAATTTTTGCAGGTAAATATTTCATATACTGGCTTGGAACAGAGCCGTTTTTGTACATTGCAGAGCCGGAGTTTCTTAAGAGAGTGTCTACAGGAGTTATGGGCAAGAGCTGGGGGAAACCTAATGTGTTTAAGCACGACAGGAAGCCTATGTTTGGTAAAGGCCTGGTTATGGCTGAAGGTCAAGATTGGGTTCATCACCGCCACGTCATCACACCGGCATTTGCCCCGTCTAACTTGAAGGTAACAAACGCACAGAAAGTGTATCTAATTCCCGGTATATAGGGTTTCCGTTATAAGCAGGTGCTTTTGATTTTGTTGTTGTTATACTAATTAATTTATATGTGTAATTGTGGTATAGGCTATGGCAAGCTTAATGGTGGAGTCAACATCTAAAATGCTAGAGCGGTGGAGTGTCATGATAGATTCCGGCAAGCCGGAGATAGACGTGGAGAGGGAGATCACATCAACGGCCGGAGAGATCATAGCCAAAACAAGCTTTGGTTTAAGCTATGATAATGGGAGAAAAGTGTTTGAAAAGTTAAGAGCCGTGCAGATTGCACTTTTCAAAACTAACCGTTATGTGGGTGTCCCTTTTAGCAAATATATTAACCCTAAAAAAACCCTAAAGGCGAAAAAGCTTGGGGAAGAAATAGATAGCCTTCTTATGTCGATCATAGATGCTCGAAAAAAGTCCGGTGACCGGTATCCGTCCAAGGACTTGCTGGGGTTATTGCTTGAAGGAAATGCAGTAGATGGGCCTAGAGGCAAGATGTTAACAACAAGGGAACTAGTGGATGAGTGCAAGACTTTCTTCTTTGGTGGCCATGAAACGACAGCGTTGGCGGTGACGTGGACATTGCTGCTTTTGGCCATGAATCAAGAGTGGCAAAACCAGCTGAGGGAGGAGATTAGGGAAGTGATAGGAGATAAAGAAATTGATTTCCAAATGCTTGCTGGTCTAAAGAAGGTAACATACATAGGCTTCCATCACATGCTCTTTGCATATATGTTATGTTTGCTTGAGTTGTTTCTCTTGGTTAATTTTCTATTAAAAAAATATACTGTCTTTGATGTGTTGCATGGAATTTGAAAAAAATCCGTACTGCAGAATAAACACATTAAGAAAATTTTAAGCTTTATCAATTTACACAATTATTTTTAGATTTTTGTCGTGTGTATTTTTCTCTTAGTTACATAAAAATAAATACATGCTTGCTAAAAATTTAATGGATAAAAGAGTAATAACTAATAATTTTAATAAAATAAAATATTTTTATTTTTATTTATTAAATGGTTGATTTATTTTGTTTAAAAAAAATGTGATTCTCTTATAAATTGAGAAATGGGAATCCTTCCGAACAAATAAGCCGTACTACATGGAAGTCAAAGGTCAAGTTGTCAACCCGGAGAAAACATCAAGGCAAGTCCACGCCTTGAAGCGCGTGAATTAGCAAAGGCATGTTAAACATAACACCGGAGAATCCAGAGTTTTTCTTATAAGAGTCTGAATAGTTGAATATTTTATATGTTCCGCTTAAATTTGGAAATAATGATTTAACGACGGAATTTCCAACGATTCCAAAAAAAAAAAAAAAAAAACATAACACGGGGTCGTTGCTTTGGCTTAATGGAATATGACAAAATATAACCTTTTGATTTTGGTGTCACAATGACACGTGGCAATGACCCAATTGCTGTGACTGGCCGAAAGCAAGCAGCTCGCCGTCGCCGTTTTTATAACAAATCTAGTCATCTAGAAGCTATTTCTATTTTTATTACCAAGTGAAAAATGTTTGTTTCATCCAGAAAATTTAAAACGTATGCATGCATGCTATTGCTTTTCATTTTAATTTTTCTTTTCATTTGGAATTATTATAAAATAACGTTGATGAATCTTATAAAAATGTACGTGTTTATTTGTACAGATGGGATGGGTGATGAATGAGGTTTTGCGGCTATATTCACCAGCACCAAATGTACAAAGACAAGTACGTGAAGATATTCGAGTTGATGACTTAACAATACCCAAAGGAACCAACATGTGGATTGATGTGGTGTCCATGCACCATGACCCAACACTGTGGGGTGACGACGTATACGAGTTTAGGCCGGAGAGGTTTAGGGACGATCCTCTTTACGGCGGGTGCAAGCACAAGATGGGATTTTTGCCCTTTGGATTTGGTGGGAGAATGTGTGTGGGAAGGAATTTGACAATTATGGAGTACAAGATTGTATTAACCCTAATTTTGACTAGGTTTTCTTTGCAACTTTCTCCGAGTTATAGTCATTCCCCTTCTATTTTGCTCTCTCCCTTAGGCCAACTTATGGGCTGCCTCTCATTGTTAAACCCCTTTAATTAATCAACTAGTTAATTAGTCGGGCAATTTTTTGACTAATTAACCAGTTATGTTTTTATTTTCTCATTATAGTTTCCACAAATTTATAGCAATACTAGTTCTGTGTTTCTTTGTGGCTAGCACCATTATGTAACATGTAGAAATTAAAATAACAGAAAAATGTTTCCTCATTTCATATATTTGAAGTAAAGGCAATATGATGAACTACTCTCTCTTTTCTTTTCCCTTTTCTCTTTTCTTTTTCTCTTTTCCTCAAAGGAAGATCTACACTTGCCATCTCAACATATGCACATATATGGGGGTTATTTCGACTTAATTTTTTTTTTCAAAAATTTAGAATGTTTGATCTCATACAATACAACAATGTAAAAGTTTCATCTACTAGATTGGAAAATGAGCATAACCTCCTAATGTTTGACCAAACTAATCGAAACCCTCATAATATTTGAAAACTAAACAAAACCCATTTAATGTTATAATAATTCTCTTAAATATTAACTTTATTTATCATTTTACTATTTTCCCCTTATGGAAAATTAAATGCTTAGAAAATATGAATCAAGTAAAATAATTTAAATATCCTTAATAATTAATAATAGAAAAAAGTTAAAATGTTAAAATTAAATTATATTTTAAAAGATGCAAGATATTTAATTTTACATCATTTTACTTTATTTATATTTCCTAAGTATTTTTTTGATAAATATTTTCTAAGTATTTAAGTTTTCCATAAGGGGTAATAAAATAAAATGATAAATAAAGTTAACATACATAAGATTTTGTTTAGTTTTTAAACATTATGAGAGTTTCGATTAGTTTTGTCAAATATTAAGAGGGTTATGCACTATGCTTATTTTCCCAATAGATTGTATAAAAATCAATGGCTTAAAATTAATGTCAACAATTAGTATACACCATTTTTTTTTCATGTGGTATAGAAAATAATCCAATACATAGACTACAATTAATATTTACTATTGAATTCATGCTAAGGAAGGATTAATGTGTGTCAACAATATACGGTCATGTGTGATGAAATGGAAACAAGATAAAAGAAATATATTCAAAGTTTTTCAATAATATTCTATCGAAGAAAATTACAAAAAGAATAAATTTAAGCTATCAAAAAGAAATAAAAACCCTAATAGATATGAAATCTCAAAATATCCTGTAAAAGGATAAAATTTTAGATAGCTTCCTAAATTTTTTTTTGGAAACATTAGAAATTACGCAATCAAACCATTCGACCTGGGCTTAAGCGTAGCAGGTAAAACCTCCGACTGCTTCAGACTCTTACAAAAAATACATCATTATTAAGAAATAACTTCAAATGCAATGTTGAGTTTAGGGTAAGTTGATGAAATACAACAAACAATAATGGCAAGTTATACATTATATATGTACTCCAAAATGCAATCTTTTGAAGTTAATCACATAGAATAGTTTTTACACCAATCACACAAGTACTTCTTAACCAACACAATTTTATGTAAAATGGTCACCGAGTAAAAGGGGGGGGGGAAATATATTTATGAATAGGGATCCTAATGTATATAGATACAATTAGCTAGTTTGAGAGAAATGAAGCAAAAAAAAATCAAGTGAAATCCAATCTATGAATCACCCTATATGCTTTTTCTTTTCTAAGTTGGGATAGACAAAGTCTAAATTAATTTTCCCCGTATCTTTTCCGGAATCCAAACTCAGTTAGTCGGTCAAAAGAAATTGCTTGAAAGTCACTCAGTCAAGCCTTGATATGAATTGCCCCATAATTAAGCTAATTCTATATAGGCCGATAGTGAAAGCTTTCAAGAGAAATGATAACTAGTTATTTTTCTCCTGCATCGTGACTCATATGTAGCTGCCTTGGATTAGAAATGAAACCTCTTCCATATCCATATAAATCTCATTCCATATTTTCTTCACTTGGTCTATTATTGAACCTTTGCATTTATAAGAAGGACAAACTAATTACTTTCTTAAATATATCACAACTCACGTTTTAATTAAATTCATATTGACTTGCAGAAAAGAATTATATCATAAATATATTCTTAAATATATATATATATATATATATATATATATTACACACACACGGTTTTTACGTCTACTACATGCTAAATATATTCTTTGTGCTTCATTGTCGCCACCGAGAAAATCTTTTTTCACGTATTTTGACTAAATATATTTTCCCAAACATATATGTATAAATATATTTATAGTATATAGACTCATATATCAAATATCAATCATCAAACATTTATGTTTATGGAATTATCGTGCTTTGTACTTACCTCAATCTACGCAAAACTCTCTATATCTATATGTCCTCGCTAAAATCTGGAAACAGTGTAAAATTACGATCAGGTCCTATATTTTACTAAAATTATGATTTTACCCATAAACTTTTCAAATTTATAATTTAATCCCAATACTCTCCAATATTATCAATTTAGTCCCAAAACTTTCAGTTATCTCATATTACTCACTAAAAATCAGAATTTGCTCATTTAGGTCCCTAAACATGTCAATTTATGAATAAATCCAAAACTATCAAAATATTACAATTACGCCCCTAAAACTGTAAAATATAACGTACCGAGCTCCAACAACTTCAGAATTTCAGAACGAGGTGATCGACAGACAGTACACGTCACCAGGATCACAACGACAGTGGTGGTAATGGCGGATGCTTTGTGATCACCGACGAACGATCGAACATCGTTAACTCTCATTTTTGGCTCATTTCACGACAACCGAATGTCCGAATTGGGAAAACGAGGTGTCTAACCTGCGTATCTCGACGAGGGGAAGATTCTGGTCAGGGAGGTGAACTGCACGCACTGCGGCGTGTGGAGAGACGATGCGGCGACGCGTGGGAGCGTGTGCAGCGGCTTCAAGCGATCGGACCAGCGGCGTTGGTTTCATCTCGACGAGGGGATTCTCCTGGATTGGTCACTCGCCGAAAAGGTGACCGGAAGATGACGAATGAGCCATTTCTCTCTCCTGCCCACGCTTTCTCTCTCTACTGGTCTTGTATTTTCTCTCTCTACGCGTATGTTTCTCTCTTTAACTGTTCAACTCTCTCTCTGTGATTGCTACTGATCTCTGGAAGTCAATTCAATATATTTCTTACTCTCTATTTGATTCACAACAAATACACACATTAAAGGAAAAACTTAGGGTTAGTTTCAATTTATATAGTAAAAAGAGTTGAGTTTTATTAGGAGTTGTGGTTAGTGGTTGCTAAGTTGGGGGAGAATTAGAGGGAACATAGGAGTGTGAGAGATAAGGATAAATCACTAATTCAATTTTAAATAAAATAAAGTAAGAGACTTGGTCTCACAATCTACACACCTTATAAAAATTTCGTCCTCGAAATTTCTCAATCTTCGAATAGCTCTGGATATTTCTCTCTCGTGTCTTGTTCCACTTCCCAAGTTGCCTCATGTATGTGATGATTAGTCCACATTACCTTCACAAGAGGGATATGTCTAGATCTAAACTCTTGGACTTTTCGCTCTACAATCTTCACGGACTTTTCTTCATAAGTGATGTTCTCACTCAATTCTACCGGTTGGCTCTCCAGGATGTGAGTGGGATCTGATACATACTTCTTCAGAACTGACACATGGAATATGTGGTGAATCCTTTCTAATTCTGGTGGTATTGCCAGACGATATGCTACTTTGCCCACTCTATCCAATATCTCATAATGACCAATATAGGGCGATGTAACTTTCCCTTCCAGCCAAATCTCAATACTCCCTTCCAATGTGAGACTTTCAAGAAGACTTTATCCCCCACTTGGAACTCAAGATCATTTCTTCTTTTGTTAGAATAACTCTTCTGTCGATTCTGCACTTCCAACAGTCTAGCTCGAATCAGTCTGATTCTCTCAAATGTCATATCTACTAAGTCTGAACCATGAATCTGTCTATCTCCATCCTCTCCCCAACAAACAGGAGTCCTGCACCTCCTCCCATACAATGCCTCAAATGGGGCCATACCGATACTCGTCTGGAAGCTGTTGTTGTAGGCAAACTCTATCAAATGTAAATGATCATCCCATCCTTCAGAAAAAGTCAATACACACGATGTCAGTAGGTCCTCCAATGTCTGAATAGTCTGTTCTGGCTGCCCATCAGTTTGAGGGTGAAATGTTGTGTTCATAGTAATCTTCGATCCCATAGACTTCTGGAAACCCTGCAAAAAATGAGAAGTAAATCTGGCATCTCTATCTGATACAATCGATGCCGGTACTCCATGTAACCGCACAATCTGCTCCACATACAGTTCTGCTAGCCTCCCAGGTCCCCACGTAACTCGAATCGGTAGAAAATAAGCAGACTTAGATAATCGGTCCACTATCACCCAAATTGCATCGTAGCCTTTATGTGTCCTCGATAGCCTTACTACAAAATCCATCGCAATGTTTTCCCACGGCCACTCAGGTATAGGTAGAGGCTGGAGTAATCCAGTTGGGTGCTGATGCTCTGTTTTGACCTGCTGACAAACTAGGCAACATGATACAAACTCTGCAATCTCTCTCTTCATTGCCGACCACCAGTATGTTTTCTTCAGATTTTGATACATCTTGGTGCTCCCAGGATGCATATTATATGGAGCATCATGAGCTTCATCCAAGATATCCTGCTTAAGTGCTCCGGTAGATGATACTACGACTCTATCACCAAAAAGTAATACATCCTCTGAACTCAATCTGAAAGTAGTAATCTCTCCCTCTGCAGCCTCTGCTTTCCATTTCTTGTATTGTTCATCCTCGTTTTGTGCTATTATGAGTCTATCTAGCAGTGTAGGTCGAACTCTCATATGAGCAAGAAGTCCTCCACTGCCAGGTACTTCAAAGGTCAAACGTAATGTCGCCATATCCTCAAACATCCTCTATCTAGCTCTCATAATATAGTTTACCCATGTTCTTCATACTGAGTGCGTCAGCAACTACATTGGCCTTCCCTGGATGGTAATTAATAGTATAATCATAATCACTTAAGAACTTCATCCAACGCTTCTTCTGCCTCAAATTCAACTCTCTCTGAGTGGGAAGATATTTCAGACTCTTATGGTCGGTATAAATCTCGCACTTGGAACCAAATAGATAATGCCTCCAAATCTTAAGAGCATGTATAATCGCTGCAAACTCCAGATCATGGGTGAGATAATTCTTCTCATGGGTCTTTAACTGTCTCGAGGCATACACAATCACTCTCACATACTGCATCAGCATACATCCTAACCCCTGATGCGATGCATCCGTATAAACCACATATCCATCAAGTCCAGACAGTAGAGTGAGTATCAGTGTAGTAGTCAATTCTCCTTCAAAATATGGAACCTCCCCTCACAATCGCCAGTCCACACAAATGGTAATTCATTTCTCGTCAACTGAGTCATCGGAGCAGCAATAATAGAGAAGTCTTGGATAAAGCGACGGTAGTAGCCTGCTAATCCATAGAAACTCCGAACCTCTATCGTCGTTCTTGGTCTTTCCCATTTCAAAACTGCTTCAACCTTCTGCGAATCTACATAGATACCTTCTCCTGAGATGATGTGTCCCAGAAATACCACTCCGTCCAGCCAAAACTCACATTTGGAGAACTTGGCATATAACTGTTGGGGTTAAATCAGGGAGGCGCAACAGAAGAAGCGTTGTTCGGGCGAAATCATAGTTAAAAAAATTAAACTTCGAATAAATTATTCAATATCAAATATTAATAATTCATTCATATTTCACCTAAATATATTTATTCGATATCATATAATGACATAAATAATATAGAAACAACGCGAAACTTTTACGAAAACGTTTTTCCGTAAAATAGCATAAAATGCGTTTCCAGCCAAACCGACCGACCAATGCTCATGGGGACTGCCCAGGTCAGCCCTAAAAATATTTGGACAGTTCGTGGGCTGCCCGAACAGTGCCCAGTTCACTCTTTGGGCAGCCGTTACCCAGTAACGTCCTTTTTCTCCGTTTTCGCGTATTTTCACTCCGAAACAATTTCCGATAAATATTTTTCTTGGGCAATTAAAATAAACCAATTTATTCTAATTACTTAATAAATAAAAACTAAATTTTTATCTGAAAAATCAGACTTATCATTAATTGCCATGAGACCCATAAACTTTGCATTTTGATCATTTTGGTCCTTAAATTGTCAAATATATATTTAAGTGATTCCAAATCAATCCCAAAATGATTTATACATGTCTAATACATGAAAACAAAAATTGCAACAAAAATCCAGAAATTTTCCAGAATTGCTCAAACAACCCCTGAACTTTTATTAATTGCAATTAGGCCCAAATTATTCAAAACACATCAAGATCAAATCCAATCAATCCCAAATTTAATTTACATCAAATTACATTACATATATGAAAATCCCCAAAATTGGATTAGGTTTAGAACCCTAATTTCATAAATTACTCCAATTACACAATTTACATTAAATTGAATTAATTCAACACTTTAATCATTCAATTACCACACTAATCAAGTCTCACCATCATGATATTACTCAAGAACAATTCTAGGTTAATTATGAATGGCTAAGCAACTCTAGAATGACAACTTTAATTTCTAATTAATCTATTAAGCTTAATAAGCTTATAAATTAATTATACATGCTAAACACATTCAAACAAGATTACAACCATATAAATTACAAACTTAAATAGTAGAGATTCAATCTTAGCGACACAATTGAAGATAAAATTAATTGAAATAATTTTCATGTAGAAGAAAGTGTGAAAAACTTTCAAATTCCAAATCAAGCTTTGTTTTTCTTTCTTTCTTCAACCCTTTTTCTCTCAACTCCATTTGTAAAATATTGTGTAACTTGTATTAGTCTTTAAAAAATGAAACAAAACAATTTTGTTATACTATTTTTCAAATTGCCGAATTTTTGGCTCCCAAAAATAACTAACAATTATTTTATTTTGTTCAAAATTCATTGGTACACATTTTGTAAAATTAAAGTTAACACTTTATCTTTAATAAAGCAAACAAAATGTGTTCCAATGGTATCATGTCATTTCCAAGCATAATCACTATAAAATATATTTACTTTATTAATTAATTTAATTATTTAATAATTAAATAATTTTATAATTAATATAAATATCTTAAATATATGTACTATATTTACATTAAATATCTCAAATACATATATTAATGATATATGCCAAATACACAATTTGATATTTAATTAATGTGGATTTAATAATATCAAATATTAAATACAAATACACATTAATTTGGAAATGACGATTAGGTCCCAATTGCATGTATTTTTTGTTTAACAGTTGCCCTAGTGCTCTACGAGTATATTTCATTAGTGAGACTCTAGATTCAGGCATATCTGTCACGAAATCTAATTTCGTGTCCATAATTCACCCACCCGTAAATTATGGCGACCACAGATAAACTCGCTGAATCATATAGGTCGAGGTAATTGCATACGTATAATCCATCCGTCACAAGTATCCATATTATCCCAAAGATGTAGATATAAACGTCAACGTATCTATTAGCAATCTCTAAATAACATTCGGAACTCACTTCCGAAGTATACTATGGCCATAGATTTAACAAATTGCTAATCACATATGGACTACCTATGCTTTGTACACAGAACTGATGGATCCTTTCTTGATACTCACAGGATATCATGAGCATGAGTCCACACCCAACGAACATGCGGAGGTCTGATCTAAATAGATCGGTGACGTGACTGCCATCTAAGTGTGGAGGATAACTTATATATCCACAGTGGTGTCTCAAGTCAAATTCTCCCAAGACTTATGGTTCATTGAGATAAACTATCGGACCAAGTCCGATATACGACATGTACTGGTCTCAGTGGATTTTACTAACCGACCCGTGTTAGTAAATCTTCACCAGGAACTTATTTAAGGATATACAACTTATAGTGACACTTCCCAATGTCAATTACAAACTATGTTGTAACTGCGCACTACGTTGTAAAGCCTGGGGTCTTTGTCTAATATATATACATATCACTAAATCAGATTTAGTTTCAATATAATCAATTTAATCGAAATTAGATCGAATACGTATATAAAAGACAATAGGTGCTACCATTTAAATTAGTAATATTATGAAAAAGTTATTGCTCGTATTCATGAATCAGACATAAATACGATCCGGATTGGCGCTCATAGCACCAACCCTAACAATTTCTTCCACTTCCTCTAGTTTTATTCCATTGAATCATATACATATCCCAATGTATATCACATACTCATGGCCCTCAAGAACTCACCTAGCGCTCAAGAAGTAGGTAACAACAAGTAAGCCCGCTATGAAAGATTGAGTTTGTCCAACAAACACAATCATTTTCCTTAGCAAGCATCATTCATATTTTTTGTAGAAACTAAGTTCTACAACAATATGACTCAGATGCCATATCAACATTGTGCTTCAGCTACTAAGTTTTCTAAGTAATTACATATCAAATCCAAAATACTATGTAGACAACCGCAGACTCAACACTAATAACAAACTTCTAATCTACGAGGTCACTATGCAACTTCATAAGTCAATACTTCATAAGTTGCAACTAATTCCACTCATACAGTAGAATCATTTGTGACACTCTCACTACATCTTTTATGACTCTTTATGACGTAGACAATCTAACGTCATAATTAGACTCAAAACTAATCTGACCCTAAGGGTTGCGAACTTTATTCTCCAATAATTAGAAACTTGTTATTGATATCTCAAAGATAATAAAGAACATGTTTCAAGACACATCTTATGGTCTAGAGGATATTAAAATAACTCATAACAATTACGATTAAATTGATATCTCTTATCGCACTCAATATAGTATTCATTATGCTATCATCCTATGATGCATAAGATTGATTAGACATTCTAATCAACATCTCTTTCGAAAAAAGTAATCATCATTTACGAAAGATGAATACTATATATAAGACACACACTAACTGTCAAACAGTTATACTAACTGTCATACATATAGTCTCACTGTGTCCTTTATTAAATCATATCTAATGTACGATTAATATGAGTATCTCACAAGTCTCTTAGTTTTATATCTTATACAAAACTTTATATCAAATATAATAGAGACCACTCTCACTGTTTTCACGGAGAAAATATGACTGAGGTAAACCTTTTTACCTCATTAACATCTCATTATTACCTTAATAATGATAATGTCATTATGATGTAAAATACTAGAAAGAAATTTGTACGCTCCCACTAACCCATCTATCCCATATGTATTCTATATTCTTTGATAAAATCAGACAATCTGACTGATATCAAAATTAGAGAACACAAATTTCCATAAAGCTCATCCGAGTTTAAAATAGGCTCTATAAGTTAATATACTAAATTGTAATCTTAGCATAATACAAACTCCAGGGCCATTCCAAAATGAACTCTTCAAACTAAGAAATCATAATGGATCTCTTATCTGAAGAAATCATTCAGAAATGCCACTTTATATTCTTTAGCTAAAATGTACAATTTAATATCATCATTAACCAACAGATCTTAAATTATTAAATCAGTGCAACTAGAGACAAGTTTCCTCAGAATCTATAATAGATTATTGAGTATAACGTTTCTCACTGTCATATTATAAATGTCAAACCTTTAATAAGCTCACATTGCTTTTGCTGCGTAAACCATTTGCACATTTTATGAACGATTCATAATAAAAGCTCAATCAAGTTCTAAACTTGATCGTAGTAAGCTATGAACAATCTTAGATCCATGGTTTAATGCTAATTTCCGGAATCGATATCAAATATCGTTCCTACTATAAGTTATAGGATAACTTTCTTCGATAAGAAAACAACAGAACCATTAAGTATCAAATACTTTGCAAATGATTATGACAGCCTATTGCACTTATTTGAAAGTAACAAAAGGGTATTCCAGAGATACTCTCTTCTTAGTATTCCAGAGAAAATCTCCAGAAGAAAGTATGAGTTTTACATCAAATTTGGCATGCTATTTATAGGTAAATATAAAGGCTTCCACCAATTTCTCCACCAAACATGACATCAAACATGGCACCAAATCCTCCACCAAACATGCAAGCATATTTGGTGGAAGTTTGACAATTGTAAATTGTCATTTTCCATTTTTTTTTTTTTTTGATAATGACTTTAATAATTACACATATTACACTTTGGAGTTTTCATCAATTTTGGTCTTGAGAATTTCAGAATTTGAAATTCTTATGAGCATCAACGTTGTAGATCTTTGAGTCTTCGTTCATTTGGAACTTGAATCACCTCAATCCGATGAGTAAAAAGTTATGTCCAAACTACGAACATTGCGTAAAGTTAAAATTTCCGAAATTGTACTTCGTTAGAATGCCATTTCAAGTTTGCAACCTCCAAAATCCAAATGTCAAGTCCAGTTTTTGCCATTCTTTGTTCCAAATTTTGTCTTGATTGATTCCATTGAGTCCCGATTTTATTTTATCTATAAAATAAATAAAAACACATCAAAACGTTCATAAAACTCGAGAAATTATACAAAATATTAAGTAAAAGGAGCGATAAATTTTGATATATTTTCCGCTCATCAAACCCGCAAACCTAACATTTTGCTAGTCCTCGAGCAAAACAACAAAACAAAATGAAATAAACAACTTTAAAATAAATTAACCTAAGCCACTTTCATAGGGATCACAGTTGCATTTAGCGTATGCAACAAGCCTTTAAACCCCTATGTGTCCCTAGTGGACGAGTTATAGTCTCGTGAGGCTGACAATGATGATATCCAAAAATGTCATAAAACGTACAATAAATCACACAAACAAAATAATCAAGTTAAAAAGTGAAATTCTTATCCAAGTTAATAATTGTTTTCTTTCTTTCTAAAATAATAAATAAGTAAATTCTCCTATACTTTTTTACCATTCTTCATATACACAACCAACAAGGTATTAATCAACTCATTGTGCCCATAATATTCATAAGTGTAATTGAAAAATAGAGTAATATTTTTGTCTTAAAGTTATATTGGAATTCACACCTTTTTGGTAATGGAACCTTTTTCTCCTTTTTCTCATTTTTTTACAGCATCTTCAATCCTTGTAACGAGCTTTGGGCCAGTGACTCCAAACCAGTTGGCTTTAGGGCACTAGGTGTTAAGACACCCATACAGACTTAATTACCTGGAACTCAGATGTTAAAAATTCTACCATTTGATGCGAACAATCAATGCTTACTGAGGCAAGACGTCCGGTTACTAAGTATAAACTTTATTATTATTAGCTCAGACTCTACCATTTGACGCGAACAATCACTACTTACTGAGGCAAGATGTCTGGTTACTAAGTAAGAGCGAGGTTAATTATTTATATACACACAATCATATATATATATATATATTATTATTATTCCATCACTTTTAGGTGCTATTTCCAATAAACTAGAGCACTGAATATTATAAAATTTTTCACTTACAACCCATGTTTGTATGTTACCATATATGTTGATAATACCTGTCAAATGAGCATATGAAGATCAACTTTAATCAATATTATGGAGAATTCACGAATTTAAATAATTCAAAATGAAATAAACAAAAATTAACTTGTTACGAATCAAACTTAGCTACGTCTCAGGAGTGGAAACTCCTTACTCAGCTATCTCAAGATACAATTTCACTTGGTTAGTAAAGTTAAAAACATCAAAAAATTTTTATTTTATTTTTTATTTTATTTTATTTTTATTTTCTTTAATACAGCAAAAACAACACACAAAGTATAAAAACAACACAAAACATGATACTGATCAACTATTCCCTCCCCCAAACCTAATTGAGACATTGTCCCTAATGTCTTAAAAAGAAGATGAAGAGTTTAGAAGGCAGTACCTGGTTAGCGTGGAATTGTCAATTGTATCTACATCTAAAAAGAAAACTAAAGGTTAAGATCCAAATTTATCCGACGCTTCTTACCACGATCATTATCGGACCAGTTCAACTTGGAAATGATAGGGTCAATATTTGGTTCAAATGTCAAGAGTTGGTCAATTAAAGTACTGGCTGTTCTGGCAGTGAAGATGATATCTTTTACGGGTTTTGAAAAGAACCAATTTCTCCTAGCATCTTCAAGAAACACAAAAAGAAAGTCAAAAAATTCATCTACATTAAACAATCCAATTGGTTTCTGATGTATGTTCAAGTTCACCCAAGATATCACTGTGAAGATTTCCTCCATCGTGTCCAAGCCATCTGGCAAAGAAATAAAAACATCAGCACGATTAATCATTTCAACAAGTTGTTCGGACATACCTGACATAATGCATTCCTCTTCGTTTGATTGTCCGATAAGATTCCATCCGCCAAAGGTTTTAGGATGATCCCCAAAACTTGACTACCTCATTCATGTACGCCCGTTGAAACGTATCCCATCAGTCCAAGATTTCCACCACCATATACCAAGTGCATATTTCTCTCTGCCATGACTCTACCCAATTCTTTTGCTGCTTCAACGAATTCTGGTTTTGATTCAAAACTAGTCCCATAAAACACACAGATGTTAACAACTCGTCTTTTTGAAGTTGCCTCTATTTTTTTTTTATTATTACTCTCTCAAATCTGGATGTGTTGAAGAGAGCAATGACGAGCTGGATTTATAGATCCTGAAAAAGGGTGAGTAATAATAGCACTAGTACATGCCAATTGACAATTATTAGCTGAACAGTAAAATAAATCGTGAATGTCAAAAAGTCTGGATCTTATCGGCGAAAATAAAAGAAAATAACAAAACAAATCACAATTATTGAAACAAAAATATATACAGGGAGCCGTGATTGTGGCTCAAATCTTCCTCCAGTAACGTCTTGAATGACCTATATAGGTCAGAGACAAGCTTCCCATCCAATTTTCTTATAAATTGGCAAACATGATCTTTTAAAGTCAGATTCCCGAGACTCAAATGTTGTCTTTCTCTTCGAAACTGTGTATGTAAATTGTGAATTGCATGATGAACATATCCATTGGAATGCGTCTCAAGAGTCAATGATATATCATCTAAAGACTCCTTACTCAAGCCATCCCTAATGAATTTTATTTTATCTTTGCGATTATCAGACACCATTCCTAAAAAATGACAATGAGTATTGCATATACATCGTGCACATTTATAACAAACACCTAATCATTTAGCACTTCTTTTCTTAGCATAGGTGTTTTTTTCCTAAACCAGGCAGAAATGAAATAAAAGAGTCGGATGACTCACCTGCCAAGCGAACTCGTGCTTCAATTATCCAACGAATATCACTAAGAATGCCTTTGATCATCAGAAGTCTCATTCTTTCAATGCGTGATTTGTAGACTTTCATCAGAGAGTTTTGAGGCAGAGAATGAAAATGCTTGTGAAGTTTTTCGAGAGTTTCTTCCATCTTAACTTTACCTACAAAAATAAAACACATAAAAGAAAGCACACAATATCATAATATATATACATAATGTTTGGGTTGCCTCCCTGCTAGCGCTAAGTTTAATGTCTGCAGCCATACATGATTTCCCGAATGTTAGGTTGGATCTGCCGGTGTGCAGAGGATTTGGAGAAACATTAGCTGGTCCTGCCCTCACCTGGTTTATCAATCTCCTATACAGATCCATCGAGTCTTACCAACAGCTAGCAGACAAATTTGTGGAGCATTTCGCAAGTTCTTGCAAGCTTGAGAAGACCACCAATGACCTTAATACCATCCAACAACAGAGAGGGGAGTCCTTGCGAAGCTACGTGGCTTGCTTCAATAAAGAGAGAATAACAATCCCATATCTCTATCAGCCTACTGCAGTGGAAGCATTTAGAAATGGATTACTTTCAGAAAGTAAACTCTACAAAAAGCTCACTAAATTTCGATGCTACACTATGGATCAAGCCATGACTCGAGCCCATACTGAGATTAGGTGGGAGGAAGATAAGAGGAACAATAAGAGAAGAAGCTCCACCAACCATGACAATGAAAGAAGTTTGAATCCTCCCAAGCGACATAATAAATGATGTGTTACTAATACTTCTCAATAAGATATCACCTGATGTAATTAGATAAAAAAAAGGCCAGAAGCCACCTATTGTTGCTTTGGGGACATCATAGCTTCCCAAACAAGTATTCATTGGTAACTTTAAAAGAAAATGACCTTCACAAAACTACAACTTAGGGAGAAACCCATTTGCTCCAATCGACCACATAAAAAATTATCAGACCCAATCTATATACTTCTTCCATTCGACATGAGAATACCCTCATATTCTTCCAGCATACTCACCGACTAAGAAGTATTCTCTGGTAATGTCATCAACTCCAAACTATATGGAAAGATTATCATCTTTTCCATACGATAAGGTGGATGGCCATCTGGCTACATAGAAGAATTATTATCATTTCCATACGACATTGAAGGACTCACCACATTCAGATGACTGAAAGGATTTTCATCTCCTCCATATGACATGCATGGATTGCCTTCAACTCCATACTACATGGTTAGATAGTCGTCTCTTTCTGGCGACATGAGAAGATAATTATATTCTTCACATTACATGAATGGATTGCCATTGACTCTAGACTCCATTCGACCATAGTCTCATGGACCCTCATCAGGAACAAGGTGCGTCCCTTTAATGGAACTATTTTTCCTACCATTCACCCCATATGATGAAGATATATACTTGTCATGAGGAAGATTTCTCAGTCGACAATACCCGAATGAAGACTTTGCATGGATATCCTAGTCGACAATACATGTTTGGAGACTTGGCGTGAGGAGGATGTCAAAATGGACTATACTCTAATGAAGACTTGGCGTGGACATCCCAGTCGACATTACCAGGTATGGCTTGCATTTTTTATAGTTTACATTACAATTTATAGTTTGGGACTTGTTATGGGTGTCCCAATCGACATTACAACATATAGTTTGGTAATTATTATGGATGTACCAGTCGACATTACAACATTTAGCTTGGTAATTCTTATTGGTGTCTCAGTCGACGATACAATATGTGGCTTGGCAATTGTTAAGGATCTCATTCGACACTACACATGTGAAGCTTGGCACTTGTTAAGGATCTCATTCGACACTACACATGTGAAGTTTGGCACTTGTTAAGGATCTCATTCGACACTACACATGTGAAGCTTGGCAAGGATCTCATTCGACACTACACATGTGAAGCTTGGCACTTGTTAAAGATCTCATTTGACACTACACGTGTGAAGCTTGGCAAGGATCTCATTCGACACTACACGTGTGAAGCTTTGCACTTGGCAAGGATCTCATTTGACACTACACGTGTGAAACTTGACACTTGTTAAGGATATCATTCGACACTACATGTGTGAAGCTTGGCACTTGTTACGAATCTCATTCGACACTACACGTGTGAAGCTTGGCACTTGTTAAGGATCTCATTCGACACTACATGTGTGAAGCTTGACACGTGTTAAGGATCTCAGTCGACACTACCATGTGAAGCTTGGCGCTCGTTAAAGATCTCATTCGACACTACATATATGGTCTTGTAGAATGAGGAATGAAAACCCTCACTAACCTTTATCAGGTCTTGTAGAGTGAGGATTGTAGAATGAGGAATGAAGACCCTCATTGGCATCTGTCATGTCTTGTAGAATAAGGAATGAGAACCTTCATGGACCTTCATCAGGTTCATTAGACCGTAGTCTCATGGTCTTCAGACGACATGGTCTCAGACTATAAGTCCTGTAGAATGAGGAATTATACCCTCATTGACTTTTGTCAGGTCTTGTAGAATGAGGAATTATATCCTCATAGACCTTTGTCAAGTCTTGTAGAATGAGGAATGAGAACCCTCATGGACCTTCATCAGGTTCATTCGGCCGTAGTCTCATGGTCTTCAGACGACATGGTCTCAGACTACAAGTCCTGAAGAATGAGGAATTATACCCTCATTGACTTTTGTCAGGTCTTGTAGAATGAGGAATTATACCCTCATTGACCTTTGTCAGGTCTTGTAGAAGGAGTAATGAGAACCATCATTGACCTTCTTCAGGTCTAGTAGAGTGAGAAGTGATAACCTTCTTAGACTTTTATCAAGTCCATTCAACAGGTCCATACGACCGTAGTCACATGGACCCTCATCAGGAGAATGTGTGATGACCTTCATCAGGTCTGGTAGTATGATAAGGAAAGACTCTTGGACCTTCGTCAGGTCTGTAGAGTGAAGACTTTCATAGACCTTCATCTAGTCCAAAAGACATTGAAGACTCCCATGGTTCTTCGACCCGTAGTATGGGGATTATCCTGACCTTCATCTGGTTCAGCCGACTGGGGACATCCCCCATGGACTTATGTCGAGTAAAATGAAGACATGGACTTCCTACAGTCTATACGATAATGTTCTGTGAAATAACTCCTGAACCTTAATCTGGTTCAGTCGACCGGGGACATCCCCCATGGACTCATGTTGAGTCAAATGAAGACATGGACTTTCTACAGTCTATACGACAATATCGTGTGAAATAACTCCTGAACCTTCATCTGGTATAGTCGACCGGGGACATCCCCCATGGACTCATGTCGAGTCAAATGAAGACATGGACTTCCTACAGTCCATACGACAATGTCGTGTGAAATAACTCCTGAACCTTCATCTGGTTCAGTCGACCGGGGACATCCCCCATGGACTCATGTCGAGTCAAATGAAGACATGGACTTCCTACAGTCCATACGACAATGTCGTGTGAAATAACTCCTGAACCTTCATCTGGTTCAGTCAACCAGGGACATCCCCCATGGACTCATGTCGAGTCAAATGAAGACATAGACTTCCTACAGTCCATACGACAATATTGTGTGAAACAACTCCTGAACCTTCATCTGGTTCAGTCGACCGGGGACATCCCCCATGGACTCATGTTGAGTCAAATGAAGACATGGACTTTCTACAGTCTATACGACAATATCGTGTGAAATAACTCCTGAACCTTCATCTGGTATAGTCGACCGGGGACATCCCCCATGGACTCATGTCGAGTCAAATGAAGACATGGACTTCCTACAGTCCATACGACAATGTCGTGTGAAATAACTCCTGAACCTTCATCTGGTTCAGTCGACCGGGGACATCCCCCATGGACTCATGTCGAGTCAAATGAAGACATGGACTTCCTACAGTCCATACGACAATGTCGTGTGAAATAAGTCCTGAACCTTCATCTGGTTCAGTCAACCAGAGACATCCCCCATGGACTCATGTCGAGTCAAATGAAGACATAGACTTCCTACAGTCCATACGACAATATTGTGTGAAACAACTCCTGAACCTTCATATGGTTCAGTCGACCGGGGACATCCCCCATGGACTCATGTCGAGTCAAATGAAGACATGGACTTCCTACAGTCCATACGGTAATGTTGTGTGAAATAACTCCTGAACCTTCATCTGGTTCAGTCGACCGAGGACATCCCCCATGGACTTATGTCGAGTTAAATGAAGACATGGACTTCCTACAGTCCATACGATAATGTCGTGTGAAATAAATCCTGAACTTTCATCTGGTTCAGTCGACCGGGGACATCCCCCATGGACTCATGTCGAGTCAAATGAAGACATAAACTTCCTACAGTCCATACGACAATGTTGTGTGAAACAACTCCTGAACCTTCATCTAGTTCAGTCGACCGGGGACATCCCCCATGGACTCATATCGAGTCAAATGAAGACATGGACTTCCTACAGTCCATACGATAATGTCGTGTGAAATAACTCATGAACCTTCATCTGGTTCAGTCGACCGGAGACATCCCCCATAGACTCATATCGAGTCAAATGAAGACATGGACTTCCTACAGTCCATACGATAATGTCGTGTGAAATAACTCATGAACCTTCATCTGGTTCAGTCGACCGGGGACATCCCCCATAGACTCATGTCGAGTCAAATGAAGACATGGACTTCCTACAGTCCATACGATAATGTCGTGTGAAATAAATCCTGAACTTTCATCTGGTTCAGTCGACCGGGGGCATCCCCCATGGACTCATGTCGAGTCAAATGAAGACATAAACTTCCTACAGTCCATACGACAATGTTGTGTGAAACAACTCCTGAACCTTCATCTAGTTCAGTCGACCGGGGACATCCCCCATAGACTCATGTCGAGTCAAATGAAGACATGGACTTCCTACAGTCCATACGACAATGTCGTGTGAAATAACGCATGAACCTTCATCTGGTTCAGTCGACCGGGGAGATCCCCCATGGACTCATGTCGAGTCAAGTTATAGACATGGACTTCCTACAATCCATACGACAATGTCGTGTGAAATAACGCATGAACCTTCATCTGGTTCAGTCGACCGGGGAGATCCCCCATGGACTCATGTCGAGTCAAGTTATAGACATATATTACACATGTCGTATGGCATATATCATGACCTTCGTCTGGTTCAGTCGACTGGGTACTTCCCCAATGGCTCTTGTAGAGTCAAGTTCATGATATTGACATTCATCTAGCTCATTCGACGGGACACATCCATGATGGATCATGTATAGTCAAGTTCTTAACTTGACATTCGTTTGGTTCAATCAATAGGCAGCATCGACGCTCGGGTACACCTTCATCCTATGGTCTCGACACGCGTGTCAAATACTCTCCAAGTCAAGTACTCATTGACTTAGAGAGTAGGGGACAAACTGTACGGGCCAAATTTGGTCCAAGGTTAATTTTGACCTTTCACCTCAGGCCCACTGCTAAATGCACCCATGAAACCCCCTAACCGAACCCAAAGACATTGTGTAGGCCCAGGCTCGGAGAAACACCATACGTCAGCCCACGAAACGCTTAGACTCATAAATACCCCTCATAACCCAACCATTTTCAGTCTTCATGACTGCCCATAATACTCCTTCATGACACGACCGTTACCAACACACAAAACATATGTCAATTAACGCATTCATGAATCTCACCTCAAATAGCCTATAAAAGAAACCGAGATCCAGAAGAGAATGGGGGACAAAAAGTATTACAACCCAAAGCTTAATCATTCTCACCAAAGCCCTCAGAACCTCTGACCCATCGCCCTCACGGTAATCCACGGGGATCAAGATAGTCTCTATCCTTGCTCTTCCATTACTTACAACTCGTCTTTATCACTGACTTGAGCGTCAGAGTTCCTACGGCACCCACCACACCGGTAGGCAGTAACCTCCACGCTCACTCTACCTTTGTTTTACAGGATCATTAGTGCCCCCAACCTATAAATTCTCGATTGTGGACCTCGGACGAAAACTAGCATCCACAAGTGGGTTAAAATATTTCACAAATATTCAAATGGCAAACAGAGTATCACTTTGTTCCATCCTTGATGAGTATAAGCTCAAAGGGGACAACTACAATGACTGGTTTAGAAACCTTAAAATTGTCTTACGACAAGAAAATATTTTCTATGTTCTTGAAAGACCATTTCCCCCTGAACCCGCAGAAGATGATGACCAAGATACATTTGATGCTTGGAAGAAACATGTCAATGATGATGAGCAAGCAGTTTACATAATGCTTGGCTCTATGTCGGATGAACTTCAGAAAGCTCACGAAGATATGGATGTTCAAACCATCATTTTTCATTTGAAGGAGTTGTATGCAACTTCCGTTCATACCGTGAGATTCCAAGTGTCATGTGCCTTATTCCAAACAAGGTATAAGGAAGGATATATTAGTGGACATGTGCTTAAGATGATTGGCCACATTGAAAAATTGGCCAACCTCGGGTTCATCATGGATCATGAGATAGGTCACGATCTAATTCTTCAGTCCTTACCAAAAGAATTCTCTAACTTTATTATGCACTTTCATCTGTCTGATAAAGAAGCTACTTTAGCAGAATTGCACAATCTGATAAAGTAAGCAGTGAAGGACTTGAAACCGGAGCTTAAAACCTCCATCATGCTTACGGGTACGGACCTGAAGCCATGAGGCCCAAAGAAAAATAAGGGTAAAGCCAATGCTCCAGATCACCTAAAGCCCAATGGTAAGGTGGAGAAGAAAAAAGGAAAAGGGAAATGTTTCTTTTGTGGAAAGAATAGTCATTTGAAGAAAGACTACAGATCCTTGAAAGCCAAGGAAGCTAGGGAAGCCAAGAGGCCAAGAAGCCCAATGCTTCAGGTATGTTGTATATGATTGAACTATATTCTCAAAACTCTGAACCTTCTACTTGGGTGCTTGACACCGGTTGTGGGACTCACTTGTGTAACAATGTGCAGGGCCTGAGAAACAGTAGGAGACTCCGTCATGGGGAGGTTGACTTACGCATGGGTAATAGAGCAAAACTGGCTGCATTGTGTGTGGGGACTTATTCATTAGTTTTGCCGAATGGTTTAGTTTTAGACTTAGAAGATTGTGTTTATGTATATTCTCTAGTAAAGAACATCATTTCAATTTCTTCTTTATGTAATAAAGGCTTTTCATGCCTAATAAGTTATAATGAATGTTTTATTTATTTCAATGAAATAAAATATGGAGATGGTATTTTGAAAAATGGTATATATGTCTTACAAACTAACAAAGAATGTTCAACCTCTAATATATACAACGTTAACTCGAATAATCTCAATGAATCATTTATATGGCACAGTCGCTTAGGTCATATCAATGAAACAAGATTAACTAAGCTACATAAGGATGGATATTTCAAACCCTTCAAATATAAACCTTATGGAACTTGTGAGTCTTGTTTACTTGGTAAAATGACCAAATTACCCTTCAAAGGTAAATGACAGCGTGCAGCGGAGACATTAGAACTCATACACTCTGATGTATGCGGACCAATTTCAGTCACCGCTAGAGGTGGATTCTCATACTTTATTACCTTTATCGATGATCATTCGCGATATGGTATGTGTACCTTATGCGGTACAAATCTGAAGCCTTTGAGAAATTCAAAGACTTCAAGGCTGAAGTAGAAAACCAACTTAATAAAAGTATTAAGTCACTAAGGTCTGACCGAGGTGGTGAATACTTAAGCAACGAATTTCAAGATTACTTGAGAGAAAATGGCATTGTTTCCCAGTGGACTCTTCCGGGAACTCCACAGCATAATGGGGTCTCCGAAAGGAGAAATCAGACATTATTAGATATGGTCCGATCAATGATGCCAAACACGGATCTACCTCTTTCATTTTGGGGTCTTGCTTTAGAAACTGCAACACTACTACTAAACCAAGTTCCTTCCAAGACTGTTAGTCAAACACCATATGAGTTATGGTCTGGGAAACATCCTAGTCTTAGTTATCTAAGAGTTTGGGGATGTGACGCATATGTCAAGCTCACACAAACTAACAAATTGGATGATAGGGTAGTTAAAAGTAAGTTTGTAGGATATGCATTGAACTCAAGAGCATACGTGTTCTACGTCCCAAATGAACAAAGAACATTTGTCTCACGAAATGCTAAATTTCTAGAGAATGAATTCCTTCTCAAGAAATATAGTGGGAGTAGACTTGACGTCGATGAGGTACGATAAGAACAAACTAACATAGAACTAAACCCCAGACCCCTCAAAAGGGCAGCGACGGAACAACCACGAGGTTATGAACTCAGAATGTCTGGTAGGGAAAGACATGAGCCTGAAAGATGTGGTTTCCATATTGATGAGGAACATGATCAAGTCATTGATAATAACGATCCCACCAGTTATGACGAAGCAATGCGTGACATTGATTCAGTCAAGTGGCTTAAGGCCATGAAATCTGAAATAGACTCTATGTATCAGAATCAAGTCTGGGACTTGGTAGATGCACCTGAAGGGATAAAACCCATAGGCTGTAAGTGGATTTACAAGCGTAAAACTGATGTAGTAGACAACATCCAAACCTATAAGGCTAGGTTGGTGGCGAAAGGTTATAGAAAAATCCAAGGAATTGACTATGACGAAACCTTCTCACCTGTTGCAATGATAATGTCCATTCGAATTTTACTGGCACTAGCTGCACAATTTGATTATGAGATTTGGTAGATGGATGTCAAAACATCTTTCCTTAATGGGAACCTCGTAGAGGAAGTCTATATGACACAACCTGAAGGGTATGCATCTAAGGATGATTATAATAAAGTATGCAAGATTAAACGATTCATTTATGGACTCAAGCAAGCCTCCAGAAGTTGGAATATACGATTTGATGAGACAATCAAAGAATTTGACTTCATCAAAAATGTAGACGAGCCTTGTGTTTACAGGAAAAGTAGTGGGAGTGCTATTATATTTCTTGTATTATATGTGGATGACATATTAATCATCGGGAATGATATTCCCATGATGCAAGCCACCAAGCAATGGTTATCTCAGAATTTCTCCATGAAAGATTTGGGATAAGCAGCTTCCATCCTCGGCATTAAGATCTACCGTAATAGATCTAAGAGGTTGTTAGGACTTTCTCAATCTACGTACATAGATAAAGTTTTGAAAAGGTTCAAAATGGAAGATTCCAAAAGAGGTAATTTACCTACTTGTCATGGAATCAAATTATCTAAGGAGCAATGTCCACATACTCCTTCAGATAGAGAGCATATGAGTAGGATCCCTTATGCTTCAGCAATAGGATCGATCATATACGCCATGCTATGTACAAGACTGATGTCTCTTATGCTCTTAGCATAATGAGCAGGTATCAGGCAAATCCTGGTGAGCAACACTGGGCAGTTGTCAAAACAATCCTCAAGTATCTGAGAAGAACTAAGGATGTGTTTTTGACATACGAAGATTGTTCTGAGATGAAAGTCATTGGGTACTGTGATGCGAGCTTTCAGACCGATATGGATGATAGCAGATCGCAAATAGGATATATGTTTACTTTAAATGGCGGTGCAGTAAGTTGGAAAAGCTCAAAGCAGTCAACTACAACGGACTCCACCACTGAAGCCGAGTATATTGCAGCATCTGAGGAAGCTAAAGAAGCAGTCTGGATAAAGAAGTTCATCACGGAGCTGGAAATACTTCCCACGATAAAGAATGGCGTCATGATGAACTGTGACAACACAAACGCCTTTGCTCAATCAAAGGAACCAAGGTCCCACCATAAATCCAAGCATGTACTCAGGCGATTTCATCTCATCAGTGAGATTACTGAGAAAAAAGAAGTTATTATAGAGAAAATACCCACAGAAGATAATCTTGCAGATTCTCTGACTAAAGGCTGACTCAACAAAAGCATGATAGGCACACCCGAGAGTGTGGTGTCCAGATTCATACTAGTTGGCTATAGTGCAAGTGGGAGATTGTCAGGGATATGCCCTATACCCAACTTGTGGATGGGCTATATGTACATGTATTTGTAATATTTTCATTAATTAATAAAATGGCAATCTTTATTATACGTTTCTTACATAACTTATATGAATCATCAACACTGTAATAAAGCCCTTGGAGTAATAAGACGATGACTTCCACGCCTTATGAGAATCATTACTCTTAAATGTTCATAGTCATAGTTTTGTGAATAATCTGGGCGTTCACAAAGCGGAGAGACTAGCATGATGATATGATCCGCCCTTAAGTGGGGTAGCCAATCTCATAGGCTAGTAGCGGAGATCCGTCCGCTTGGTGTATCACATGGATGCATGAGTTGCTCGTGTCCATCGAACTGACCGCCGAAAGTTTTCATATGGAATGTTTATCCCATGTGTCTGTGAGAACTTTCATGTATCGATTATATGACTAGTCCTTAGACTTGAGGTCTTTACAATCTTATGTGTGGATCAAATAACTTTTACATTCTTATTCCCCAGTTCAAAAGATCCGGTCATAAGGGTATGATTGGGTCATTTGTTGAAACACATGAAGTTTGTAAAGATACAACATAGAATCGCCACTCTCTCGGATAATATTTTCTTATAAGAGTAGTATTCCAGTTCGCGGGTTGATATGTGTGATCAGTGGTTGAGACTGTGGCCACAGCGGAAGAATCATGTGAGGTTCTTGGGTTAGCACGATTCATGACACTATCAATATTATACATTTGACCATATGGGTAGACATTTTCTGTACCCTAGGTCAATAGGTGGGGATACAGTGAGGCGATGGATCGTATCATATGTAAATCACATACAGAATGGGTATATATATATTTCCTTCTCATTTGGGGGCCTTGGCATGTTGCTAGATGTCAACCTTGGTCATTAAAATCGAACGACCATCTGATCGGAGGATAATTTATGTTCGATTAAATTATCACGATTCATTTCATGTCCAACTTGAGGGGAACCCAAAAGGTCACACACAACAAAGTCGAAATCAATGGTTAATAGTGCACAGTATAAATATAACAGCATTTATGATTACTGTAGGAATTGTTCATAAATGGTTCAATGTGTTTAATTATTGAACAGATCATTTATGAGGTTCCATAGTGGCTTAGGGATTGGTGAATGACGATGGGGCACTTTGGGAAGTGGAATAAAAAAGTAATATTCATGTGAATAGTAACTTGAATAGTAAATTTTTTTTCGTTATTTGTTTTGAATCAAATTCGGCCCAAACTCTTATTAGGGTTTTATATTCTCATTAAACCACTAAATTAAGATCCAATGGCTAAGTTTAAATTAGCTTTGATCCCACATCGGATTCTTAATTAATTTTGTTGTCTTTGGAGCACTATATAAACCCAAAGAATTCTTCACAAATTTTTACACCAAACCTTTCATATCTTGGGTTTATATAAGTGAGCAACTCTAAAGTTTAAGAGTAAGCCACTGATTTTGAGCATCCTTAAGTCTAATTGACTAGAGGAACCTCGAGTTAAAAGTTTTGAGGTATTTGCCTAGGCTAGCACCAAGGGCAAAATACCTGTGCACTCAAGGCGTAGTCTTGCCGTTGAGTTTTGGCTTTGGTGTTTGCATCTTTGGAGGCCACACACTTGGGTGGCTATTTGGAACGTGGAAGAGCTTGCTGAGTTCGAGAAAAACTTGTAGATTGGAGGGAGGACTGGAAGAGTCTACCGTTCGAACAAAGTGAGGCATGATGCATACGTTCGTGTAGCGTTTGGAAACGCGTTCGAACGGGATGGGACCTGATGCATGATATAATAAAATGCATGCACGTTAGAGTAGCATTCGTAAACGCATTCGAACGGTAAACAGAATGCAAGCGTTCGAGTAGCGTTCTGAGGTGCGTTCGAACGGAAATAAGACAGAATGTATATGTTCGGGTAGCGTTCATAAACGCGTTCGAACGGAATGCGGCATGATGCATACGTTCGTGTAGCGTTTGGAAACGCATTCGATCAAGATTGCCAAAATGGCATATGAGATGACACAAACGCATATATGGATAAACAAATACACAATGTAGGACCTCGTGTGCCCGATGGAACACATTTCACATTCAATCGGGAGCACCTTGTCCGGCGCGGTAAAACATCGTGGAAAAGGTAGCCTTTAGGTATTTCCCTTGAATAGAGGACCTTCAATCCACCCTAGTTAGCCCATGTGCACAAGAATGAAATGCATGCGTAAATAAAGCAATGGTATACAAAGGGTAAATGACATAATAAAAGGCGCGGCAAAACATCATGGTAAAGGTAGCCTTCAGGCATTTCCCTCGAATAGAGGACCTTTAATCCACCCAAGTTAGCCCATGTGCATTATATCACAATGCATATAAAATAAAGACAACAATAATATAGGACCTCGTATGCTAGATTAAACATATCGCACATTCAATCAAACATACTCCGTTCGGCGCGGCAAAATGTCATGGCAAAGGTAGCCCTTAGGCTTTTAATCCCTCAAAATGGAGAACCTTTAATCCAACTTGATTTGCCCATGCGCACTATATCATCATGCATAAATAAGTAACATGCAGAAAGTAATAACATATTAACGACTAAATCATGCTTAAAAAATAAATAACATACTAGCAACCCAATTATGCTCGAATACAAGGTTGGATGAAACGAAATGTGTGAATCTCTCAAGTGGTACGTGGTATTGTATCCCGAGTGCAAACCGCAATACCGTCCATTCGGATTCGGCTATGAAATTTACGTCCGGGTTTCCATTCGATATACCACAAGAGAGAACACATATTCCATTCATTCAAGGACCACAACATGTATCAACAAACGACTCTCATGCGAAGGAATTCTAATAAACAACAAAAAAAAAAATAAGAAGGGTGCCCTCAGGTCTAACCTCTTAGGTCGTCTCTCGAAAGTGCGTTACACGGCCGTCAGAAGGGTTGATGCTCCGCAACTCCTCTGGTTCACTGGTCCACTGCTTTCATTCGCTGCTTCACTGTTTTGAGTTGTCGTTTCCTCTATTTTGCTGCTGTATTTTCTGGCCACTGTTTTCACAGTATTAAGGGACTGTTTTGGCGTTCTTTAATGGGTATATGTGGCAGTTTGTGGTGCAGTTTCTAAAGGGTTTTCCCTGCAGTTTATTTGCGACTGTGTTGGCCTTTTGTGGGTACGTGAAGGGGGCTGGTTTGGACAGTTTTTGGTCTCGGCTTATGGAGCTGTGTATTAGTGTGTTGTGTGTGTGTATTGTCGTTAGTGGGCAGTGTTTGAGGCTGTGTCGGTTGAGGGCTAGTGAGTGGACAATGGTGTGTGGAGTGTTTTGAAGGGTACATGAGCTGTATGTGTGAGGTTTATTTGCGTGAGAGCAGGTGGCTGTTGTGGGCGTGTGGGGCTGTTTGAAGGTGCTTTATGTGAAGTTAAGTGTTACGTGAAAGGTTTTAAATGTGTTGCTTGGGGACGTGTTGCCGAGAGCTGGGGAGTGAGGGGTTGTGTTGTCGAGAGTGAGGGTTGTCTGTGAGGGATGATAGCGTGTTGAGTGAAGTTGAAGGCTTATAACATTAGGGTTTTCTTTTTGTGTTTTTGCTGTGAGAGTCTAGTTAGGGGTTCTAAGGTTGGTTTAGGCTTCTTTTTATAAGCAAAGGGTTGCGGTTTACCTTTTGTGAAAAGGGGGAAGGTTTTGTGTAATTATGGGAGATATTTTTAATTAGTGTGTGATAGGAAAAATCTTTTAATTAGGGAAGTGATTAGATATGATTTGATTTGTATTTTTTAATTAGGGAATTTGATTTGTCTTGATTAGGAATATGATATATTTGATTAGATTAGGAAGTGATTTGTTTTAATTAATTTAGTTTAATTTGTGATAAGTATTTTAAATATTTTAAATATTTTAATTATTTTTGGATGGGTTTTGGTGGGCTAATTGGGCTTGGGCGTGAGGCTAGCAGCAAAACCAGAAGTACCGACACCGTTCGAACACCGATTCGAACGCTACACGAACTCCCGCAATCTGCTTGACGTTCGAACGTGCTCACAAACGCAGCACGAACGCGAAAGCAGTGAACATGTGAATTGAATTTGATGACATACTTATTCTGAATTTCCCCTTCCGACATTCGTTTTCCGCGACTTCCGCAACCTAAAGAGTAGTGCCTCCGTACGAGACTCATCATCGGGACTTATATGCAAAAATGCAGTGCCTACAGTCTCCCCCACTTTGATGGGACTTGTGCAGTGTGTGACAATAACAATCCTATCAAAGTTATGCAATGCATTTTTACTTACCTGGCTCGCCAGCTGCCACCAGACTTGCTTGCTGCTTCGAATTGAGTTGATCTGGTGGTCCATTTTCGAAATGTGCTCCCTTTTTGGAGCGCCATTTTCGGCATCTGTTGTGTGTGCTCCATTTTGGAGCGCCATTTTCGGCATCTGTTGTGTGTGCTCCATTTTGGAGCGCCATTTTCGGCATCTGATGTGGTAGTGGTCCGTTTTCGAACCGTGTTGTGTGAGAATGTGGCTCATTTTTGAACAGTTACTTGATGAGATGGTCTTTGCCGCTACAAACCCGCGAATACAAAACAAAAATTGCATGTATGCATGGATATGCTTCCTATTCCGATGAGTTAGGCCTTCCTTGGTCCATTTCCGAACCGTGCTCCATTTTCGGAGTGCCATTTTCGGTGTCTGATATGATAGTGGTCCATTTCCGAACCATGCTCCATTTTCGGAGTGCCATTTTCGGCGTCTGATGTGATGGTGGTCCATTTCCGAACCATGCTCCACTTTCGGAGTGTCATTCCCGGCATTCTGATGATGTGTGGGCCTCGACCCTAGGACGCATCCCGGAACTACAATTGCTTATACATTGGGTCCACGACCCTGAGACGCATCCCTAAAACTGCTGATAGTGATGCTGATGTGGATGTGGGCCTCAACCCTGAGACTCATCTCCAAAACTGATACTGATGCCGATGTGGGCCTCGACCCTGGGACTCATCCTAAAACTGATATTGATGCCGATATGGGCCTCGCCCCTGGGACTCATCCCCAAACTGTCACTGATGCCGATGTGGGCCTCGACCCTGGGACACATCCCCAAGACTGATGATGATGTGGGCCTCAACCCTGGGGTTCCTTCCCAAAACTAATACTGATGCGGGACTCGCCCCCACATTGATACTGATGTGGGCCTCGCCCCAAAACTGATACTGATGTGGGCCTCGCCCCAACACTGATATTAATGTGGGCCTTGCCCCAAACTGATATTGATGTGAGCCTTGACCCAAACTGATACTGATGTGGGCCCCACCCCCTGTGATTCATTCCTGAAAACTACTGACATTGTACTGTTGCTGCTTCTGGTTGGCTTGCATTTGACGCTTCCTCTTTTTCTTCATTGAAACCTGTGAATAAAAACAAAACACAACACAACAAAACAAAGGAATGCAAGTTCGTTAGGTGTATGCATGCATGCATGACCTATTTCGTTAGGTTAGGTCTTCTGCCAGTTCCCTCGGTGACTATTCGGTCTTCTCTTCCTCAGGCAAAGTACCGCTTCATTCTATCCACGTTGGTTGGCTCGGTGAGCTCATTCTCTTCTAAGTCTGACAGCTTCACCGCCCTGTTTTCCAATTTCTGAATGGCTATCCTGTCTTTTCTGCTTGCTTCTTCCGAAGATTCCCCGTGTTCTAAACATCACTGAGTATCATAGTACCAGGGTTGAATGCTTTTTCCAAATATACTCATGTTGCAGGTTGAAAGGAAGAGACTCAGGCAAGTAAGCGAAATGAACGTCTTTATTATCATCAAGAAAAGGTTTGATACAAGTAGACAAAATCAATGTCTTTATTAAGAATGCAAGATCAAATAAACTAGGAGGAACAGCTTCATCACTCGCATCATTGTCTTCTTCATTGGCCTATGGTTCTCTACTGTTGTCGTTCCCTATCCCCATGGAAGAAACTGGGTGGTTGAGAGTTTGGAGAACAAAGCTTTCGGGCATGCCGTAGTTGATCATGTAGGTAGGCGGTAGGATGGAGTGATAGTTTGGTAGGGAGTTCCGGTGTATGTTGGGTTGTTCTTTCTCAGGATCGGGTATTTTATGGGCATCAATGAGGTTTTGGATTTCATGCCTAAGGTGGGTCCAACTATCAGTTTCGTGTCCTCTCCTATGATGGAAGTGACAATACAGGCTTAGGTCAAGGTTGGGTGGTATAGAATCTGGAAGTGGTTTAGGCTCTCAGGGTTTTAGGAGTTCTTGCGCCTTCAGCTTCTCAAGCACCTTAGATAAAGGCTTCCCCAAGTTAGAGAAATGCCGGTTCCTGATGGCAGCAACCTCGGCAGTAGCGGGCTTGGTCTCAGATTGTCCCCCAAAAGTCCTTCTATTCTGGCCATAGAACTTTCTATTCTCCGCTTCTTCTTCTTCGATGTCCATGACAGTCTCCCTCAGCTGTCGGAAATCTGCAATCATGGAGGCCATCCTTCTCAACTTGCCATAATTGGAGGGCTTGGTGCCCTTGATGATCATTTTGATTTGGTCATTCTCTGAGGGTCGAGTCTGCATATTTAGAAGCTGGCTTCTCCAGCGGTCTACATACTCCTTGAAGCTCTCCTCCGGCTTCTGCTTGGTATTCTCCAAGTCATGAAGCGACAAGTCGATCTCCAAGTCTGTAACATACTGTTTCAAGAAGGCCTCCGCCAATTCCCTCTCATCTTCCTTAACCTTTCTTTCAAGGCTATGGTACCACACTACGGGTGCCCCCTCAAGCGACATCCCAAACATCTTATGAACTTGGCGTTGTGACAGGCATACTGAACTCATTACCGAGATATATTGTCGGAGATGGACCCTCGGATCCATGTTCCCGTTAAACTTGGCCATATCAGGCATCTTTAACTGAGCCGGCAGCTGTTCTTCAAAAGTCATTGCATCATAATCTAGCAAGTCTTCATGCTTACCCCTCATTTTGCGGGTAACCGATTCTACCTGATCTCGGAGCTTCTGCAATTCTGCCTGAGACCCAGTCATTCTTCCTGTCGCATATTCAGCCGTGTCATCATCAAAAGCGGGGATGTCATCCCTCAACCTATTCGGAGGCTCCTCACGCCTTATATTTTCAGAGTTTCCCCCAGCACGGGGCACAGCCATATTAGCCACAGCAGTAGTCAAGGCTTGCAACTGTTCAGTAACCTTGGTGAGATTGGTCTCTAACTGATCCATACGGGATACCTCGTTCTCTGATTCACTTATGTTTGCTATCGGCCTTTTGATAAGTCTTCCTTCTTTCCTAACCCAACGAGAATCTATGGTGTCTTTTAAAATTCTCAGTCAGCATGTATGCGTGCAATGCATGGAATATATAAGTCGGCCTCTTGTCATTTTAAAGCTTCAATCACATTATTGCAAGGTGCAAACTTGTCCTAGTTGAAAAGGCCCAACAGGTTTACAACTTTGCGATAACATGGCTAAACAACTTCAAATGATAAGGGGCCCAAACACAGGATGGCATATCGGCATTTTAGAAACTCTTAGCCCAATTGTCATAAGATACGAACTCATCCCAGTTTAAATGGCCCAAAAAGTTCGCATTTCTGATAAGAAGTCCAACTGAATCCAAATGATGATGGTCCATAAACCCAAGCACAAGGAAATAGTCTCTATTGGTCATACAAATATGGTCTACGTGTGGGTTTGCGGGAGTATAGACAAAGGCTTTCGTTGGTGAAGGATTTCCCACAACTAGGTCTCTTCACTCAATGGTTCAAGCGACCAAGTGAGCGCACCTTTTTTATACCTTACGGTACGTGCCAACGAGTTATGATACATGACTGACTGTCAAATGGATTTCTTATTGTGGATTCCCCAGAGGGAGGGCAGAGCGAACTCTCTTAAAAACCCAAGCCTCTTAGGCTCTTATTGCTTGGTGACAGGAATAAACAACGAGTCCTCCAAATTAGTCCATCACAGTAAGCTACAAGTAATGATTATTTAGGTACCTTCAGCTTTTCCTTATAGAAAGGTAGTGAATGAAGAAAAACACCAAACCATTACTTAGCTCTAATAATGCCTTTGATTAAACCCCTTCAACCCACGATAGACACAATTACCTAAAGCATAAATCACAATCACTACAAGACATTATTTCGGGGCCAATTCTCTATCCCCAGTGGAGTCGCCAGACTGTAGGACATAGAAATCGACGACGCTGTCCCAGGCTCGCGGCCCGGTTGGGAGTACGGAGTAGCCCGCGGGGGAACTAAACCGGAGAAATAAAAATGGAGTCGCCACCCGGTGTGAACCGGGAAAATGATTTACGGCCACACTCACCCCTCGCAAGGGAAGACCTCAAACCGTCAGGTTCAGAATGGTCCCTTACTTATGACACTTGTAATGAAATGATTTGTGCAATAGTACAACCAAATCTCATGCAACATATGTTTCCAGATAATTTAAGCAACATGAAAGTTTGCACACCCATAATCGTACATGAAAGAAATGAACGCAAAATACATAATTCATGAACGTATTAAGCAATAAAGTGCAATAATGTAACTAATAACAACTATAAAGGCATTGATGATAAAAACGAGCACACAATCTCATGAGCATATCGAATAAATGCGAAAAATATAAACAAACAATAACGGTAAAGGCATAAATATTGAAGAGAGCTAACTAAGCATATGATAGGGAAGGGAATGACTAAGGGAACAAACATGCATGAAACATGATGAAGGAATCTGTCCAGTGTGCGCGCGTTCGTGTAGCGTTGGTAAACGCGTTCGAACGGTAAACAGAATACAAGCGTTCGAGTAGCGTTTAATAACGCGTTCGAACGATAAACAGAATGTACGCGTTCGTATAGCATTTGATAATACGTTCGAATGGGATGGGACATGATGCATGATATAATAAAATACATGCGCGTTAGAGTAGCGTTCGTAAATGCGTTCGAACGGTAAACAGAATGCTAGAGTTCGAGTAGCGTTCTGAGGCGCGTTCGAACGGAAATAAGACAGAATGCATACGTTCGAGTAGCGTTCGTAAACACGTTCGAACAGAATGAGGCAGTATACATACGTTCATGTAGCGTTTGGAAACGCGTTCGAATGAGATTGCAAAAATGGCATCTGAGATGACACAAACGCATATATGGATAAACAAATACACCATGTAGGACCTCGTGTGCCCGATGGAACACATTTCACATTCAATCGGGCGCACCTCATCCGGCACGGCAAAACATCATGGAAAAGGTAGCCTTTAGGTATTTCCCTCGAATAGAGGACCTTTAATCCACCTTAGTTAGCCCATGCGCACAAGAATGCAATGCATGCGTAAATAAAGTAATGGTATGCAAATGGTAAATGACATAATAAAAGGCGCGGCAAAACATCATGGTAAAGGTAGCCATCAGGCATTTCCCTCGAATAGAGGACCTTTAATCCACCCTAGTTAGCCCATGTGCATTATATCACAATACATATAAAATAAAAACAACAATAATATAGGACCTCGTATGCTCGATTAAACATATCTCACATTCAATCAAACATACTCCGTCCGGCGCGGCAAAACGTCGTGGCAAAGGTAGCCCTTAGACTTTTAATCCCTCAAAATGGAGAACCTTTAATCCAACTTGATTTGCCCATGCGCACTATATCATCATGCATAAATAAGTAACATGCAGAAAGTAATAACATACTAACGACTAAATCATGCTTAAAAAATAAATAACATACTAGCAACCCAATCATGCTCGAATACAAGGTTGGATGAAACGAAATGTGTGAATCTCTTAAGTGGTATGTGGCATTGTATCCTGAGTACAAACCGCAATATCGTCCATTCGGATTCGGCTACGGAATTTACGTCCGGGTTTCCATCCGATATACCACAAGAGAGAACACATATTTCATTCATTCAAGGACCACAACATGTATCAACAAACGACTCTCATGCGAAGGAATTCTAATAAACAACAAAAAAAGATGAGAATAAATAAGAAGGGTGCCCTCAGGTCTAACCTCTTAGGTCGTCTCTCGAAAGTGCGTTACACGGCCGTCGGAATGGTTGATGCTCCGCAACTCCTTCGGTTCACTAGTCCACTGCTTTCGTTCGCTGCTTCGCTATTTTGAGTTGTCGTTTCCTCTGTTTTGCTGCTGTTTTTTTACTGTATTTTCTGGTCACTGTTTTCACTGTATTAAGAGACTATTTTGGCATTCTTTAAGGGGTATGTACGGCAGTTTGTGGTGCAGTTTTAAAGGGTTTTCCCCACAGTTTATTTGCGAGTGTGTTGGCCTTTTGTGGGTACGTGAAGGGGGCTGGTTTGGACAGTTTTTGGTCTCGGCTTATGGAGCTGTGTATTAGTGCGTTGTGTGTGTGTGTTGTCGTTAGTGGGAAGTGTTTGAGGCTGTGTCGGTTGAGGGCTAGTGAGTGGACAATGGTGCATGAAGTGTTTTGAAGGGTACGTGAGCTGTATGTGTGAGGTTTATTTGCGTGAGAGAAGATGGCTGTTGTGGGCGTGTGGGGCTGTTTGAAGGTGATTTATGTGAAGTTAAGTGCTACGTGAATGGATGTTAAATGTGTTTCTTGGGGACGTGTTGCCGAGAGCTGGGGACTTGAGTGAGGGTTTGTGTTGTCGAGAGTGAGGGCTGTCTGTGAGGGATGATGCCGTGTTGAGTGAAGTTGAAGGCTTAGAACATTAGGGTTTTCTTTTGTGTTTTTGTTGTGAGAGTCTAGCTAGGGGTTCTAAGGTTGGTTTAGGCTTCTTTTTATAAGCAAAGGGTTGGGGTTTACCTTGTGTGAAAAAGGGGAAGGATTTGTGTAATTATGGGAGATATTTTTAATTAGTGTGTGATAAGAAAAATCTTTTAATTAGGGAAGTGATTAGATATGATTTGATTTCTATCTTTTAATTAGGGAATGTGTTTTGTCTTGATTAGGAATATGATATATTTGATTAGATTAGGAAGGGATTTGTTTTAATTAATTTAGTTTAATTTGTGATATGTATTTTAAATATTTTAATTATTTTTGGATGGGTTTTGGTGGGCTAATTGGGCTTGGGCGTGAGGCTAGCAGCAAAACCAGAAGTACCGACACAGTTCGAACACCGATTCGAACGCTACACGAACTCCCGCAATCTGCTTGACGTTCGAACGTGCTCACGAACGTAGCACGAACGCGAAAGTAGTGAACATGTGAATTGAATCTGATGACATACTTATTCTGAATTTCCCTTTTCGACATTCGTTTTCCGCGACTTCCACAACCTAAAGAGTAGTGCCTCCGTACGAGACTCATCATCGGGACTTATATGCAAAAACGCAGTGCCTACAATAGCTAAGTGATGAAAAAGAATGTTAAGATCAAGTTGGACAAGTGAAATAAAGAATACTAAGTACATGAAAAATCGTTAGTAAGAGATAAAATATCAGCCACTAAAAATCTAATCAATTAAGAAATTATTGAGCATAAGTAAAGTCTTAGAATGAAGAAATCTTAGAGAGAAGGAGTATGAGATACATCGAAAGGATCAAAAAGATAGCACTCAAAGATACTCAGCAGAAGTATTACAAAATGAGGACTCAGAAAATGGAAAAGAGGAAGATCAAGTAACCAGCAGAGGTTAGAGATAAGAAGATAAGTATAGTGAATCTCTAGATATTCTTGAAACTAAGAAACCACGAGTTAGACCCCATAAAGGATTCGAGGACGAATCTCATTTAAGGGGGGATAATTTATAACAACCGGTAGTTTTTACTACTACCTACAGCGATACTGTTATGAAGGCACATAAAATAAATGATGTTGGGACTCAAATATGCTCGTAGAATGACTTTGGAGACAATCGGTAAATTTCTTGAAGTCCCAGGACGAGACTGTACCATGTTTCCTTTGGACCACCCATGGTATTTGGGGCGTAACTGTTTCGTAAGATCTCCGATTTTTATTAATTTTATATCGTCGGAAATCTGAGATCAAGACCTACAACTTCTGCGTTAAATATTTTTTCAAAATCGGATCAGAACTGGGACAAAAACGCAAGCCAAAAATTCATATGAATAGTAATTTCGGGGTCAAACGCAAAATTCTCAAACTTTCTTGATTTTTCTACACTTATCCACAAATTTCCAAATATCTAACACCCCCACTATATAAAGGAAGTACTATTCATAAAACACAAAATTTGGGGAAAACAAAAGAGAAGGAAAATACGTGAGAAGAAAAAACGAGAGGGAAAGAGAGGGAAAGAAGAAGAAGAAGGAGAAGATGGAAAAGAGAAAAGAAGAAGGAGAAAGAGAGAAGATAAAACAAGAAAGAAGAACTAGTAGTAAAGCCTTGAAGAATGAAGTGAAATCAAGAGAAAATAGGTAAGGTAACTTGACCCATTTTCTTATTTTTGGAGTTTTAAGTTTTGATGATTAAAGTAGGTTGATTGGCTTGGTAGTGATGATGGTAGTATGAATTTTTGACATTGAAAACTATGGAAACATTGATAAATCCCAATTTTTGGGTTTTGGGTCAAACTTGATTAGGAGTGTAATATAAATTGATAATTGAATTATTGATAAATTGGGGGTTTGATGTATGTTAAATTGAGAGTAAGATGATATATTGTATATTGGTTTGTAGTATGGAAGCATTGATATGGAGTGGATTGGGATGAATTGAGCTTTGGATGAACTTGGAAGAAGAAAACAGAATCCTGGAAAACGTCTGCACGTCGCGATGTAAGAGGAAAATGAGGACTGGAAACAGGGTGTCGCGCGTCGCGACGCGAAGACCTTCTTGCATCGCGACGCTGAGCAGAATTTTCCCAAAAATCAGTTTTAACCCCCTGTTCCACCCTAGCACATTAGAGACCATCCTAGGGTCTCGTATCAGTTTGTACACATATCCAATAACAAATTATGATCATCATAAGCCTTGTGTATATAAATACAGACGACTCTTCTAGAACTAAAAGAAACAAGATTATTTTATCATGTTGATTCTAAATAAGTGCTGACCATAGATTATCCGCAGGAACCGCATTCTTCCTTCGACCCAAGATCCAGTGCCAGTCAGATTCAAATACAGTGAGTGTACCTCTTTTCTTTAACTGGTTTTATTTATTAAGTTTTCAGTTTTGATATCAGACTTATGTTTATGCCTTAGGGCGTTAGATTTCTTTATTACTGTTATTACATGAAATTTATGCTTTATGCCATGTTTTAGTTGTGTTTTAGACATAAAAGTTTTAAAGCATGAGTTTTTATGTTTTCGGGGCATGAGGTAAAAACTCACTCCAGTATGTAACTTGAGATACAGTTGGAATTGACGAATACAGAGTACATGTGCACATATAGAGCCAGGATGACGGCATATGATCGTGTACCTGACTCTAGTTCAGAGCTTGAGAGGTAGCATAGATCCGCACCCCCAGTTCTAGTTTGTGGCTATGCCCAGTTGAGTCGTTTTCCTGGGTGTAGACCACCAGTTTCAGAGACGCCCAGTTGAGTCATTTTCCTGGGCGTAGAGCACAACGTCCAGTTGAGTCGTTTTCCTAGACGTAGAGCAACATCAGTTTCAGAGACCCGGTTGAGTATTCTCGGACACGTCCAGTTGAGTCGTTTTCCTGGACGTAGAGCACCAGAGATATCTTTTTCAAAAGTTTTCAAAAAAATATTTTCAGATAAAAGAAAAGTATGGTTTTCAAGAAGTTTTCAGAAGCAGAGTTTTTCACATAAAAGATGTTTTGGAACCTAGATTTTGAAACTAAAAAGTTTTCATATTAGTTTTCATTTTTGTCCACTCACTTAAATCGTATAACGATCTAACCCCCACCCCAGTCTTTATATCTTGCAGGTTTCTCGGAGGATGAGCTCAGGAGGATGGATACTGATGCAGTCACTAGGGATGTAGTCCACCAGCACAGAGTCAGATAGCATGAGAGTCCAGTCAGAGTCAAAGTAAAGTTGCATGTATACACTAGTGTAGTATAAGTCATTATGAGTGTTTGTTAATGTTTGTAAAGAAAAGTAGTTTTGAGTATACAGTTATGAGTAACAAAAGTATTTTATATTGATAAAATGGGTTATGGTCCCCATGCATAACATTGCATTTGAATGGCTTAGAATACAGTCGGGAAGTCAGAGGCTAATGAGGTTAGTATTACTATCCCCTGTCGGTAACATCTCCCAGATCGAGGATGTTACATAAACTGTAATGGAACTACATGATTAATTAGATGAAATGACCCTTAGACATCTTCCGTATAAGTCCAATAGGATGTCAGATCATTTACAAAGTATTTGATACTTATTGGTTCTGTTGTTTTCTTATCGAAGAAAATTATCCTAAAACTTATAGTGGGAGTGATATTTGATATCGATTTAGGAAATTACCATTGAACCATAGATCTAAGATTGTTCATAGCTTACTATGATCAAGTTTTGAACTTGATTGAGCTTTCGTTATGAATCGTTCATAAAATGTTCAAATTGTTTGCGCATCAAAATCAAAGTGAGCTTGTTAAAGGTTTGACATTTATAGTATGATAATGAGAAAAGTTATACTCATTGATCTGTTGTAGATTTTGAGAAAACATGTCTCAAGTCGAACTAATTGAACAATTAAGGATATGTTGGTTAATGTTGATATTAAACTATGTATTTTTGCTAAAGAATGCAAAGTGGCATTCCTGAGTGGTTTCTTCGAATGAGAAATCCGTTGTGGTTTCTTTGTTTGAAGAGTTCATTCTAGAATGGCCCTAGAGTTTGTATTCTGCTAAGATCAAAGTTTGATATACTAACTTATAAAGCCTATTGTAGACTCAGATAAGCTTTTCGAAAATATGTGTTCTCTAATTTTGATACAGTCAGATTGTCTGATTTTATCAAAGCATAGAGAATACATATATGATAGTTGGGTCAGTGGGAGAGTACAAATTTCTTTCTAGTGTTATATATCCTAACGACATTATCATTATTAATGTAATAATGAAATGTATGTGAGGTAAAAGGTTTACCTAAGTCTTCTTTTCTCCGTGAAAGTAGTGGGAGTAGCCTCTGTTATATTTGATATAATGTTTTATATATGATATAAAACAAGAGACTTGTGAGATACTCCCATTAGTCGTACATTAAATATGATCTAATAATGGACACGGTAAGACTACTTGTATGACAGTTAGTATAATTGTTTGACAGTTAATGTGTCCTTTATATATAGTATTTATCTTTTGTGAATGATGATTCTTTTATCGAAAGAGAGATTGATTAGAATGTCTAGTCAATCTTATGCATCATAGGATAATGGCATAATAAACACTATATATTGTGTGCGATTAAAGATATCAATTCAATCGTAATTATTACGAGTTATTTTGACATGGTGTAGACCATATGATGGTTCTTGGAATAAGTTCTTTGTTATCTGTGAGATATTAAGAACGAGTTTCTTTTTCATGGAGAATTTAGTCTGCAACCATAAGGTCAGATTAGTTTTGAGCCTAATTATGACGTTAGATTGTCTATGTCATATAAAGTCAGAAAAGATACAGTGGGAGTGTCACAGATGATTCTACTGAATTAGTGGAATCAGTTGCAACTTATGAAGTATTGACTTATGAAATTGCATAGTTACCTTATAGATTAGAAGTTTTTATATTAGTAGTGTGCTTGCGGTTGTCTCATAGTATTTTAATTTGATCTCTAAATACATAGACAACTTAGTAACTGTAGTACAATATTGATATAGCATCTGAGTCATATTGATGTAGAACTTGGATTCTACAAGATATGAATGATGCTGGTTGAGGAAAACAATTGAGTTTGTTGGACATACTCAATATGTTAAAGCGGGCTTAATTGTTGTTGCCTACCTCTTGAGTGTTAGATGAGCTCTTGAGGGCCATGAGTATGTGATACACATTGAGATGTGTATATGATACCGTGGATTGACACTAGAGCAAGTGAGAGAAATTGTTAGGGTTGGTGCTCGAAGGGTCAATCCGGATCGTATTTGTGTCCGATTCATGAATACGAGCAGTTCTATTTTCCATAATATTACTTATTTAATGGTAGCATCTCTTGTCTTTTATACACATATTCGATCTAATTAGATTGGATATTCAATTACGATTAGATCGAAACTGAATCTAGTTTAGTGATACGTGTATATTAGACAAAGACCCTAGGATTTACAATATAGTGCGCAGAGTTTGTAATTGACATTGGGAAGCATCACTATAAGATGTATATCCTTAAATAAAGTTCATGGTCAAGATTTACTAACACGGGTCGGTTAGTAAAATCCGTTGAGACCAGTATATGTCGTATATCGTGACTTGGTCTGATGGTTTATCATAGTGAACCATGAGTCTCAGGAGACTCGTATAGACATGTAGGTGTTTATTTGATAAACACTGAACGACTCACTGAAGATTTCCTAATATATGGTACACCAACGTCAATAGGAATCTTCTCGAGTTGAGTGAGCATAATAGTCATTTGACTTGAGATACCACTGTGGATATATGAGTTATCCTATACACTTTGATGGCAGTCACATCACTGATCTATTTAGATCAGACCTCCACTTGTTCGTTGGGTGTGGACTGATGCTCATGATATCATGTGCGTATCAAGATAGAATCCGTCAGTCCTGTGTACATGGCATATGCATCCTGCATGTGTTTGCGATATAGTAAATCCATGGCCGTGGTATAACTTCAGAAATCAGTTCCGAGTGTTATCTAGAGATCGTAAATTTAAAAGTCGACTATATTATATCGAAAGGATTTGACGTTCTTATCTATATCTCAGGTATAATATGGATAGCCTGTGACGGAGGGATTATACGTATGCAATGACCTCAACTTGTTGATGAGTGATAAATCTATCACTATTTCCCACTCATTTAACCTAATATTTTGTATAGTTTCTTGAGCTTTGTGAATATTTTGATGTGTTTTGTGTTATTTTGTAGATAAATAAAGTTTCAGGACATTCTGGAGGTGATTTGGAGCAAAACAGTGAAAATTGGGAAAATGGGCATTTTGGTAATTTGTCCGCATCGCGACGCCAAGACTCATAGCGTCGTGACGCCTAAAGTACGCCGGACATGCTAACGTGCGCCGAGGGACACGTGTCAGAATCTGAGAAAATGGACTTGCTAACGTGCGTCGACCTTGCTAACGTGCGCCTTGCCACGTGTCATCATCACAAAAGATCAGCTAAAATGCGCCGTCTACCACGTGTCGAAATCTCATTGGACCAAAGCAAGCGCGTGACACGTGTCGAGTTTTCATTGGACCGAATCACCGGCGACTCACATGCTGCCACGTGTTAATCTCTCATTGGACCAATCCTAAACGCGTGCCACGTGTCAGATGTTCATTAGACCGATAGCTCAGCCAATCACCGTCTGGCACGTGTCGTCTTCCTATTGCACCACCTTTACCGCGTGACACGTGTCATCACGAGATTATGCCGACAATGCGCGTGGTCAACCCGCGTGGACCAAAGTAAACAGGTCCAGCGTCGCTACGCTGAAGCCCTTGGCGTCGCGACGCTGGACGTAAAAATTGTCTATAAATTGAGCTCGAGATTTCAGTTTTAGTTGCACCATTCTCTCTCATTGCTTTGATGTAAATAGGGAGTTTCTCTCTCTAATTTCTTTTAATTTAAGTTTTGTAATTAATTTTTAATTACATTCTGTAATAGTAATTACTTTTTGTAATAGTAATAGTAATTTATCTTGTTTTTACTGTTTCAGTTTTACTATTCAACCATGATGAGGTAACTTCTCCTTGCTAAGGTGAAAGGTAATTCTTTTACTGTTACTATTTAGATTAATCTCCCTTAAATATAATATATTTACTACTTAAAAATTTGACTTAATAAGGATACCGCCATATTGGTCGGTTGGTTATTAAATTTAAATTGGTTTAAACCTGACTAATCAAGGATACCGCCTATATGGCTGGTTGATAATTAAATTTTCTTACCGCCTATATGGCAGGTTCATGGACAAATCATACCACCTTTATGGCTGGTCGGACTTAATTTGAATTAATCAGGTTACCGCCTATATGGTTGGTTGGTAATATTATCACAAGTTTATATATTATTTTATGGGAGATATTTAAAATAGTAAATAGTAAAAGTAATTCATTTTACCTTAGCATTTTATTTTATTGTTATTTACTTTTCAGTATTTACTTTACCACATTTCCTATTTCGCATTTTTACTTTATGGCTTTTACTTTTAAGTTTTTACTAGCCCTAGCCATGTGTCATAACTAAGTAGTTATCTAGGGTTGTGATGAATTTCAATATCACTGGTTTATAAGAGTTAGATTATAGTTTGGGTAATATAAAGATTTATTTATTGAGTCTTAATCTTAATGCTTTTTATTGCCTGGCCATTAATAAAATTGATTAGGTAAACTTAAAATGAACTAGACATAGGGATTTTAAGTTTGAGACCTTAGACTCAATAGCCCATGATCTTCCTTGAGGATAGATAACCCTTTAATAGATTTCCTTACATGATAGATATATACCTGTCGGGCGGGGGTAGCAATAATTGGAACTTAAACTTAATGAATCCAGATAATTTGGTTGACATAGACATATGGTTCAATTGGGTTAAACTGGGTATTTGTGTCTGACCATCGACAGAGGCTTTTACATAATTTAGTGTCCAGGTTAATAAATCAATATATTACCCAGCTTTAGGATAACCACTTCATCTTTAAATAATATTGAAAAGATTCACAACCCTAGATAGTTTTTAATATTGAATTTTCTTAAAATTTACTTTCGAACAATTTATTTACTTGTCTTTAAATTTAGAATCGTCGCCATTTTAAATCAATCAAACAACCTGTTAGATACTAGTAATCATTTGACCTCATAAAATTAATAGCTTAGGTATTAAGTCCTCGTGGGATCGATATTTTTTATACTACTTGAACGATACGTACGCTTGCGTTATACGTGTGTGTTTACGCCGGTCACTTGTATAGTTTAGCGATATTATCTGTGGTCGTCATAATTCATGAGTGAGTGAATTATGGACATGAAATTGGATTTCGTGATGGATAAACCTAAACTTAGAGAGTCCCACAATATGAAGTGTACTTGTTGAGCACTTGGGCAACGCGTTATGAATAATACAGATTATTCATAATACTTCATCGGATTAAATGAGTTAATTCGAATCGTTTAATCGGTTAAACGAAAACACATGCTTTAGGGGATTTTGGTCAATCGTAATTATTGTGTATTTGTATTTGATATAATTTGATTAGATACACATTAATTAATTGTCAAATGAGATTTTGACACATGTCATTAATATATTTATTTGTTATTAATGTAAATAAAATACATATATAATAATAATTATATTAATTAATTATTTAAATGTTAAATATTTGAATAATTAATTGATAAAAATTTCATAATTGTTATGAAAAATATTTAATTATTATTGGTGACACATGACATGATTTAATTAAACTTTATGTGTGCAAATATGATTTGTTACCATAAAGTTTGATTTAATTAATTGAATTAATTTTTTCCAAAATGACCATAATGCCCTTGTAATGTCGGCCTAATGGATTTAAAAAAGGAAAATTTTGTTTTCTTCATTATTCTTCCTCGATGGCCGAAAAACACCATAACCAAAAGCTCTCAAATCATGTTTGATGATTCATGATGGAAAGTGAAGGAAAATCAAGAAAAAAAGCTTAGGAAAATTGGAGATTAAAAGGTAATCTTTAATCTTCTTGAGTTTGGAAATTTAGTTTCTTGTTCTTGTGTTGCTAGAATAGTTCTAGAGTTTTCTTTACTTGTTAAAATTGGGGCTTTTGGTGTTGGAAGATGTTTTTGGAAGTGTTAAGCATGTGTGAAGTAGATTTGGATGATATTATTGTAATTATTGTCCAATTTGATTATTTGATGATATGTTTCCATTCTAGAGTGTTATGACCACTCTTTTAATGCCTAGAATTGTTCTTGGGTGCTTCATATGTGGTGACTTTGATTGGTGTTGTGATTAATTTGATTAATCTTGAAAAAGTTGGATTAAAGCATGAAAAATTGATATATTTCAATTATGGATCAGATCTGGAAATACTGTTCATATGTTGATGAAAATTATGTCTTTTGAATGTATTGGATGTGTTTTGGGTGTTGGAACAATTGTCGAAAATTGTTTCGGAGTTGAAATAAGCGAAAACAACGAAAAACGGCGTTACCGGGTGACTTTTGAGCCAACCGGGTGACGGCTGCCCAAACAGTGAATTTTTCACTGTTTGGGCAGCCCATGAACTTCCCTAATACTATTGGGGCTGACCAGAGCAGCCCTCATGTGTATTGGGTAGTCGGTTCGGTTAAAAATACGTTTTATGCCATTTTGCGGAAAAATATTTTCGTAAAAGTTTCGCGACGTTTCTTAACTATTTATGTCGTTATTTGATATCGAATAAATATATTTAGGTGAAATATGAATGAATTATTCATATTAGATATTGAATAATTCATTCGGTAATTTAAAAGTTTTAAAATTATGATTTCGCCCGAACAACGCTTCCGTTTTGCCCGAAACCCCAACATTTACAATCTCATGGTGAGGAAATTTTTGAAGCAGTTCCTTATATCTTTCTCATGCTTCACAGATGGATTCTGAGTCATGTTGCACAAAGGATGTGATGTCATTTCTCAACTTTGCTGTTCTGGTTGGGGGAAGTATTTTGCAAGGAATTTGGTGGCAAGAGTGTTCCAAGTTGTGATAGAACCTACTGGTAGTGAATGGAGCCAAGCCTTAGCTATGTCTTTTAAGAAATATGGGAACACACACAGACGTATTGCTCCTTCTGCCGCTTGGTTGTAATTGAATGTGCCATGAACTTCTAGGAAGTTACTAATGTGGGCATTAGGATCTTCAATTACATTCCCCCTAAACTGAACTGACTACTGTATCATCTGAATGCATGCCTTGATGTCACAGACATTTTCTGGCAATGGAGGAAGTACAATACATGATATATGGCGGTCGATCACCAGAATTTTTCTGTCTCGAATGGGAATTGGTGGTGCTACCTCTAAAGGTTCAGGTTCTTGATTGTTCATGTTGATCAGTGCTTCTTGATCTTCTCGCCTTTTCTTTCTCAACTGTCTGATAGTTCTTTCAATATCTGGGTCAAGCGAACCGATTTCAAAGCTTCTGCTTCTTCTCATGTAGTGTTTGAGACCTGAAACACAAGAAAATAAAAATAATAACTAAAAATAAATTAGACACAAGTAAAGTATCTAACCTTAAAATTAATAGTAAAAGATAAATAAGTCACCGGTAACGGTGCTAAAAACTTGATCGGTGTGATCACACACGTAACGCAAGCGCACATATTGCTCAAGTTGTATAAAATGTATCGATCCCACGAGGACTTAATACATGTGCTATTAATTTATTGAAGTTAAATTTCTACAAGTATCTAAAAGATTGACTTTTGTTTGGTTGGTGATTTTATCTAGAAACTAGTAAATAAAACAATGCAAAAGTAAATTAAAAGAAATCAATTTTATGAAACAATCTAGGGTTGTGAATCATTCCAATATTTTTCTAAAGATGAAGTGATTATCTTATGTTTATTAAACTGAAACACAAAGATATGTAAAAGCCTTTGTCGATGGTCAGATACAACCACCCAAAGTAACCCAATTAACTATATGTCTATGTTAACCAAGAAACTCCGAATTTATTAAGATTAAGTTCCAATTATGGCTACCCACGCCCGACAGGTGTGTCTATCATGGAAGGAAATCTCCCCTAAGGTGAGATCGTGAGCAATTGAGTCTAAGGCTGAAACCTAAAATCTGTTCATCAAGTTCATTTTAAGTTTACCATATCAATCTTATTAGTGGCCAGTTAATAAGAAGCATTAAAATTAAGACTCAATAAATAAACCAATACATCACATAAGACACAAAATAACCAATTTATAAACCTATGGTATTGGAATTCATCACAACCCTAGATAATGTATTTAGTTACGACACATATCTAGGACTACTAAAGACATAAATAAACAAAACATTATAAAACAAATTTGAAGTTTAAAAATTTAAAACAATAAAATAAAATGATGGGGTTAGATGATCCACTTTTATTAATTCAAATTTAGAAATTTGTCTTATTATAATATATAAATTTTACATGAATTACCAACAAACCATATAGGCAGTATCCAATTATGTCAAATTTAATTTAATCCAATCGATCATAAATGCGGTATCCAATTAAGTCAGGATTAAGTCAAATTAAATTAAGTCCAACCGACCATAAAGGCGGTATCCAATTAAGTCAAATTTTAAGATAATTTATATATTATAAATAATAGAGATTAATCTAAATTATTATAATAAAAGCTTTACATTTTACCCCAACAGAAAGAAGTTACCTACTCATGCTTTAAGTAAAACAAATAAAATTTTATTACTAAAATAAATTAAATACAAGAAAACTTAAATAAACACACAAGATACTCTCTTCTTAGTATTCCAGAGAAAATCTCCAGAAGAAAGTATGAGTTTTACATCAAATTTAGCATGCTATTTATAGACAAATATAAATGCTTCTACCAATTTCTCCACCAAACATGCCACCAAACATAGCACCAAATCCTCCACCAAACATGCTTGCATGTTTGGTGGAAGTTTGACAATTGTAAATTGTCATTTTCCATTTTTTTTAATTTTTGATAATGACTTTAATAATTACACATAACACACTTTGGAGTTTAATAATTACAAATAACACATTTTGGATTTTTCATCAATTTCGGTCTTGAAAACTTCATAATTCAAAATTCTTATGAACAATAAAGTTGTAGATCTTCGAGTCTTCATTCATCTAAAACTTGAATCACCTCAATCCGATATCGTAATAAAAAGTTACGGCCAAAATACGAAAATTACGCAAAGTTGAAATTTCCGAAATTGTACTTCGTTAGAACGCCATTTCAAGTTTCCAACCTCCAAAATTCAAATGTCAAGTCCAGTTTTTGCCATTCTTTGTTCCGAATTTCATCCTGATTGATTCCATTGAGTCCCAATTTTATTTTATCTGTAAAATAAATAAAACACATCAAAACCTTCATAAAACTCAAGAAACTATACAAAATATTAAGTAAAAAGGGCGGTAAATATTAATATATTTTTCACTCATCAAAAATGACAACTATGTTTGAAATATGATAGAGAATATGCTCACACACTCACCTAAAGCTCGAAACCTCAACTTTAAAGTAAATGAGAATTGAGTAATGAAAATCATAATAAAATGAGAAAGTGAATGGCAATAGGTTGGAACCCACAATTTTGGGAATGAAAAATGAGAATCTCATTCCCACCATTTCATGAGAATGGGATCCTCATTCCAAAATATTGAGGAAAATTATAAAATTATCCTAAGTAATATTTAATAAAGTGATAATAATTAATATGTAATTGATAAATAAATAAATATTAACTAGAATTAAAATAATAAATAATTATTATTAGAATTAATAATTATAATTATAATTATTAATAATTAAAATAATTATTAATGATACGTAATTATTAATTTAAATAAACTAATAATAAATAATTATTATTAATTAGTTATTAATAAAATAATATAATATTAACTAGTGAATTTTTGTAACTTAATAATTAATCAATAACTAATAATAAATAATGAATAATAAATTAATTTAACTAATGATATTTTTGTAAATTGTTAACAATTCATTCCGATTAATATACAAAGTAAACATATTAATAGATATACTAGTTGATTCCGAATATGATTTTTATCATTAAGTAAACAACTTATTCTTATTTCGATTCACCATTCTCCCATCTCATTCCAGCTCAAGATTTCATTTTATTCTGATTATGAGTATGTATACGCACCATAAAAGTAAAAGATCCACATGAAAGTAATCAACTTACTCAAAAAATAGCATTCAATACTAAAACTATCCATGACTAATTTTAAGTAGTAAATGGAAATTTAGCCACAATATTATGAAGTTCTTTGGCTTGGTCAATTGACTACACGAAGTGACTCATGCTTAAGTCTAGAATTGGACATTATTCCACAAAAGCATATGATTCTGCATAATATTTTTGACATTAGAAATAATCATGATAAACGATAGAGTTAGCTAATTGAATAGCATGTTCTGTTTCACGAAATTTCAAATTAAGCATTGTTCAAGCCAGAAAGTGCCACTTGCACGTGAAAATTTATTTAAATATAATATTCGAGTCGGAATACATTGATACTAGTTATAAATGTCAATGATTGTAGTGTTAGCAATTAATGACATTGTAGTATTAGTATTAGTAAACTACGATAAGATGGTGTCAGTCATTAATAATATATTGGTGTCAGTAATTTATGTGACTATAGAGATGGCTAATAGCCTAATGGGTCATGCGGCCCATCAGGCCTGTGGGCCCAACATGAGTCTGTACGAGCCTAGAACAGCACGATCCGTTATTGTCGGGCACGATGGCACGACACGGCCCATACGTGGGCCATGATGGGCCAAGATTTTTGGCTCGCGGGACGTGTCGTGCCAAGGCACGACAGAGGCAGTGCTTTGGCCCGGCACGAAAATAGGCCTGCGAGTGGCCCATCAACAATAATTAAATTTAAATTTTCTATTTTATATTTCAAATTTCAAATTTATTTTTTAAAATTCATTAACTCATTTTTTCAGTTGATTTTAAATCTTAAATGTTATAAGTTAAAACTAACTAAACTATCATTAACAATATAATAGATAATTAATAGAAATATTTCTCAATTAAAAATAATAGTATTTAAAAGTGAAATAATATATAATTTATTTCTATAAAATGAAAAGCTACATATTACAAAAAAAATATATAAAATATGGTATAATTTGCATCACTATAGTTTATAACACAGCCCAACTATGTTGGCACCAGTTGAACTATCTATCATTTACATCTTACAATCATTTTAAACACCGAAATATTTTAGATTTTATGACTTAATATTAATTGAACTAGGTCTAGACTCTAAATTATTAATTCAACGGTAAAAGTAATATTTGAAGCTCAGACATGGTACAAGACTCAGGTGGACCGTGCTGGGCCTTCTATTTTATTGATGGGTTTGGCACGACACGACTCATTAATTAAATGGGTCGTACCGTGCCGACCCACTAACATGAATGAACCTTATTTTAATGGGCAGTTGGCCATCTGTATGTGACTATAATATCAATAAATCAATAAATTATTGCTAATATCTGGAGGTTTTAGTATCATTAATTTATGTAATTGTGATATCAGTATCTTATTAACATAATAATATCACGAAAATACTGACAATATTTGGAAGGTTTAATATAAGTAAATATTGATCTTATTTATGCTTTGAATACTGCTATATTTGGTTTTGCATATTAAACTTAATTTACATTACTTTAGTCGAATATACACAATCTCTAACAAGTCACATTGAATATTCAAAGTCAGAATCTAATCACAAGTCAGAAGTTAAAACTACCAAAACAACTAGTAATCAAACGTCAAATTCTGAAAAATCAAAATACAATTGTACAAAACTAATCTTACAGTCTTCAAACATAACTTCAACAACATGGCACTTGTCCTTTAAACTTCAGCTGCACAAGACATGAAACACATGCATAACACATGATATACACACATGACATGCTTTGCAATAAGCTAATACAATATATTTCAACCAGTTAAATAAAATTATTCTAAGGCACCGTTTGGTAAAAAATATTGATTGAGAGTATAAATTAGTTTATAAATTCACCAAATTATATATAAAATGATACATAAATATCTCAAATGTCAACGATATTAAGGTAAAATTATAATCAATAACCAACAGTAAAGTTTGCCAATATCTCACAAAATCTTGTAATGTATTCAAAGAAAATCCGTCAGTTGCGCGTGTGAGATTTCGATATCTATTTCGTGATCTTCTAAATTATTGGTCGAGGTATACTGTAGAAACGAGCTTTGAGTATTTATCTAAAGAATCATTAATATGTCACGATGTACATGAATTGCACATAACAGAGATTTGACATTTCTTATATATCTAAGGTTCAATTCAGATAACCAATGATGAATAGATTATACATATGTAATAACCTCAATTTGAATGGTTCAATTCGATTATCTATGATCATCGTAATTTATGCGTGGGCGAATTACGGACACACAATTGGTCTCTGTGACAGATAAACCTAAACCTAAACCTAAAGAGTCTCACAATGTGAAGTGTACTCATTGAGTACTTGGACAATAATTCTAATTATTCATAATTTATACATGCATAAATTTAATATTTGTATTTATATACAATAAATAATTTGATTAGACATACATTAATGCCAATTGGAGGTTGACACTGTCTTTATTATAATTAATTATATTTAAATAGAATATTCATGGAATATTTTTTCATGCCTTTATCTAATTAATTAATTAGTTTCAATCAATTATTAATTAAATATTAATTAATTATAAATTATAAAAAATTTGGAATATTTTATATAAGGTGGCAAATTTTGATTTGCCAAACTATGAAATTTATACACATGAAATTCATTTATTTAGAAATTATTTATATAATCTTATTTGATAAGATTAATCTTTATGTCTCATTTGTAACCAAGTATTTGATCGTAAAAATGACAAAAAAATCCACCAAATTTTCGGCCTTATCTATTTTTGTTTTTGTTTTAGCTTCTCTTGTGTTGAGAACAAAAATACTAGGGTTAGGATTTAAAAAAAATTGAGCACCGAAAGGAGATATATTTGGTGATTGGAAGCAAAGAGCATACGCTTAGTTTGATTAAGGTATAATCTTTATTTTCATTTCGCATAATTATTTTCTATGCATGTTGATATGTATTTGATATATATTACATGTTTCCAAATATTTGGTGTTTATAATTTGTTGATAATCATGATGAATCCTAATGATTAGCATGTGTAATTAATTAAGCATAATTACTATAATTAAGGCTTATTTTTATAGGATAACTAATTATCATTCTAGAGTATATTTACCACTCTAGATATGCCTATAATTTTTCTTGAGGACTTCATAGGTGGTGTCTCTATCTGGTTTAATTTAATTTGGATAATTGTATGAGAATTGAAATTAATTAATGTTAATTTGATTAATGTATAAAATTAATTTAAACATGTTTAATTTATGAAATTGCCATGTTGTGGATGAAATTGGGTATGTTATAATGCGTAGGAAAAATTCTTGAAATTTTCGGAACATTCTGAAAGTTTTAGGAATCGTTTTAGGTTTTCTCTCCAAACCGTAAAAACATATGATTTATTGGCAAAATTATAATTTCTGAAATTACAATGGCTAATTAGTCACTGATACAATGACCAGATCACTATAGCATTGACTTGATCCGGTTCCATGCATGAACCGGCTTATCGGTCTTACAGATCATTCGGTTTGTGTGTAACCACATAAAATATTTTCGAAAATTTTCCTTTGAGTTCCTGATGCGTAATTACTCATGATATTAGATATGTACAAGTGATGTGAGGTGAAATACTGATAAATTAACGGCATATAATATCGTTTAAGTCATAAGATTTTTAAAAATTTTTTTAAAAATTGATTTCGCCAACCGTCGCACTTCCACCACATTTACCCCAATATAAATAAAGTTATAATTGATAAAATTTTGATATTTGATATTAATAATAATTTTTCATATGATCGATATCTTTTTTTATAACTTATACAATAAGTGTGATTACGTGCCATATAAAATCAGTCACAGACACTCCCTACCACTAACAATGTATCTCACTTTTCGGCTAAGACCCTTCAAGTGCTGGTGAAATTGATTAATTAACACGTACACAAGCCACTGAAAAAACACAATAAGGAAGGTCAACCACTAACATAAGAATGAGTCCTTTCAAATTCGACTGATGGACCATTATGATTTGACTATGTGGTGGGTTTGAGATCGATCATGATCAAGTATTATTTTATTTCGAATCATAGTAGTTAGATCTGTTGTCAAATATGTGTCATCAAACAGTAATATAACTCACAATCAAACAGATCAAAACAACAAAAGTAGATCTAGATGCATGAAACCCTAAAACCAGAAAACCATTAAAACAAACCAGAAAATGGAGATCACAGAATTGTCCAAGTCGAGATGATCTCTGTCCTTAAGAACTTATTGGCTCCGTCACGGGTGCTTTACGGATTCGTTTTGCCAACGTTCTCCCAGGATTACTTGGAATCTTCTTGTTCAAGGAGCACTCCTTAACAAGTGTATGAACTAGGAATATGGTGAAACTCTCTCAAAAAAACAAAGGAAAACAATGTCTCTTTCTTAGCAAAAATCGGATATCTTTCTGTATCTGTATTTTGGATATCAAGCCTTCTTATATAAGGCATGGAAGGGTGCCAATAGGGCACCCTTTGGGATGGGGTGCAACCCCCCAAAGGGTTGTACCCCTCACAAGCACCCAATCCAATCCAAAAGACAGAATTACCCTTAATGAAGAATTTCCTACAATCCCCCACAATTCTTCAAATATCCACGGAGACATTTGAGAGAGTTACCATGAACTAAAGCTGCATCGAAATAGGTAGCTTTCGCCTTGAACCTTTCCTAGTGAGTGACAATCGGATTTACTTGGCAAACCAGTGACCCATAGTCTTGAACTGTTCTGCCGTTGGTGTAAACCAAGACAATTGCCAACACACAGCTTTAATTCGACCATTTTCCCGTTCTACGGTTGTGTTCATTTTGGCCCTGAACAACGGTCCTGGATTCATCAAGCACTTTAGGGTAACCCGCCTTTAAAGGTTCCCATGGAAGCGGCCTCACTTCTTACTTGAAATATGTGATCTGCTATGAAGAGGTAATCTGTCTTTACCCCCATTAGGACTCATCTCCTAATATAGTGATCATTAAAAGCCTTAGCTTATCCTAACCAATGACAGACAGCACTCAGCGTCATAATCGGAATGGGAAAGAGTACGAAACTCTTCAGTGCTTGTTTTGAATTGCACAAAGTTTCTGTTGTCCCTTTTGAACCTAGATCTTGGGATCTCCAGTCAACTAGGTTGGGTTTCCACAGTGACAATTCTTAGATTATAGGCTTCAAGCCCATTCCCCTCGATGACTTCTCAACTTGCTCTCGAGGTAAACCTTTAGTTAGTGGATCCGCTAGGTTTTCCTTCGACCTGACATAATCGATCGTTATTATGCCACTTGAGAGCAGTTGACGTATGGTATTATGTCTCCGACGTATGTGTCGAGACTTACCATTATACATTGTATTTTGGGCTCTCCCAATAGCCGATTGTCTGTCACAATGTATGCTTATCGCTGGCACCGGTTTGGGCCAACTAGGAACATCCTCCAGGAAGTTTCTAAGCCATTCTGCTTCTTCCGCTGTTTTATCTAACGCTATGAACTCTGATTCCATAGTAGACCGGGCAATAATGTTTGCCTCGAGGATTTCCATGACACGGCCGCATTACCAAGTGTGAAAACAAATCCACTCGTGGATTTGGAATCCACCGTATCAGATATCCAGTTAGCATCGCTGTAACCCTCTAGTACAGCATGATATCTCTCGTAATGTAGCCCATATTTTGAAGTTTCTCTCAGATACCTCAAAACTCTTACTATGGCTTTCCAGTGGTTGTGTCCTGGATTACTCGTATATCTGCTAAGCCGATTCACAGCTTGAGCGATATCGGGTCGTGTGCAATTCGTGAGATACATCAGACTTCCGATGATTCTCGAATACTCTAGTTGCGATATGCTTGAACCAATATTCTTTGATAAATGAAGAGTTAGGTCTACAGGGGTTCTAGCCACGTTTAGATCCCCTTTGATATATTTATCGAGTATCTTCTCAATATAATGAGTCTGTGATAATATATATCCGTCTGATGTCCTAGAAATCTTTCATATCAAATCTGCTGGATAACACGTTTTTGGTAAACTTAATCATTTCATGATTACTACCAATTATCAGCATATCGTCTACATAGAGACACACAATGACATATCCTTTTTGAGTTGATTTGGTGTACACACACTTATCACACTCATTGGTTTTAAACCCATTTGACAACATTTCTTTGTCAAATTTCTCATGCCATTGTTTCGGTGCTTGTTTTAATCCGTACAAGGATTTTACAAGTTTGCACACCTTCTGTTTTTGTCCAGGAACACTAAACCCTTCTGGTTGTTCCATGTAAATTTTTCATCCAATTCACCATTCAAAAATGCCGTCTTTACATCCATTTGATGTATTTCAAGACCAAATATAGCTGCTATGGCTATGAGCATTCTTATCGATGTGATGCGAGTCACAGGTGAATAGGTGTCAAAGTAATCAAGGCCTTCCTTTTGTCTATAACCTTTTATGACAAGTCTTGCCTTATACTTATCTATTGATCCATCCGTTTTCATCTTCCTTTTGAATATCCATTTGTAGCCCAGCGGCTTACAACCTGGCAGAAGATCAACCAACTCCCAATTATGGTTCTGTAGGATTGAATCAATCTCACTGTTAATAGCCTCTTTCCAAAGAGGTGCCTCCGGAGAAGTCACAGCTTCTTTATAACTTTGAGGCTCATTTTCTAACAAGTATGTTAGAAAATCGGGACCAAATGACTTAGACGTTCTAGCTCTTTTGCTACGTCTAGGCTCGATTGTCTCAGCATTTACTCGTTGATCTGATTCTTGGTCAACTTGATCATTGTCCTTGACAGTATCAACTGTTCTTTTGAGAGACCCAGTTATTTGTCTTTCCTTATAAGGAAACGTCTCTTCAAAAAATATCGCATTCCTTGACTCAATTATCATATTTGGATTGATGTCAGGAATCTCTGACTTGTGTACCAAGAATCGATACGCACTACTGTTGTGAGCATATCCAATGAATACACAGTCAACAGTTTGGGTCCTATTCTAACCTTCTTAGGTTTAGGAACCATTACTTTGGCAAGACACCCCCACACTTTGAGGTATTTGTAGGAAGGTACGAAACCTTTCCACAATTCATATGGTGTCTTGTCAAGTCTTCTGTGAGGAAGCTTGTTCAGAACGTAGTTCGCGGAAAGCAAGGCTTCCCCCACAAGTTCTGGGGTAGACCCGAACTTGTCAACATGGCATTCATCATTTCCTTCAACGTTCGGTTTTTGCGCTCCGCAATTCCGTTCTGTTGAGGAGAATAGGGAGCAGTGGTTTCGTGAATAATTCCGTGCACAGAACAATATTCACCGAATGGTGAAACATATTCACCACCTCTATCACTCCTGATCTTTTGACTTTCTTGCCAAGTTGATTTTCAACTTCGCTCTTATAGTGCACAAAGCTCTCAATAGCTTCTGCTTTGCTTCTCAGCAGGTACACATAACAGAACCTTGTGCTATCATCGATAAAAGTGACAAAGTACTTTTTACCGCCTCTTGTTTGCACAATATTCATGTCACATACATGGGTATGTACAAGTTCTAGCGGTTCAGAACTGCGTTCTATAGAATGAAATGACGTTCTATGCATTTTGGCTTCAACACATGCTTCACACTTATGTTGGCTATCAATTGCAATTTTAGGTATAAGGTCCATGTTAATTAATTTACGCATGGTATCATAATTAACATGTCCTAACCTCCCATGCCATACATTCTGTGACACAATAATATAAGCAGACGAACTAGCTTTATTAATAGCACGATTAACAGTCATTACATTTAGCTTGAAAAGGCCCTCAGTTAGGTATCCTTTTCCTACATACATATCATTCTTAGTCATTACAAACTTGTCAGAAACAAATACAAGCTTAAAACCAGCCTTACTAAGAAGAGAGCCCGAGACCAAGTTCTTCCGAATATCTGGAACGTGCAGTACATTCTTCAATGTTAGCTCCTTTCCGGATGTCATCTTCAGAACCACTGTGCCTTGTCCAACCACCTGAGAGGTAGACGAGTTCCCATTGTCAGATGATCGCCGCCATCGACCTTCTGGTACATGGAAAACATCTTACTGTCTGCACAGATATGACGAGTAGCCCCAGTGTCTACCCACCATTCTCTCGGATTCCCAACTATGTTGGCTTCGGTTACCACTGCTGATAGTTCCATCTCTGAGATATCATCAGTCAGCTGCTCGCCTTCAGTAACATGGGCCTCATATTTCTTTTTCTTGCCCTTGTCCTGAGACTTCTTGTTCTGCAGTCCTTTGACATATGACCGCTCTTTCCACAGTTGTAGCATTTTCCCTTGAACTTCTTGTTCCCAGAGTCAGCTCCACTGTTCTTTCTCTTTTTGCTACCCTTTGCACCTTCAATGATGTGGGCCTTAGACTCCAGAGTCTTGTAGCTGGCCTTCTCGGACATCCTGTTGTCCTCCTCGATTCTCAATCGAACACTGAGGTCTTCAAGGCTCATCTGCTTCTTTTTGTGTTTCAGATAGCTCCTGAAGTCCTTCCATGATGGAGGCAACTTTTCAATTATGGCGGCAACTTGAAACATCTCACAGAGTTTCATCCCCTCATCCAGTATTTCATGAATGATCAATTGCAGTTCACCCAACTGAGACATCACCGTCCTTGAATCTACCATCTTGTAGTCCAGGAACCTACCCACGACAAACTTCTTTTGTCCGGCATCTTCAGTTTTGTACTTCTTCTCGAGAGATTCCCAGATAACCTTCGCAGAAGTCATGCCTTGGTACACATTGTACAGGGTATTGTCAAGACCACCCAAAATGTAGTTCTTGCATAAGAAGTCTCCAGACATCCAAGTCTGTTCTCGCTCTACCTTGGCCAATTCAGATTCACCCTCCACAGGACCCGGAGGATCTTTGAGGAATTTAGCCAACTGGAGAGTTGTCAGGTAGAACAGCATTTTGCTCTGCCACTGTTTGAAATTTGCCCCACCAAATTTCTCCGGTTTTTCTCCGTGAGAGACCGGTACCGTGATATTTCCGCTAGCCATATGTAACTGGAAAATCAACAGGGTCAATTAGTCTACGAAAGACAAATTGCACAACGATCAACGAATGACCTTGCTCAAAGTGATATACGATAATGTAGATATATAAATGTCAATCAAGATTGGATGGAATTACTTGTGTATTATTACACTTTAAATTCTCAACCAATTATGCAACAACCAATCAATTTCAACTTTATCACTATGTGTTTACAGTATATGACTAACCGAGTTAATATTAATTAAAGTTTGCAGTTTATGATACTTACAGGACAAAGTCGTTAGTGTCACGTTCGTATCTACGTTCGAACGAGACTGTCCAGTGTGTGTGCGTTCGTGTTGCGTTTGATAACGCGTTCGAACGAAGTGTTTCCAGAGAGTTCACGTTCGAGTAGCGTTTGATAACGCGTTCGAACGAAGTGTTTCCAGAGAGTTCACGTTCGAGTAGCGTTCGTGAACGCGTTCGAACGGAACGATTCCAGAGAGTTTACGTTTGAGTTGCGTTTAGGACGCGTTCGAACGTTCTAAGGAAGAAGGCTTGCATTCGAGTTGCGTTTGAAGACGCGTTCGAACGTTCTAACGAAAGTTCAAATATATAGCCTTCGCGTGCGTCGGGCGTTCGAACGCCCTACGGGTTTTTCATGCACAGTTCGTATTTTCCAGAAAATATTCAAACCCTAACATGCGAATTACTATCTAATAACATTAAAGCAATAAGTTCTTAAGATTGTTGTCAAATATGTGTCATCAAATAGTAATATAACTCACAATCAAACAGATCAAAACAACAAAAGTAGATCTAGATGCATGAAACCCTAAAAACAGAAAACCATTAAAACAAACCAGAAAATGGAGATCACAGAATTGTCCAAGTCGAGATGATCTCTGTCCTTAAGAACTTATTGGCTCCGTCACGGGTGCTTTACGGATTCATTTTGCCAACGTTCTCCCAGGATTACTTGGAATCTTCTTGTTCAAGGAGCACTCCTTAACAAGTGTATGAACTAGGAATATGGTGAAACTCTCTCAAAAAAACAAAGGAAAACAATGTCTCTTTCTTAGCAAAAATCGGATATCTTTCTGTATCTGTATTTTGGATATCAAGCCTTCTTATATAAGGCATGGAAGGGTGCCAATAGGGCACCCTTTGGGATGGGGTGCAACCCCCAAAGGGTTGTACCCCTCACAAGCACCCAATCCAATCCAAAAGACAGAATTACCCTTAATGAAGAATTTCCTACAAGATCTTGGCAGATATGAATTAAATACTTCCCTCCAGAAGAAAAGCATCATTTATAACCCATTAACCAATACATAGATTCAGAAGCACCAGATGTTTTATATAATGGTTTATTTATATATAAATAATATATATGAGCAGTTGATTAATATTATGGAAGCTTGTTGATGATGGTTTTTAACTCCAAAAAATTTAAATAGTAGAATGAGATTTGTATTTGATCAAAAGAGGATGATGAAACCTTTTGATGATGAAGCAAGTAGAGACACCGACCTAATATGTGTAATTAATTTGCAGCGTTGAGCGTAGAATGGGTAGAATGAGGTTTGTACCTGACCTAAAGAGGAAGTGTTAGATTTGGCACCCTTTGAGTGTTTGAGGAAGCTGACCCGAGGTGGTCTATGCTATCGACCCGACTCTGTTGGAGAAGTTGGAGGCAGTCTGACCAAGCATCACTTGCCTTGGTATACCGACCCGAGGAATAGAGCTGAGATCACCGAGTATTTTGTACTTGAAGACATATGACATATGTCATACTTGGAAGTTTGAGCTTCTAGAAGACTGATTTTATGAGATTAAGTCAACTACTCTCCATGGGATCGAACAGACCATGTCAGACGGAACAATACCAGAGTGGTTGAACTGCGGATTGTCACGTCAATAAAGTATACAGCAATGCATACAAGATCAAAGTGATGGGTTTATGTTGACAGAGGGTAGTTAAGTCAGGTGTCAGTACGCCTGTTTGTTGAGTAATAGGGGAAAAGAAGCATGAGGCAAGATGACCTGATGGTGACGACTGATTTCATGGGTTGGTGGAATAGCAGATTTGGAAGCCTATATAAAGGGGATGGAGATTCAGATTCAAGGGTTGGCTTTTTTTGCGTCTCACTACTTATAAAAAAAACAAAGAGCTTCTAAACTAGTGATAGAGAGAGAAAAATGGTCAGTTCGCTATCACTTAAGAGATTTTGTACTGGGCTTGTCATAAGAACTTGCTTTCTTTCCTCGTTTGTAGCTCGGGTTGGTCCCAACCCCGAGCAGGTAATAAAAAACCCCAATTTTACTCTCGTGCACATAGGTTAGAGTCACTCTCCATCAAACTACGTAAATCTCTTACTATATGATTTTCTTATATACTTGCTAAGTTTGTTTTGGTTATCTACTAACAAAATAAATTCACTACTGGAGGAGGTTTGTTCGAGGGGTTAATTTCCCAAATTATCATTGGAACGAAAAATAGCCGTCAACAAAGTTCATATAGCAAACAAGGATCATCATGAGCTGTTGAAGTCAACTGAGTGTTGACCATGGTCCATATCAACAGAGATCGTCAAAAGAGTGCCAGCTCAGCTAGTTACTTACACATGCTTTTGAACTGTATAATATTTTCCTTTATAATGTTGACTTCAACAATAAAGACATATCTCTGGAGGATTATCATTTTTGAACTCATCCAAGAGAAAATTATCAGAAAAGCATAAACACTGGCGATAGAAATGGAAGAAATCATGTGTTGGATGATTAAAAGAACTACATAGAAGATGTAGTACCTGATGACATAAGCGTAGTAAGAAAATATTTCATCCTTTCGAGTTACGCGTTTTCCAGTTTAATTATTTTTAATTTTAAAATATTTCAATATTTTTTCAATGCTTAAACTCTTATTCTCCAATATTGTCTCGATCCGAGACCTAAATTTCAATTAAAGAACTTTTCAGAACTGTTTCGAAAATTCAATGGTTATCATTCCTCAAATTGAAGTTTGGATAGTTTCTCCAACCAGAATTGTAAGTTTGAGAGTATGGGTTTGAATTTAGTTTCTTGAAGGTGTTTATAGAACTAACTTGGTCATGAAGACATTCTTGTAGGGCTGGTAAGGTTAAGTAAACTTGTGTGACATGTTCATTTGAATTACAGATTTGACAAGTGACTTCTTGAATTGACTTGACATGATCAATTTTTCTCATTCCTAATGCCTCGACTTTTTTAGCTAGAGATGCATATTTAGCAGAAATGTTATGGTCTTCCCTAAGGTTAAAAATACCTCTACCAGATGACACTGGTTTTACAGACGACTCATAAGTGCCAACTGTATCCCATTGTTGTGAATTCTATGCTATGTGTTCTAGGTAATCTAGTGTATTTTCTAATTTTTTGTCCTTAAATTCACAATTACACATCCTTTCCATTACTTGTCTACCTTGGGGTGTTAAGCCCTCGTAGAAGTAGGCAACTAGCCTCCATGTTTCAAACCCATGATGTGGACAAACATTCAACATCTCTTTAAACCTTTCCCAACATTGGTACAGTGTTTCCCCCGACTCTTATGTGAAGGCTGTGATTCTCTTCTTAAAAGAGTTTGTCCTGTGATAGAGAAAGAATTTTTTCAGAAATTATTATTGTAAATAACCCTATGTTCTGATGGATCCTGACATAAGGTTCTTAGCCAAATTTTAGCATTATCCTTTAAAGAAAAGGGAAAAAACTTTAATCGAATTATATTCATGCTGTAATTTTAGCCTGTGCAATTGTTAAATTCTTCTTCAAATTTCCTTAAGTGCTGATAAGAATTTTCTGATTCTAGATCGTGAAATGTGGGTAAAAGTTGGATGATACCTGGCTTAAAATTGAAAGGTGCTGCATCTGGGGATAAACAATACAAGATGGTGATCATGTCCTAGTGGGATTCATGAATTATCTGAGTGTTCTAAGATGATTAAGATCGCTATGCTGAGATACTTTTTCTTTATGATCAATTGGGTTTTCAACACGGGCAGATAGATTTTCATTTTGGTTCTCGACTATTTTGACAGATGATGAAGGTGATGAAGACTCTCTATTTAATCTATCGCTGGATGATCGAAACCAATGTTTCATGTAATTTAATTACAAACTATATGCTACATTTTAAAAAAATTTGCAAATATAATACTTACAAAAAGAAAAAAAAAACTGAAAAAAGAAAAAAGAAAGTTAAAATAAATGACAAAAAATATAAATGTAGTGATTAAAAAAATGAGATGCAAAAAATATTTTAGAAAATACAAAATAAAAAATAAAGAAAAAATACAAGGATTAAATTATTATTTTATCTACTAAATTTATCCCCGGCAACGACGCCAAAAACTTGACACGCTCAAAAAGTGGTTCTTTACTCCCAAGTATAAGAGTGTTGATCCACATGTATTAGATTTAGTAAAATAAAATAATAATTCGAGTGAAAAAGGGGCTGAAAGTGATTTTATAATTTCAAATTGGACTACAACAATAAAATAAAATATCAGGGTTAGGGGATCCACTTTTAATAATTCAAATATAGAAATCTCATTTTTTATAATATATAAATTGTTATTATTACCCAATTAATTTATTTCAGGAATTAATTATGTCAAAACATATAAAATCAGCCATAAAAGCGTGATAACTTTTGCCTATAACAAGTTCAGTTAGGTACTTAATTATGCCAAATAAATAAAACCAGCCATGTTGCAGTAGGGGTTGTGGAAACACAGAAAATCTGGGGCGACGCATGCTGTTCCTAGGCTCGCGGCCTAGTTGGGAGTACGGAGTAGCCACGGGGGACTAAACCAGAGAGTAATGGAGTCGCCACCCGGTGTGAACCGGGAAAATGAGATTTAAGGCCGCACTCACCCCTCGCAAGGGAAGACCTCAAACCGTTGGGTTCAGAATGGTCCCTTACTTATGTCACTTGTAATAAAAGGATTTATGTAATAATTTAACCAGGCTTAAATAACATTTATTTTCAAAAATATCATGCTTCTAAATTCATATGCATACATCAACAAGTTCATCACAACATGCAACATCACGTGGCAATCCCATGAACATATTTCAATCCTATGATATGGAAAACTAAGAACAACATAATCATGCTTGAGTACTATCTCATGAACCTATTAACCAAATAACATGCTAACAGCCTAATCATGCTTGAATACAATCCCAAGAACACATAGAATGGATAAATGCAGGAATACAAATAATACGGTTGGCTATATAACACAAGAAAGATCAACCAAGAGGCAATTATGCATGAATATGATAAGACAGACTCAGTTCAGTGTGTGCGCGTTCGTGTAACGTTCGTAAACGCGTTCGAACGGTAAACAGAGGTTCGCGTTCGTGTGGCGTTTGATAACGCGTTCGAACGGAAATGAGATAGAATGCTCGCGTTCGTATGGCGTTTGATAACGCGTTCGAACGTAAATGAAACAGAATGCTCGCGTTCGTATGGCGTTTGATAACGCGTTCGAACGAAAATTAGACCTGATGCATGATAAGGCAAAAATGCATGCGCGTTCGAGTTGCGTTTGTAAACGCGTTCGAACGGGAACAGACCCGATGCATGAAATGAGAACAATACATAAACAACGAAATAAAGGGGCGCGGCGAAGTACTGCCGTAAAGGTGGCCTTTTGGGGCTCTTGATCTCTCAAAGAGAGGACCTTTAGACCAACATACTAAGCCCATGCGCGTCACATCACATCATGCATACAAACATAAAGACAATCATATTATTCTAAGTATGTCCGATTGAACGTGTCTTGCATCCAACCGAACACACATCAACCGACGCGGCAAAGCATCGTGGTAAAAGGATTAACCCCTCCCCATAGGGGATCTTTCATTCCACTTACTAAGCCCATGCGCTCGATTGAGTCATGCATAAATAAGCAACATGCATAATTTAAATGTCGAAAAATAAATAAATAAAAGCAACACAAAATAAGAGAAGGTGCCGTTTACTCAAGTGGTACGTGGAGTTGTATCCCAAGTACAGACCGCACTACCGTCCATTCGGATTCGGCTACGGAATTTACGTCTGGGTTTCCATCCTATATACCACAAGAGACGACACTCTTCCATTTCATTCAAGCCACAACATGCATCCATAAACGACTCTCATGCGAATAGAATTCAATAATAATAAAAACGAATATAAACTAATGAAAAGGTACCCTCAGGTCTAACCTTTTAAATCACCTCTCGGATGTATGGTACACGATCGTCGGAAGGGTGGATGCTCCGCAACTCTCCCGGTTCACTGGTTCACTGTTCTCGTTCGTTGTCTTACTGTTTTGAGTCGTCGTTCTCCGTCTTTTGCTATTGTTTCCTTGTGGTTTCGCTGCCGTCTCCTCTTTATCTTTTGCTTATTGTTTTTGGGTGTCTTCTTCCTGTAATTTTTATGTTGTTGTGTATGAGTTAGGGACTAGCTACTAGGGACTAAGGACTAAGGTTGAAAGGTTGGTGAAGGGTTCTTTTTATAGGCAAAGGGTTAGGTTTGACAAGGAAAGGGATTTGATTTGGTGTTGGATAAGGGAAGCAAGAGATTTGATTTGGTTTGGTTAAGGGAAGTCAAAGATTGAGGGGGGACAAATCTTGGCTAGATAGGGAAGGTTGATATTTGATTGGCTTGGATTAGGAATACAATATTTTAAGTTTGGGAATAATCTTATTAGATTGGGAATATAATGGGTTGATTGATTTTAATTAGGTATGATTATATTTTGATTTAGTATGTGATTTGTTTATTTAGGCATGATTTTAGTTTAAGTTGGTAATTGTTTATTTTATGTTTGGTATATGTTTATTTAATTATTTAATTAATTTAATTATTATCTTATTTAGTTAATGTTTTAATTAATATTTATTTATTTAAATTGGGATGTGTTTTATGGGCTTTGGGGGGCTAATTGGGCTGGATGTGAGGCTAGCAGCAAAAACCAGAATTACCGACACCGTTCGAACGTTTCCTCGAACGCGGTACGAACGCCCGCAATCCGTTTGACGTTCGAACGTAAACACGAACGCAGCACTAACGAAAACAGTGAACCTTGTTTATTCTGAATTTCCCCTTCCGATGTCCGTTTCCCGTGACCTCCGTGACTTAAAAGGTAGTGTCTCAAAATGAGACTCATCATAGGGACTTATGTGTAAAAATGCAGTGCCTACAGTCGCCCCCACTTTGATGGGACTTGTGTAATGTGCAACAATGACAATCCTATCAAAGTTATGCAATGCATTTCTACTTACCTGGCTCGCCAGCTGCCACTTGACTTACCATGTGCTGAGTTGATTTGGGTGGTGAGGTGCTGCGACCCCTGGTTCATTCCGAACCGTGTTGTGATGTGGTCCATTCCCAAACCGTTGCCGTAAGGTGGTCCATTCCCGAGCCGTTACTGTGAGGTGTCCATTCTCGAACTGTTGCTGTAAGGTGGTCCATTCCGAACCGTTACTGTGAGGTGGTTCATTCCCGAACCGTGCTTCCATTTCTTGGAGTGCCATTCTCGGCTTGTTCATTCTTGAACTCTGCTCCATTCTTGGATTGCCATTCCCGGCTTGTTCATTCTCGAACTGTGTTGAGATGAGGCTTTATTCCTCCGAGCTTTATTCCCGAACTGTTGAGATGAGGCTTTATTCCTCCCGAGCTTTATTCCCGAACTGTGGAGATGAGGCTTTATTCTTCCGAGCTTTGTTCCCGAATTGTGTTGAGATGAGGCTTTATTCCTCCCGAGCTTTATTCCCGAACTGTTGAGATGAGGCTTTATTCCTCCCGAGCTTCATTCCCGAACTGTACTGACATGAGGCTTTCTTCCCATTGAGCTTTGTTCTCAAACTATACTGATATGAGGCTTTCTTCCTCTTGAGCTTTGTTCTCGAACTGTGTTGATATGAGGCTTTATTCCCCTGGGCTTTATTCCCGAACTGTGTTGATATGAGGCTTTATTCCCGAGTTTGTAGGCTTTCTTCCTGAACCGAACTAGATGCAGGCTTTATTCCTGAACTGTTACTGAATGTGGGCTTTATTCCCGTACTGAGCTGGATGCAGGCTTTCTTCCTGAACCGAACTAGATGCAGGCTTTATTCCTGAACTGTTACTGAATGTGGGCTTTATTCCCGTACTGAGCTGGATGCAGGCTTTCTTCCTGAACCGAACTAGATGCAGGCTTTATTCCTGAACTGTTACTGTAAGTTGTTCATTCCTGAACTGTTATCGTGAGGTGGTTCATTCCCGAACCGTTACTGTAAGGTGTCCATTCCCGAACTGTTACTGTAAGGTGGTCCATTCCCGAACCGTTACTGTAAGGTGGTTCATTCCCGAACCGTTACTGTGAGGTGGTTCATTCCCGAACCGTGCTTCCATTCTTGGAGTGCCATTCCCGGCTTGTTCATTCTTGAACTGTCCATTCCCGGACCATATCTCCATTCTCGGAGTGTCATTTCCGACTTGTTCATTCTTGAACTGCCCATTCCCGGACTATATCTCCATTCTCGGAGTGCCATTCTCGGCAGAACTGATCTGATGTAATATGGGCCTCGCCCCCAGAATGCCATACCCGGCAATGCTGATACTGATGTAATGTGGGCCTCGCCCCCAGAATGCCATACCCGGCAATGCTGATACTGATGTAATGTGGGCCTCGACCCTGGGACTCATTCCCAAACTGTGTTTGATGTGGGCCTCGACCCTGGGACTCATCCCCAAAACTGATGTTGAAGTGGGCCTCGGCCCCAACTGCTACTGACATGGGCCTCGCCCCCAGATTGATGCTGATGTGGGCCTCGACCCTCGGATTCATCCCGAGCTGTGTTTGACGTGGGCCTCGACCCTGGGACTCATCCCCAAGACTGATTGCTGAAGTGGGCCTCGGCCCCAACTGCTACTGACATGGGCCTCGCCCCCAGATTGATGCTAATGTGGGCCTCGACCCTTGGATTCATTCCAAAATTCTGCTGATGCGGGCCTCGGCCCTGGGATTCATTCCCTGGATCCATTCCAAAATTCTGCTGATGTGGGCCTCGACCCTGGGATTCATTCCCTGGATCCATTCCAAAATTCTGCTGATGTGGGCCTCGGCCCTGGGATTCATTCCCTGGATTCATTCCAAAATTCTGCTGATGTGGGCCTCGGCCCTGGGATTCATTCCCTGGATCCATTCCAAAATTCTGCTGATGTGGGCCTCGACCCTAGGATTCATTCCCTGGATTCATTCCAAAATTCTGCTGATGTGGGCCTCGGCCGCAGAATGATGTGGGCTTCGCCCTAAACTGATATTGATATGGGCCTCGCCCCCAGACTGATACTGATATGGGCCTCGCCCCAAGACTGATACTGATATGGGCCTCGCCCCAAGACTGATACTGCTGATATGGGCATCGCCCCAAGACTGATACTGATATGGGCCTCGCCCCAAGACTGATACTGATATGGGCCTCGCCCCAAGACTGATACTGATACGGGCCTCACCCCTGTGATTCATTTCTGAAACTGCTGACATGGGCCTCAACCCCGTGATTCATTCCAACACTCTGACGATGTGGGCCTCGACCCTGGGATTCATCCCCAAAACTACTACTCATATGTTGCTGATTCTGGTTGTCTTGTCTTTGCCGCTTTCTTTTTTTCTCTTCTGAAACCTGTTATTACAAAACAGAGAAAACACAAAAAGGATGCAAAATGTGTTACGTGTATGCATGCATGCATGATTAGGTTTCCTATCCCGTTGGGCTAGGTCTTCTGCCAGTACTCTTGGTGGCTGCTTGGTCTTTTGACAAGTCTGTCCTCTTCCCTAACCAACGGGTATCTATGATGGCTTTTAGGAAAAAATGGGGTAACATGGTGCATGTATGCATGAGGTGCATGTGATGCATGATATGCATGCGATACAAGAAATATATCAACTCATTAAAATTTTCACACAAATCGGCTCATCATCATTTTAGAAGTTTTTGGGCCAATTGTCATAGGAGTGAACTCGTCCCAGTTTAAATGACCCAACGAGTTCACATCTCATGGCAAGGAGCCCAACTAAATCCGAATGGTAACGTTCCGAACACAATCACAAAGTGGCCCATCAATCATTTAGAAGCCTTTGTCCCAATAGTCATGAATACGTTCTTGTCCCAGTTTAAATGGCCCAACAAGCCCATATCCCATGACAAATGGTCCAACTGGATCCAAACGACGATGTTCCCAAACACAAGCATAGAAGAAAGATGATGCAAACATGACATAATATTTTTTACAAAGTGGCCCATCGACATTTCAGAAGCTTTGGGCCTAATAGTCATAAGGTACGAACTTGCCCCAGTTTAAATGGCCCAGCAAGCCCGCATTTCTGACAATAGTCCAACTGCATCCAAATGAGGATGGTCCACAAGCACATACTCAAGGAAATAATTGTTACTTTAGCCAACCCGGTCTATGGGTGGGTTAGCAAGAGTATAGACAAAGGCTCTCACTGGCGAAGGATGGCCCACAACTAGGTCTCCCCACTCAAGGGTTCGAGCAACCAAGTGAGCGCACCCTTTTTTATACACTAAGGTACGTGCCAATGAGCTATGGTGTGTGACGGACTGTCAAATGGATTTCCCGTTGTAGATCCCCCAGAGGGAAGGTGGAGCGAGGCTCACTTAAATACCCAAGCCTCTTAGGCTCTTATCGCTTGTTGTCAGGAATAAACAACGAGTCCTCCAAATTAGTCCATCACAATAGGCTACAAGTAGATGGCTATCTAGGTGCCTTCACAACTTTTCCTTCTAGAAAGGTAGTGAATGAAGGAAGACACCAAACCATTACCTAGCCTTAAAATGCCTTTGATTAAACCCTCACTTTATCCACTATAGACACGGTCAATTAAAACATAAATCCAAACATCACAAGACAATATTTCGGGGCCGATTCTCTATCCCCAGTGGAGTCGCCAGACTGTGGGAACACAGAAAATCTGGGGCGACGCATGCTGTTCCTAGGCTCGCGGCCTAGTTGGGAGTACGGAGTAGCCACGGGGGACTAAACCAGAGAGTAATGGAGTCGCCACCCGGTGTGAACCGGGAAAATGAGATTTAAGGCCGCACTCACCCCTCGCAAGGGAAGACCTCAAACCGTTGGGTTCAGAATGGTCCCTTACTTATGTCACTTGTAATAAAAGGATTTATGTAATAATTTAACCAGGCTTAAATAACATTTATTTTCAAAAATATCATGCTTCTAAATTCATATGCATACATCAACAAGTTCATCACAACATGCAACATCACGTGGCAATCCCATGAACATATTTCAATCCTATGATATGGAAAACTAAGAACAACATAATCATGCTTGAGTACTATCTCATGAACCTATTAACCAAATAACATGCTAACAGCCTAATCATGCTTGAATACAATCCCAAGAACACATAGAATGGATAAATGCAGGAATACAAATAATACGGTTGGCTATATAACACAAGAAAGATCAACCAAGAGGCAATTATGCATGAATATGATAAGACAGACTCAGTTCAGTGTGTGCGCGTTCGTGTAACGTTCGTAAACGCGTTCGAACGGTAAACAGAAGGTTCGCGTTCGTGTGGCATTTGATAACGCGTTCAAACGGAAATGAGACAGAATGCTCGCGTTCGTATGGCGTTTGATAACGCGTTCGAACGTAAAGAAAGAAACAGAATACTCGCGTTCGTATGGCGTTTGATAACGCGTTCGAACGGAAATTAGACCTGATGCATGATAAGGAAAAAATGCATGCGCGTTCGAGTTGCGTTTGTAAACGCGTTCGAACGGGAACAGACCTGATGCATGAAATGAGACACAATACATAAATAACGAAATAAAGGGGCGCGGCGAACTACTGCCGTAAAGGTGGCCTTTTGGGGCTCTTGATCTCTCAAAGAGAGGACCTTTAGACCAACATACTAAGCCCATGCCCGTCACATCACATCATGCATACAAACATAAAGACAATCATATTATTCTAAGTATGTCCGATTGAACGTGTCTTGCATCCAACCGAACACACATCAACCGACGCGGCAAAGCATCGTGGTAAAGGGATTTAACCCCTCCCCATAGGGGATCTTTCATTCCACTTACTAAGCCCATGCGCTCGATTGAGTCATGCATAAATAAGCAACATGCATAATTTAAATGTCGAAAAATAAATAAATAAAAGCAACACAAAACAAGAGAAGGTGCCGTTTACTCAAGTGGTACGTGGAGTTGTATCCCAAGTACAGACCGCACTACCGTCCATTCGGATTCGGCTACGGAATTTACGTCTGGGTTTCCATCCTATATACCACAAGAGACGACACTCTTCCATTTCATTCAAGCCACAACATGCATCCATAAACGACTCTCATGCGAATAGAATTCAATAATAATAAAAACGAATATAAACTAATGAAAAGGTACCCTCAGGTCTAACCTTTTAAATCACCTCTCGGATGTATGGTACACGATCGTCGGAAGGGTGGATGCTCCGCAACTCTCCCGGTTCACTGGTTCACTGTTCTCGTTCGTTGTCTTACTGTTTTGAGTCGTCGTTCTCCGTCTTTTGCTATTGTTTCCTTGTGGTTTCGCTGCCGTCTCCTCTTTATCTTTTGCTTATTGTTTTTGGGTGTCTTCTTCCTGTAATTTTTATGTGTGTTGTGTATGAGTTAGGGACTAGCTACTAGGGACTAAGGACTAAGGTTGAAAAGGTTGGTGAAGGGTTCTTTTTATAGGCAAAGGGTTAGGTTTGACAAGGAAAGGGATTTGATTTGGTGTTGGATAAGGGAAGCAAGAGATTTGATTTGGTTTGGTTAAGGGAAGTCAAAGATTGAGGGGGGACAAATCTTGGCTAGATAGGGAAGGTTGAATATTTGATTGGCTTGGATTAGGAATACAATATTTTAAGTTTGGGAATAATCTTATTAGATTGGGAATATAATGGGTTGATTGATTTTAATTAGGTATGATTATATTTTGATTTAGTATGTGATTTGTTTAATTTAGGCATGATTTTAGTTTAAGTTGGTAATTGTTTATTTTATGTTTGGTATATGTTTTATTTAATTATTTAATTAATTAATTATTATCTTATTTAGTTAATGTTTTAATAATATTTATTTATTTAAATTGAGATGTGTTTTATGGGCTTTGGGGGGGCTAATTGGGCTGGATGTGAGGCTAGCAGCAAAAACCAGAATTACCGACACCGTTCGAACGCTTCCTCGAACGCGGCACGAACGCCCGCAATCCGTTTGACGTTCGAACGTAAACACGAACGCAGCACTAACGAAAACAGTGAACCTTGTTTATTCTGAATTTCCCCTTCCGATGTCCGTTTCCCGTGACCTCCGTGACTTAAAAGGTAGTGTCTCCAAAATGAGACTCATCATAGGGACTTATGTGTAAAAATGCAGTGCCTACAGGGGTGTTCATAGGGTCGGGTCGCGGGCACTAACCCGACCCGACCCGGTCGGGTTTATGAATTTTAAAATTAAATTTTGGGTCAAATTTTATCTCAGAAAATTCAGGTTTGACCCGACACGATGTAAATGAAATTATAATTATAATATATATTTTTTATGATACAATTTTAACCAAAAGTACTTGTAGTTGGAATGGAAAGTGTGTTTATGGTGTTCAAGAGGTTCCAAGTTCGAATCCCTTCATCCACAATTTCAATTTTTTTTTCTTTCAATGAAATGTTATTGCTGTGAATCGAACTTGAGATTCCCAGCATATCAATCAGAGCCTTTGCCATTTCAGCTAAGCACATAACTTGTAAAATTTATATCAAAAAAATATATATATTATACTTACTGCAAATTATGTTGACCCGACCCAACCCGACCTGCAGTTTTTTGACCCGACCCGCGCGGGTCACCTCCTCAAATTTCGATTTTCGGGTCAAATGACCTGAATGACCCGACCCAATCGGGTTATAAAAAAATTGAAAAATCCAACCCGACCCGTGAACACCCCTAGTATGCAGTAATAAAGTTTGTCAATAATTAATCCAAATTTAAATTAAGTATTAATCATTATATTAGAATTTATATATTATAATAAAAGTGAGATTAATCTATATTTTCATTTTAAAAGCTTTACTCTTTACCCCAACAAAAAGAAATTAACTACTCATAATTGAATAAAATTAAACAAAATTTTATTACTAAAAAAAAAAAAAGAAATTACAAGAAAGCTTTAGAAAAATAAAATACATAAGAGCTGTAAATCCACAAATTTAAGAGAAAACTATGGAATCAAGACTAAGGAAAAATGAGGTGCAGAACACCTCTATTTATATAAACTTTGCAAGCTTTCTCCACTATTTTCTCCATCATTTTCCCCATCATTTCCCCCATCATTTTCTCCACCAAACATGTAAGCATATTTGGTGGAAGTTTGACAATTGTAAATTGTCATTTTTCAAAATTTTTTTTTTAATTTTTGACAATGACTTTAATAATTACACATAACACACTTTGGATTTTTCATCAATTTCGGCCTTGAAGATCTCATAATTAGAAAATCTTGTGAACTTCAAAGTTGTAGATCTTTGAGTTTTCTTTCATCTAGAACTGAAATCACCTTACTCCGATATTGGAGTAAACAGTTAAGACCAAAATGCGAAAATTATGCAAAGTTGGAATTTCCAAAATTGTACACTGTCAGGACGTCCTTTCAAGTTTCTGGTCTCCAAAATCCAAATGATAAGTCCATTTCTCTAGTTAATAATCCAAAGTATTATTTCACCTACATAAGAAATAAAAATCACAATAAAAATATATAAAACATAAATTTAATTATTATTTCACAAATATGCTAAATTAAGGGAATTAATGAAAGTGCAAGTTTAAAATGATTAAATTTTCTTTTAATAAATGTAGAATTATTAGTGTTCATCATTTTTCCACATCACGGGTTTGAAACATGGAGGCTAGTTGCCTACTTCTACGTGGGTTTAACACCCCAAGGTAGACAAGTAGTGGAAATGATATGTGATAGTGAGTTTAGGGACAAAAATCCCGAAGATGCACTAGATTTCCTAGAACACAGAACAGAGAATGCAAAACAATGGGACACAGTTGTCACAATCTGTAAAACCACAGTCATCTGGTAGATGTATGTTTAACCTTAGGGAAGACCATGACCTTTTTGCTAAGTATGCATATCTAGCTAAAAAAGTCGATACATTAGAAATGAGGAAGAGTGATCATGTCAAGTCTGTTCAAGAAGTCACCTGTCAAATCTATAATTCAAATGAACATGTCACATAAGTTTTTCCAACCTTGCCAGTCCTGCAAGAATGTCTCCATGACCAAATCAGTTTAATAAACATTATCAAGAGACCAAATCCAAACCCACACTCCTAAACCTATAATTCCGTTGGAGAAATCATCTGAATTTCAATTGGAGGAATGATAACCAAGCACAACCATCGCAACAACCTCCCCAGATACATCAGAATTTCCAAAACTCCCAGAATTATGCACCATATGTCCCACTCCCTAGGAAAACCCTTAAGGATACCTTACATGCATTCATTGAGAAATAGGAAGTCATCAATAACCGAAATGTGCAAATTTTGATTGATCTGAAAGATACTTTTTCCAAAATCATATATGTTTTGACCATTAAAGAGAAAGAAAAGTTTCTTTCACAACTGCAGTGAAACCCCAAGAGTCATCAAAACCCTCACGAGGGTAGTTCTGGTAGTCAACACATAGACCAAGTGGAATTTATCTAATCCCATGGAAATTTATACTGCTAATTTTCTTGAATCAAGTCCGCAATTAAATTCAGATATTCCTAATTATTTTTCCCTTGATTCTACATAGGTACTGGAAGATGATGGAGAAAAACAGAATTTGGATGAACTAGGAACACTAAAAGAAGAAAAAGATGATGAAACACCCAAATTGAAATTAAAGACCTTGCCAAAAGGATTGAAGTATGTATTTCTTGGACATGAACAAACTTACCATGTGGTAATTTCTGCTTCCCTCACAAGCAATCAAGAAGGTAGTTGTTAAATGTGTTGAAAGAACATAAACTAGTAATTGGATGGACTTTAAAAGACATAAAAAAATATTAATTCATTGATATGCACACACATACTACATTTAGAAGATAACGCTAGAATATATCGTCAACCCCAAAGAAGATTAAATCCTCACATGAAAGAAGTGGTAAAAATATAAGTCCTTAAAATTCTTGATGTAGGAATTATCTACCCTATCTTCGATAGTAAGTGGGTAAGTCCTACACAAGTTGTACCAAAAAAGTCTGGAATTACTGTTGTGAAAAATGATAAAGGAGAATTAATTCCAACTCGAATCTCATCTAGTTGGCGTATGTACATTGACTATAGAAAACTAAATGACGCTACTAGAAAATATCATTTTCCTTTACCATTTCTCTACGAAATTTTGGAAAGAGTAGCAGGGCATCCATAATATTGTTTTCTTAATGTTTACTCATGTTATTATCAAATTTCCATTGCTTTAGAAGATCAGGAAAAGACCACATTCACATGTCCCTTTAGAACATTTGCATTTACGAAAATGCCTTTTGGAATTTGTAATGCACCAGCAACATTCCAATGATGCATGTTAAACATATTTAGTGACATGGTTGAACACTGTTTAGAGGTCTTATGGATGATATAATTGTTTTTAGGAACTCATCTGATAATTGCTTGAATAATTTGGAAAATATTTTGAAAAGATGTGAATAAAAAGGATAAACTGGGAAAACTATTATTTCATGACTAATTCGGGAATTATTTTGGGACACGTTGTGTCATCTAAAGGTATTAAGGTTGACAAGGCAAAAATAGAGGTAATCTCTAAATTGCCACAACCAAAACAGTCAAGGAAATCTGTTCTTTCTTATGACATGCATGATTTTATAGGAGGTTCATAAAAAAACTTCAGTACCATATCCAGACCCTATTAAAAGATGCAACATTGAATGGACAAAATAATGTAAAAAATTATTCGAAAAGTTTATCAGTCTTTTTGAGTTATGCTCCTATTATGCAATCCCCCGATTGGTCTTTACCTTTTGAGCTAATGTGTGTTGCCAGTGATTATGCAGTAGGCGCAATATTAGAACAAAGAAATGAAGGTAAGCCATAAGTAATTTATTATGCAAGTAGAACTTTAAACAGTGTACAAATGAATTACACTACCACAAAAAAGAACAACTTGTTGTAATATTTGCATTGGAAAAATTTTGATCATATTTAATTGGTTTCTCAATTATTGTTTACTCTGACCATGATGCTTTTAGTTATTTGATGTCTAAACAGGGTGCAAAGCCAAGATTACTACGGTGGATTTTTCTACTTCAAGAATTCAATCTCACAATCAAGGGCAAGAAAAGTGCAGAGAATATGATTACAGATCATTTATCGAGACTTACAAATGAGTCATCAATTGACACAATGTAACGATCGATAGTCTTTATTACTGTTACGTTGTAGTATCATGGTATTACAGGGACACATATACATCCATGGAACAACTTTGGGGACAATCGGTAAATTTTTCGAAATTCCGATATGAAATTCTATGATGTTCTATTCCGGAAAGCCCGTGGTGTTTGGGCCATATCTTTCTTATAGGAACTTTGATTTTTATGAATATTATATCTTCGAAAAGATAAGATCGAGACCTACAACTTCTACATTGATCATTTTTATAAATTCGGACTAGAAACAAGTTGAAAATATAGAACAACTATTCGGATGAATAGTGCCGAGGGTCATTCTAATAAATTCTCCAATTTTTTTCAAATTTCTAAAATCTTCTAATTTTAAATGGCTAAGTATAAAAAAGAACACTATTCTTATATCCCTATAAATTAAAAAGAAAGAAGGACAACGTGAAATGAGAAAAAGAAAGAGAAGGAGAAAGGAGAAGAATAGGAGAATGAGAAGGAGAAGGAGGAGGATGAGATGTGAATTTGAAGTTCCAATAAGTTGATTTGTGCAATAATTTTGTTATGGAAGTGTTTGGGGGTGCTTTTGGTGTAAGATGGACTTTGAAGAAAATAAACACATAATCCTGGAAAACTGGTTGCGCACTGGAAATGGCATGACGTTTTTGGCATATTGAGAATCGCGAAGCGCAAGGCTTTGCATTGCCACCCGTGACCCAAAACCATCCCAAATCAGTTTTAAACAAGTCCAGTTTCACCCTAGCATGTAAGAGACCACCCTAAGGGTCTCGTATCAACTCGTATACACATATATTACATCTTGATATAAGTAAGATACCTATCAGAGTGATAGCAATCACTTAAATAAGTAAATTTAGCCTAATCCTGTAGTATGTTTCTTAGTCCATTTCTAATCTAATTTATCAAATGTAGATCATCGAAGGAATCATAATTTCCTTCAGTAGAGTAATCTATGCCAGTCAGATTCTAAATCACTGAATGGACACCTCTCTTTTCAAGTTGATTTTTTTTATTGATTGATTTATTTATTCTTTATAAATTGAGACATACTTTTTCCAGCACATAAAGCGTTAGCCATATTTGATTTTAGTCTTATATTAAATGTAGCGTTTTATATATTTTTGAAATCCATAGCATGACTTTTTACGTTTTTCGAGGCATGGGGGAAAAATCCACCTCAGTATGTAACTTGATTCAGATATGGAATTGACGGACATCACATGTGCACATGTAGAGGACTGGGGGACGGTGATACATAACGCCCCAGATCGTAGTTCAGGACTAGGGATGACAGATCCTCATAGATCTTATATTCAGAGCTTGGAGGGTAGTATAAATCTACACCCCCAGTTCTAGTTCAGTGACTTTGGGGACGGCGATACGTAACCCCCTAAGATCACTAAATTCAGGGACATGAGTGGCATACTTTAGGGGAAGGCGATACCACCCCAAAGTCATTGATTTACACTCTTAGCACTAATTAGGTATATGAGGGGACGAAAATATGTAACGCCCCTATACATCAGGTTTTCAGATACACATGCAGATTTCAGAAATAATTTTCAGATACAGTTTTCAGAAAAGGTTTTTTGAAAAGAAAGTTTTCAGAAAACAATAGTTTTATAAGAAACTTTTAGAAAAGATAAATTTTACAGAAAGAGTTCAAAAGAGATTTTTAGAAAGAAATCCAGAGTTTTCAGACAAAAAGAGTCTTCATATAAAGCCATTTCTTGAACCTTGGTTTTAGAACCAAATATTTTTATAATAGTATTTCAGTTTTCGTCCACTCACTTAGATCGTACAACGATCATACCCCTACTCCTAGTGTTCTGTTTTGTAAGATCATGGAGGATGAGCTCGGGATGATGGATACTGATGCAGTCACAAGGGTATGAAGTCAAACAGTTTGAGTCAAAAAGAGTGAGAGTCCAGTCAGAGTCAAGTAGAAGTTATGTATTAGTCTTTGGTTAGGTGATAGTTATTGTAAAATTATGTGTTATTGAGTATACGGTTATTAATATTGAGTTTGCATGTTAAGTTATTAAGCTTGGGCTACGGTCCCATACATAAGATATTTAAATAGAGATAAGAGTATCAGTATTTGTTTATGGTTAGAGAGTTATAGGCTCGAAGGAAGAGTACAGCTTATTCCCTATCGGTAGCATCTCCTGGATTGGGGATGGTATCAGAGCATGGTCTAGGGAGTCATTGACTACAATGGGCAGAATGTTAGGGTCTGGCATATGTAGTATGTACGAGATATCCGTATACGAGACACTACCTCTCCAGTATTCGATCCTCGAGTATGTCCTCAAGATCCATGGACAGGTTAGTAAGCTTTCCCAGACTATTCCAATAGTATTTCTTACGAGAACAACTATACTCTAGATCCAAGTTGAGAATTCTCCTGTAGTTATTTGGCTTTTCACCAGAAGTTCAGAACAAGCTATGAAACTAAATAGTAAAGATCTAATAAAAGTAACCCAATGGAGTGGGAAAGCAAGGAAAGATGCATATATATGTAAGCAGCATGAGATAAAGAAAAGTAAAGAGACAGAATAAGACAGTGAAGTTCTAAAGATACCCACCCAGAGCAGTAGAAAGAGAATAGAAAAGGCCTGAGCAAGTATTAGAGTGCTTAAAAGATGTAAGATTCCTTCCCTCCTCAGAAAATTCCTTCAAACCGATCCAATAGCCTTTAGGTTCTTCGTATATATAATGATTTCCCTGAGTAACGAAGAAAAGCTAGAAAGATAATAAGAGTAAGAAATCAAGATTGGTCTTAAGATTTCCAATAGACTGAGATGCCAAAAAAGACGTAGAGAACTCCAGATCCCCAAACCCAGACCCAAGTCCACAAGCAGGCAAATAAAGGTCATAAATAGAAATGATTAGTTATCTTATCCTAAGCAATCCAATGGAGACAATACCCTAATATATCTAGTCTACAACCTCTTAGTCTTACCAGTTAAGAAAGATGTCCTGACAGAGCCTATATCATACCCATCTTACATTAAAAAAATACTATACCAGGACATAGAGTACTAGAACAAGGACAAAGATAACTATCGAAATGTAGAGGTTGCCCTATCCTTTCCCAGCTTGAGATAAAGGCAACCGTAAGAAGCCCAACGAGAGTTCATCTTAAGAAATAAAAGATCTTGGAAGGTAGATCACCTAGAAAAAGATTAAGGAAATTTTTGAGAATATAAAGAAGAGAACCCAATATAACCCAAAGATCTAGACAAGTAAGCACAAGGATTGCAGTACTAGTAGAAGTCCGTAGAATAGATCAAACTTAGTAGAACCTACAGAACAGGTCAAAGCCATTAGAAAATTGTGGAAGTATAAAAGAATTGACCCGTAAGTTTGGAGATATTTAGAAATGACAAAAGTACCAGTATGGACAGTAAAACAGAGTGCCATAGCTGTGATTTATAGCAAAAGCAGAGAGCAGAGAAAGTATTCAAAAGAACAAACCACCATTAGCCTCAGTAGCATGGCGTAGAGCAAATAAATATGATATGAAAACAATAAGCATGAAATATGAAGTGATAAGAGAATTCAGTACGTATAATGTAATGGGTAATGTAGCTTGGAGATAGTAGAATAAGTGAAGACGCTAACCAATTCTGTGAGTATGTATTCATCCCCAACTTAGAGTCTAGCAAGAAGAAGAATAACAAAGTAAAGAAGAGTATTTGGCAGAATATATTGATTACGAAGTGTCTAGATGGTGAAGTCAATAAGTTGAACAGAACATAGATAAAAGACACGAGATGGTAAAATTTTTATATAAAATAGAAAAGTTTGGAGTCACAATAAGTCAAGTCAAATCTAGAAGTCATCGTCTAACTGGAATCCCTTGAATGAGTAAAGGCTCAAATGATCGAAGTAACAATAGAGAGCGACTCTCAGAAATTGTAATTTACTTTGCAATTTATTTTTCCGCATTTACTTTTTAGCAATTTTACTTTATGTCTTTTAAGTTTTTACCAGCCCTAGCTATGTGTTGTAACTAAGTTAGTTATCTAGGGTTGTGATGAATTCTAATATCACCGGTTTAGATTTTAGTTTGGGTAATATAAAGATTTATTTATTGAGTCTTAATCTTAATGCTTTTTATTAACTGGCCACTAATAAAATTGACTAGGTAAACTTAAAATAAACTAGATATAGAGATTTTAAGTTTAAGACCTTAGACTCATTAGCCCACAATCTTCCTTGAGGATATATAACCCTTTAATAGATTTCCTTACAGGATAGGAATATACATGTCGGGCGGGGGTAGCCATAATTGGAACTTAATCTTAATGAATCTAGGTAATTTGGTTGACATAGACATATGGTTCAAGTGGATTATACTAGGTATTTGTAATTGACCATCGGAAGAAGCTTTTACATAATTTAGAGTTCCAGGTTAATAAATCAATATTTTACCCAACTATAAGATAACCACTTCATCTTTTAAATAATATTGGAAGAAATCACAACTCTAGATAGTTTTATATAATTGAATTTTCATTCATCTACTTTCACGCAATTTTACTTGTTTTTAAATTTAGAATCATCACCATTTCAAATCAATCAAATAATCAGTTAGATACTAGTAAACACTTGACCTCATAAAATTAATTGATTAGGTATTAAGTCCTCGTGGGATCGATACTTTTTGCTCCGGAAATTTCCTCACCATGAGATTCCAAAATGGCTTCAAGTCCAAACTTTCTATAATGGACTTTCTGGATTGATGAGAACCACAGTTGATGCTGCTACTGGAGGAGTTTTGATGGCAAAAGGAGAAGATCAAGCCTGGGACCTAATTGAAGAAATGGCCAACAACAATTCCTTGTGGCCAACAGAAAGGAGCCTGATTCAAAGAATTGAAGGAATTTATGAAGTTTGAGCTAATACAGCAGTCAGTGCCAAGCTGGATTAGATATGAAAATTTATGGAGACTCTCAACACTCAAAGCAATATTGGAACCACAAGTTCACCATATGGAGGAGCACCAGAACCAAACCAACTTGAAGAAACGGTGAATTATGTCAACAATTTCAACAGACAGGGAAACAATCCATATTCCAACACCTACAACCCAGAGTGGAGGAATCATCATAATTTCTCATGGAGCAACAATTCAGGGCAAAAGAACTATCCACCCCCTGGATTCCAGCAACAGAACAAAAGCCAGGAGTTTGAAAAAGAACCAGAAATGAAAGAATGGATTGCAGAGATGTTTAAAAAGCAACAAGCAGCATATGATGCTATATTTCAAAGCCAATCAGCTTCTATCAAAGCACTGGAAAATCAGATTGGACAACTGGCTAAAGCTCAGAGTTACAGACCACTAGGAAATCTTCCCAGCAATACAGAACCAAATCCAAGAAACCGAGGGAAGAAGCAATGTCAAGCCATCACCTTGAAAAGTGGTACTGAAATCAACAAAGATGTTGGAATCAAGGAAACCATTGAAGATGTTCCAAAAGAATTAGATCAACAGATGAAGGAAAAATAAGCAAAGGAAAAAGAAGCAAAGGAAAAAGAACATATCACTCCACCTCCACCTTTTCCTCAGCATCTTCAAAAAACAAACTGGACAAGCAGTTTGCTCGATTCCTGGAGGTATTAAAAAAGCTGCCCATCAATATTCCATTTGCAGAAGCCTTGGAACAAATGCCCAGTTATGTAAAATTCATGAAATACATTTTTTCACGAAAATGGAGATTGGGAGATTACGAGACAATAGCATTGACGGAAGAATGCAACGCCATCATTCAGAGGAAGCTTCCCCCGAAGTTGAAAGATCCTGGCAGTTTCACTGTCCGTGCACCATTGGAGAACATTATATCGGTAAGGCTTTATGTGATTTAGGTGCAAGTGTTAATTTAATGCCTTTTTCTATTTACAAGAAAGTGTAAATTGGAGAAGCAATGCCTACCTCAATCTCACTGCAACTTGCTGATCGAACGGTCGCATTTCCGAGAGGAGTCATTGAAGATGTGTTGGTCAAAGTTGATAAACTCATTCTCCCAGCAGACTTCATTATCCTTGACATGGATGAAGATAAAGATGTGATGATCATCCATAGGAGACCATTCTTGGCAACATGTCGAACTGTGATTGATGTACAAAAAGAAAAACTGACCATGAAAGTTCAGGACCAAGAAGTTACCTTTAATATTTTTAAAGCCATGAAATTCTTGAGCGATGAAAAAGAGTAAGAATGTTTCAGAATTGATGTTGTTGATAGTATCATCCAAGATACTGATACAATTCCCACGGACAAACTTGAAGCTTGCATCACCAATATGACTGACAGTGAGTTAAATGCTGAAATTCTGGAATGTATCAACTATCTTGACAAGCCATTTCGTTTCAAAGTGACACAACCAATTGAAAGTTTGGAACTACCGAAGAAAGACCGGATCAAACCCTCGATTGAATAACCACCACAGTTGGAGGTGAAGTTACTTCCGAGTCATCTCAGGTATGCATTTCTTGGAAAATCTTCTGAATTACCTGTTATTATTTCATCTTCGCTAACTTTGGAGCAGGAAGAAAAGTTGTTGAGAGTGTTACGAGAGCACAAGAAAGCCATTGGCTGGACTATAGCAGACATTCGAGGTATTAGTCCATCATTTTGCATGCATAAAATCCTGATGAACGATGAGTACAAACCCACAGTGGAGCATCAATGGAGACTCAATCCAATCATGAAGGAAGTCGTGAAGAAAGAAATCATCAAATGGTTGGATGCTGACATCATTTACCCCATCTCAGATAGCACTTAGGTGATTCCTATGCAGTGTGTGCCAAAGAAATGAGGAATTACTGTGATTACCAATGAAAAGAATGAGTTAATTCCAACAAGAATGGTGACTGGATGGAGAGTATGCATGGATTACAGGAAGCTGAACAAAGCCACGAGAAATGATCATTTTCCGCTACCATTTATTTCTCAGATGTTAGACAGACTGGCGGGACATCAGTTCTATTACTTTCTGGATGGATATTCAGGATACAATCAGATTTCCATCGCCCTAGAAGATCAGGAGAAAACCACATTTACATGTCTTTATGGTACTTTTGCTTTCTGCATGATGCCATTTGGATTATGTAATGCCCCTGCCATATTTCAGCGTTGCATGATGGCTATCTTCTCAGACATGCTGGAGCAGAGTATGAAGGTTTTCATGGATGAATTTTCTGTGTTTGGAGATTCTTTTGATCATTGTTTGTAAAATTTGGAACATGTGTTACAAAGGTGCGAAGATACAAATCTGGTACTCAATTGGGAGAAATGCCACTTCATGGTACAAGAAGACATTGTTCTTGGACATCGGATCTCACAAAAGGAATCGAGGTAGATGTAGGCATTGCATTTTTGCATGTGAAACCCGATGATGAGTCTCATTTGGAGGCACTACCTTTTGAGTCACGGAAGCCGCGGGAAACGGATATCGGAATGGGAAATTCAGAATAAACAAGGTTCACTGTTTTCGTTCGTGCTGCAATCGTGTATGCGTTCGAACGGCAAACAGATTGCGGGCGTTCGTGTCGCGTCCGAGGAAGCGTTCGAACGGTGTCGGTAATTTTGGTTTTGCTGCTAGCCTCACACCCCAGCCCACTTAGCTCCCCAAAGCCCATAAAACACATCCAAATTAAATAAATAAATATTAATTAAAACATTAACTAAATAAGATATTAAAATAATTATTTGTATAATTAAATAAAACATTTACCAAACTTAGACTAAAATCATGCCTAATTTAAATAATTTGAATATATCATATACTAAAATTAAAAAGAAGATATGCCTAATTAAAATCAATCCTAACCAATTAAAACCAATCAAATATTTGACTTCCTAATCTAATAAGACATCTACCAATTTAAAATAGTTGACTTCCTAATTTAAAATATTTTGTCCCCCCTCAAACTTGTGTATACTATCCTTAGGACTCATAATTTGGAAACTAAATCTCTTCCTTGTGAGACAAGGGCAAACCCTAGCTCTCTTCTATATAAACATGCATTAACCTAGCCACACCATCTGTCCACTCTCTCTAAGACACGCCCAAGACAAAAAAAAACACTTCACATATACACAAAAAGAGCACAAAGAGCCCTAACCATCTCCTCCATAGCTGAGACAACAAGAGCCTCAATCCTCCACCATAACCGAATCCACCACAACAACTATCCTCCATAGCCGAATCCAAAGCACCAACAACCACCATAGCCGAACCCAAAACAAACCCAACTCACCCTTAGCCGAATCCAGAACACCAAAATCCTTTAAAGTCGAGACCACCACAAGCAATAACCCTCCTTAGCCGAATCAAAACACTCCACTCCTTCACCGAGAACACATCCCCCCATACAGCCCTTACAACCACTGAAACACCCCCTAATAAACACTCAAAATCACCCCCCTAAAACACGCCTAAACAGCCCCTGAATCACCTTAAAACAGCAGCCCAAATCCTCTTAAAACATTCCCTAAAAACCTTAAAAACAGTAACTTAAAAAACTGCATTCATAATCTTTAAAATAATCACACACAACTGCACTAAGAACCCACACAAACACTCGGAACAGCCCGTGGAAACGTCAAAACAGGTGACCTGAACAGTGAGCAGCAAAACAGAGGCCGAACAGGAGCAGAACGGAGTTCGAACCGCAAGCAAAACAGCAAAACAGTGAGCTAGGACGCTAAACCAGTGAACCAGAAAAGTTGCGGAGCTTTACCCCTTCCGATCTTCGTGAAACGCGAGTCCGAGAGATGGCTTAAAAGGTTAGACCTGAGGGTACTTTTCACACTCATCTTTACGTGATTTTTGTTATTTATTTTGATTATATTTTATTTATTCGTTGAATCTTGTTTGTGTATGATGTGTGTTGTGGGTATTGGATGAATGAGAAATGTGTTAACTCTCGCGGTATATCGGATGGAAACCCGGACATAAATTTCATAGCCGATTCCGAATGGACGGTAATATGATCTGTACTCGGGACACAACTCCACGTACCGCTTGAGTAAACGGCACTATCTTTTGTTTTGTGTTGCTTTTGTTTATTTATTTCTCGTCACTTGAATTTTGTATGTTGTTTATTTATGCATGATTCAATCGAGCGCATGGGCTTAGTAAGTGGAATGAAAGATCCCCTATGGGGAGGGGCTAAAGCCCTTTACCACGATGCTTTGCCGCGCTGGTTGATGTGTGTTCGGTTGGATGCAAGATACGTTCAATCGGGCATACTTAGTTTGATATTATTGTCTTTATCTTTTTATGCATGGTTCAATCAAGAGCATGGGCTTAGTAAGTGGAATGAAAGATCCCTTATGGGGAGGGGTTAAAACCCTTTACCACGATGTTTTGCCGCGCCGGTTGATGTGTGTTCGGATTGGATGTAAGATGTGTTCAATCGGGAATACTTGGTTTTGATATGATTGGCTCTATTTTTGTATGTATGATGTGATCGAGCGCATGGGCTTAGTGAGTTAGTCCAAAGGTCCTCTATCTGAGAGACGAAGAGCCTAAAAGGCCACCTTTGTGAGACTACTTCGCCGCGCTGGACGAAGTGTGTTTGGGTTGAATGTACGTTCAATTGGGCATACGAAGTCCTACACTTTTGTTGTCTTTATTTCATGTGTTGTGATGTGACGCGCATGGGCTTAGTATGTTGGTCTAAAGGTCCTCTCTTTGAGAGACCAAGAGCCCCAAAAGGCCACTTTTACGGCAGTACTTCGCCGCGCCCCTTTATTTTGTTGTTTATGTATTGCGTCCCATTTCATGCATCAGGTCTGTTCCCGTTCGAACGCGTTTACGAACGCAACTCGACGCGCATGCATTTTGCCTTATCATGCATCAGGTCTCATTTCCGTTCGAACGCGTTCACGAACGCCATACGAACGTGAGCATTCTGTTTCATTTCCGTTCAAACGCGTTAACAAACGCCATACGAACGTGAGCATTCTGTTTCATTTCTGTTCGAACGCGTTATCAAACGCCATACGAACGCGAACCTTCTGTTTACCATTCGAACGCGTTTACGAACGCTACACGAACGCGAACACACTGAACTGAGACATATTCATCACATGCCATGTATAATTGTTTCTTAGGTGATTTTTTTTTATGGAACCACACATAGTCATTCTTATCTTTGTGCACATAATGATGAAAAACATGTTTATTCCATTAGTTGCGTCATTTGCCTTAGTCTTGATTTAACGCATTACGATTCATATACCTATGCCATGATGACTTTGGAGTATTATTTCTTGTGATATATCGGATGGAAACCCAGACATAAATTCCGTAGCCGATTCTAAATGGACGGTAATGCGGTCTGTACTTGGGATACAATTCCACGTATCACTTGGAAAAGTGCTCACATGTATGCTTGTGTTGTTATTACGTATGCTTGTGTTTTTCATGAATATGATATGCTGAATGAAGTTGTATGTTCGTTGTTACTTTGAGGTATTTTCAGGCATGTGTTCTTAGATGTGAGATATATGTGAAATGTATGTATAAGTGTTATTTTGTACCCGTGAATTTAGAAGCATGATACTCTTGGAAATAAGTGCTACTTAAGCCTGATTAAATTATCACATAAATCCTGTCATTACAAGTGGCATAAGTAAGGGACCATTCCGAACCCAATGGTTTGAGGTCTTCCCTTGCGAGGGGTGAGTGCGGCCTTAAATCTCATTTTCCCGGTTCACACAGGGTGGCGACTCCATTATTCTCCGGTTTAGTCCCCCGTGGCTACTCCGTACTCCCGACTAGGCCGCGAGCCTAGAACAGCGTCGTCAGATTCTGTTGTCTACAGTCTGGCGACTCCACTGGGGATAGAGAATTGCCCCGAAATATTGTCTTGTGATGTTTGGATTTATGTTTTAATTGACCGTGTCTATGGTGGATAAAGTGAGGGTTTAATCAAAGGCATTTTGAGGCTAGGTAATGGTTTGGTGTCTTCCTTCATTCACTACCTTTCTAGAAGGAAAAGCTGTGAAGGCACCTAGATAGCCATCTACTCGTAGCCTATTGTGATGGACTAATTTGGAGGACTCGTTGTTTATTCCTGACAACAAGCGATAAGAGCCTAAGAGGCTTGGGTATTTAAGTGAGCCTCGCTCCACCTTCCCTCTGGGGAATCTACAACGGGAAATCCATTTGAAAGTCCGTCACACACCATAGCTCATTGGCACGTACCTTAGTGTATAAAAAGGGGTGCGCTCACTTGGTTGCTCGAACCCTTGAGTGGGGAGACCTAGTTGTGGGCCATCCTTCGCTGGTGAGAGCCTTTGTCTATACTCTTGCTAACCCACCCATAGACCGGGTTGGCTAAAGTAACAATTATTTCCTTGAATATGTGCTTATGGACCATCCTCATTTGGATGCAGTTGGACTATTGTCAGAAATACGGGCTTGCTGGGCCATTTAAACTGGGGCAAGTTCGTACCTTATGACTATTAGGCCCAAAGCTTCTGAAATGTCGATGGGCCACTTTGTAAAAATTATTATGTCATGTTTGCATCATCTTTCTTCTATGTTTGTGTTTGGGAACATCGTCGTTTGGATCCATTTGGACCATTTGTCATGGGATATGGGCTTGTTGGGCCATTTAGACTGGGACAAGAACGTATCTCATAACTATTGGGCCAAAGGCTTCTAAGTGATTGATGGGCCACTTTCTGATTGTGTTCGGAACGTTACCATTTGGATTTAGTCGGGCACTTTGTCATGAGATGTGAACTCATTGGGCCATTTAAACTGGGATGGGTTCACTCCTATGACACTTAGCCCGAAAGATTCTAAAATGATAACGAGCCGATTTGTTTGAGAGTTTTAATTTGTTTAGTATGTTATATATGTTACATGCATCTCATGCACATCATACATACATATATCATATTAACACCATCTATGTCTCAAAAAGACATCATAGATACCGTTTGGGTTAGAGAAGGGACAAGACTCACTAAAAGAACAAGTATGAGTGAATCTGATAATGAGGTGTCCCGTATGGATCAGTTAGAGAACGGTCTCGCCAAGATCACTGAACAGTTGCAAGCTTTGACTACTGCTATGGCTGGTATAGCTGGGTCTCGTGCCGGGATTAATTCTGGGGATGTGAGGCAAGAGGAATCTCCGAACAGATTGGGGGATGATACCCCCGCTTTTGATGATGATATGGCAGAGTATGCAGCAGGTAGAGTATCTGGGTCTCAGGCAGAGTTACAGAAACTTCGGGATCAAGTTGAGTCGGTTACCCGCAAGATGAGGGGTAAGAATGAGGATTTGCTGGATTATGACACACTGACTTTTGAGGAACAGTTGCCGGCACAGTTCAAGATGCCTGATATGGCTAAGTTTAACGGGAATGGGGATCCAAGGGTGAATCTCCGACAATTTGTATCAGTCATGAGTTCAGTTGGCTTATCTCAGCGCCAAGTGCAGAAAATGTTCGGGATGTCACTTGAAGGAGCTCCCGTGGTGTGGTACCACAGTTTGGAGAAGAAGTGAAGGAAGATTGGAGGGAGTTAGCTGATGCTTTCCTGAAACAGTGAGCAGAAAACACCGAGAAAATAGCAGCAAAGTGAAGCCAAAACAGCGAGGAAAACAGTGAAACAACAAGTTAAGACGCTAAGCTAGTGAACCGAAAGAATAAGGAGCTTTTACCCCTTCCGATCTCCGCGAAACGCAAGTCCGAAGACGACTTAAAAGTGTGTGTAGACTACAGAGATCTCAACAAAGCTTGCCCGAAAGATGATTTTCCTTTGCCGCATATAGATGTTCTGGTTGATAGCGCGGCTTTATCTGCTATGTATTCATTTGCAGACGGGTTTTCAGGTTACAATCAGGTTCTCATTGCCGAAGAAGATAAACACAAGACTGCATTTGTTACCGAGTGGGGTACTTATTGTTACAAGGTTATGTCGTTTGGGTTTAAGAATGCGGGGGCTACCTATCAGCAGATGGCCACCACACTTTTCCACGACTTAATGCACAAAGAGATTGAGGTGTATGTGGATGACATGATGGTGAAATCAGAGACAAGAGTTGGGCATATTGAAGCACTGGAAAGGTTCCTTCAGAGAGTTGACAGATATAACCTGCGGCTAAATCCCAAGAAATGTGTGTTTGGGGTGACATCAGGGAAATTGCTTGGTCACACAGTGGGAACGGGCGGAATAGAGGTAGACTCCGAGAAGATCAAGGCAATCACAGAAATGCCTGCACCGAAGACAGAAAAAGAAGTCAGAGCTTTCTTGGGAAAGATTCAGTACATCAGTCGGTTCATTGCTAAGTTGACGTCAGTATGTGAGCCTATCTTCAAACTGTTGAGAAAGGATCAGCCAGTGAGATGGAATGAACAGTGTCATACAGCCTTCGACAAGATCAGAGAGTACTTGGTAAAGCCTCATGTATTGAAACCTCCGAGGCCGGGCAGACCTTTGATATTGTATTTGGCTATAGAATCAGAAGCACTGGGGGCAATGATGGTACAGGCAGATGAGACAGGGGTAGAACATGCAGTCTATTATCTGAGTAAGAAGATGCTCCCGTATGAGGCTCGGTATCAAGAAGTTGAGAAGATTTGTCTTGCAGTGGTATGGGCTTCCAGAAAATTGCGGCATTACTTCCAGTCATACAAGATCCAGGTAGTGGCAAAGGAGAATCCTCCGAAGTATCTTCATTCGGTGCCTTCACTAGTGGGAAAGTTGGGCATATGGTTGGTATTGCTGACAGAGTTTGACATTGAATATCTCACCTCTAAAGTGATCAAAGGGCGAGCTGTAGCGGAGTTTCTGGCAATGCAACCTGTTGAGGGGGATCAGTATAGGTTTGAATTTCCTGATGAAGAGATCCAAGCAATAACAGTTCAGAGATGAAAGATTATTTCGACGGAGCAGTGAATTACAAGGGAGCTGGAATTGGAATCGTGATAGTGACCCCCGAAGGGGAGACTTTGCCTTTAGCCAAGAGGTTGACATTCAGAGTGACTAATAACATGGCCGAGTATGAAGCATGTGCTTTTGGTTTGACAGCATTGATAGCCTTGAAGGCCGGGAGTGTGGAAGTCTACGGAGATTCTATGTTGGTAGTCCAGCAGATGCGAGGAGAATGGGAATTGAAAGAAGAATGGTTGAAACCTTACCTTTTTCACCTCAGAAAGTTGGCACAGGTTATCCCCGAGTGCAAGTTTCAGCACTTACCGAGAGAAGAGAATCAGATGGCAGATGCATTGGCTACACTTGCAGCAACTTGGGAAAATCCAGAAAAGTTAGTGATGAGACCGTTGATACTGACAACAGCGAGCAGACCTGTTTATGAGATAGAAAGAATTCTGGGAGTTGAGGTCGACGATGGTAAACCTTGGTATTATGACATCCAGAGGTATCTGGAATATGGTGAACTCCCGGAAGGGGCAGACAGAAAAGACAGAATAGCCATTCAGAAGTTGGCTTCCCAGTATGTGATCTTAAAAGGGGAACTGTACAAAAGGCAAGCAAACGGCATTCAGTTGAACTGTTTGAGAAAATAAGAAGCTCAGAAAGTGATGGAAGAGGTACATGTCGGGGTATGTGGTCCGCACATGAATGGGTTGAACTTGTCCCGCAAGATAGTGAGACAGGGGTTTTATTGGTCGACTATGGAGACAGACTGCGCAAGGATGGTAAAGCACTGTCACGACTGTCAGATACATGGCAATCTGAGTCATCTGCCACATACAGAGTTGCACGAGTTGTCAAAGCCATGGCCGTTCTCAGCATGGGGGATTGACATGATCGGGGAAATTCGACCGAATGCATCTAATGGGCATCGCTTCATAGTAGTAGCAGTGGATTACTTCTCAAAATGGGTAGAAGCTGAGTCGTTCCGGAACGTTACAGCAAAACAGATGGCCATGTTCATAGCACGGAACCTCATTTGTCGGTATGGTATGCCGCACCACGTGGTCACGGACAATGGGGTACAGTTTCAAGGAGAGACAAAGGCAATGCTACAAAGGTACGGGATAGGCCATCATAAGTCATCACCTTACAGGCCACAAGCGAATGGGGCAGTTGAGGCAGCCAACAAGACTGTAAAGACAATTCTGGCTAAGATGACAGAGAACTGCATGGATTGGGCTGAGAGACTACCGTATGCCTTGTGGGGTACAGAACGTCAGTCAGAACAGCAACGGGTGCAACACCTTACTCTTTAGTGTACGGGATGGAAGCGGTACTGCCGGTGGAAATGGAAATACAGTCTATGAGGGTATTAGCAGAGACAGAGTTACTTGAGTCAGAATGGGCTGCACAAAGATTTGATCAGTTAGCACTTTTGGACGAGAAAAGGATAAGAGCCTTACATCACATGCAGTTGTATCAGAAGAGACTGGCCCGGGCCTTCAACAAGAAAGTACGTCCCACAAAGATCAGAAAGGGTGATTTGGTACTTAAGTAGTCGAGGCCGTCGACGGCAGATCCGAGAGGGAAATTCAGGCCAAACTGGGAAGGACCTTACATCGTTCAGAAAGTCATGGGAAATGGAGCAGTGAAGTTATCAGACCTCGAGGGAAATGAATTCACAGAACCAATCAATGTCGACAGGTTGAAGTTGTACTTTGCTTGAGAAGACTTGGTCGCCAGTGGAAGACCTAACCCAACGGAATAAGAAAAATCCTGCATACATGCATACACGTAACCTATATTGCATATTTTTGTGTTTGTTTTATTTTGTGTAAACATGTGTTGAAGACGGAAAAGAGCGAGCAGTAAGCCAATCAGGGATAGTAAAAGCACAGTATTTGATCTGGGCAGTAATCTGAAGATTGAGGTCCCAATGAAGTTAAGTTCCGGGTATGGGTCTCGGAGGGCGAAGTCCACATCACATCATATCAGCTTGGGGGCGAGGCCCATATCGGCTGAGGAGCGAGGCTCCACATTGTATCAGCTTGGGGGCGAAGCCCATATCGGCTGAGGAGCGAGGCTCCACATCACATTATATCAGCTTGGGGGCGAAGCCCATATCGGCTGAGGAGCGAGGCTCCACATCACATTACATCAGCTTGGGGGCGAAGCCCATATCGGTTGAGGAGCCATGCTCCACATCACATTATATCAGCTTGGGGGCGAAGCCCATATCGGCTGAGGAGCGAGGTTCCACATTGTACCAGCTTGGGGGCGAGGCCCATATCGGCTGGGGAGCAAGGCTCCACATCACATCATGTCAGCTTGGGGGCGAAGCCCATATCGGTTGAGGAGCGAAGCTCCACATCACATCATTTTGCAGGCGAGGCCCACATCATCAGCAGTATCGAGATGCGTCTCAGGATCGAGGTCCACTGCAGTATCAGCTCGGCTCGAGACAGCTAGCTAGCCAGGTAAGTAAAAAATGCATTGCATAGACTTTGATAGGACTGTCACTGTCACACACTGCACAAGCCCCATCAAAGTGGGGGCGACTGTAGGCATTGTATTTTTGCATGTGAAACCCGATGATGAGTCTCATTTGGAGGCACTACCTTTTGAGTCACGGAAGCCGCGGGAAACAGATATTGGAAGGGGAAATTCAGAATAAACAAGGTTCACTATTTTCGTTCGTGCTGCGTTCGTGTATGCGTTCGAACGGCAAACAGATTGCGGGCGTTCGTGTCGCGTCCAAGGAAGTGTTCGAACGGTGTTGGTAATTCTGGTTTTGCTGCTAGCCTCACACCCCAGCCCACTTAGCTCCCCAAAGCCCATAAAACACATCCCAAATTAAATAAATAAATATTAATTAAAAAATTAACTAAATAAGATATTAAAATAATTAATTGAATAATTAAATAAAACATTTACCAAACTTAGACTAAAATCATGCCTAATTTAAATAATTTGAATATATCATATACTAAAATTAAAAAGAAGATATGTCTAATTAAAATCAATCCTAACCAATTAAAACCAATCAAATATTTGACTTCCTAATCTAATAAGACATCTACCAATTTAAAATAGTTGACTTCCTAATTTAAAATATTTTTCCCCCTCAATCTTGTGTATACCATCCTTAGGACTCCTAATTTGGAAACTAGATCTCTCCTTGTGAGATAAGGGCAAACCCTAGCTCTCTTCTATATAAACATGCATTAACCTAGCCACACCATCTGTCCACTCTCTCTAAGACACGCCCAAGACAAAAAAAACACTTCACATATACACAAAAAGAGCACAAAGAGCCCTAACCATCTCCTCCATAGCCGAGACAACAAGAGCCTCAATCCTCCACCATAACCGAATCCACCACAAACAACTATCCTCCATAGCCGAATCCAAAGCACCAACAACCACCATAGCTGAACCCAAAACAAACCCAACTCACCCTTAGCCGAATCCAGAACACCAAAATCCTTCAAAGTCGAGACCACCACAAGCAATAACCCTCCTTAGCCGAATCAAAACACTCCCCTCCTTCACCGAGAACACATCCCCCCATACAGCCCTTACAACCACTGAAACACCCCCTAATAAACACTCAAAATCACCCCCCTAAAACACGCCTAAATAGCCCCTGAATCACCTTAAAACAGCAGCCCAAATCCTCTTAAAACATTCCCTAAAAACCTTAAAAACAGTAACTTAAAAAACTGCATTCATAATCTTTAAAATAATCACACACAACTGCACTAAGAACCCACACAAACACTCGGAACAGCCCGTGGAAACGTCAAAACAGGTGACCTGAACAGTGAGCAGCAAAACAGAGGCCGAACAGGAGCAGAACGGAGTTCGAACCGCAAGCAAAACAGCAAAGCAGTGAGCTAGGACGCTAAACCAGTGAACCAGAAAAGTTTCGGAGCTTTACCCCTTCCGATCTTCGTGAAACGCGCGAGTCCGAGAGACGGCTTAAAAGGTTAGACCTGAGGGTACTTTTCACACTCATCTTTACGTGATTTTTGTTATTTATTTTGATTATATTTTATTTATTCGTTGAATCTTGTTTGTGTATGATGTGTGTTGTGGGTATTGGATGAATGAGAAATGTGTTAACTCTCGCGGTATATCGGATGGAAACCCGGACATAAATTTCATAGCCGATTCCGAATGGACGGTAATATGATCTGTACTGGACACAACTCCACGTACCGCTTGAGTAAACGACACTATCTTTTGTTTTGTGTTGCTTTTGTTTATTTATTTCTCGTCACTTGAATTCTGTATGTTGTTTATTTATGCATGATTCAATCGAGCGCATGGGCTTAGTAAGTGGAATGAAAGATCCCCTATGGGGAGGGGCTAAAGCCCTTTACCATGATGCTTTGCCGCGCCGGTTGATGTGTGTTCGGTTGGATGCAAGATACGTTCAATCGGGCATACTTAGTTTGATATTATTGTCTTTATCTTTTTATGCATGGTTCAATCAAGTGCATGGGCTTAGTAAGTGGAATGAAAGATCCCTTATGGGGAGGGGTTAAAACCTTTACCACGATGCTTTGCCGCGCCGGTTGATGTGTGTTCGGATTGGATGTAAGATGTGTTCAATCGGGCATACTTGGTTTTGATATGATTGGCTCTATTTTTGTATGTATGATGCGATCGAGCGCATGGGCTTAGTGAGTTAGTCCAAAGGTCCTCTATCTGAGAGACGAAGAGCCTAAAAGGCCACCTTTGTGACACTACTTCGCCGCGCTGGATGAAGTGTGTTTGGGTTGAATGTACGTTCAATTGCGCATACGAAGTCCTACACTTTGTTGTCTTTATTTCATTTGTTGTGATGTGACGCGCATGGGCTTAGTATGTTGGTCTAAAGGTCCTCTCTTTGAGAGACCAAGAGCCCCAAAAGGCCACCTTTACGGCAGTACTTCGCCGCGCCCCTTTATTTTATTGTTTATGTATTGCGTCCCATTTCATGCATCAGGTCTGTTCTCGGACGCGCATGCATTTTGCCTTATCATGCATCAGGTCTCATTTCCGTTCGAACGCGTTCACGAACGCCATACGAACGTGAGCATTCTGTTTCATTTCCGTTCGAACGCGTTAACAAACGCCATACGAACGTGAGCATTCTGTTTCATTTCCATTCGAACGCGTTAACAAACGCCATACAAACGTGAGCATTCTGTTTCATTTCCGTTCGAACGCGTTATCAAACGCCATACGAACGCGAACCTTCTGTTTACCATTCGAACGCGTTACGAACGCTACACGAATGCGAACACACTGAACTGAGACATATTCATCACATGCCATGTATAATTGTTTCTTAGGTGATTTTTTTTATGGAACCACACATAGTCATTCTTATCTTTGTGCACATAATGATGGAAAGCATGTTTATTCCATTAGTTGCG
>SKCR01049845.1:0-340268 GCA_019454045.1 Zanthoxylum bungeanum | reverse complement strand
CATCTCAAGTCTAAGAATCACAAGTGCTACTCAACCCGTTAAGACTCTTATTGACGTTGGTGTACCATCCATTAAGAATCTTCGGTGAGTCGTTCAGTGTTTATCCGCTATAAACACCTACACGTCTATACTAGTCTCCAAGACTTATGTTCATTGAGAAACCATTGGAATCATATATTCCAGTATACTACATGTACCGGTCTCAACGGGTTTACTATACTGACCAAGTAGTGTAAACCTTGACCAGGAACAGTCTGAGAATGACAATGTCATGTTACAACTCAATGTCAGTTGCGACGCTTTTGCAACTGCATCATGACTAGTCATTCTAAGGTCATTACATCTTTACCATATTAAAATATACATTATTATTATAGAAACTGCATATATTATTCAAAATAATAATATTTTATAGAAGTGTTCATACAGAAATACAACGGGAATTGGCGCTGTGAGCACCAACCCCAACAAACTCCCACTTGCTCTAGTGCCAATAACGATTGTATCTAATACCCATCGACTCCACGTATTTATCAAACAGCTTGGAAGGTATGGCCTTCGTCAGCGGTTCTGCTACATTATCTCACTAGGTACCTTGCACATGACACAATATCCCTCGCGACACAATCTCTCGAATGATGTGGTACTTGCGTTCCACATGTTTCGACTTCTGATGCGCCCTCGGTTCCTTTGCTTGCGCAATGGCTCTAGTATTATCACAGTATAACGGAATCGTATTCTCGATACTTGGGACAACTCCCAATTCTGTGACAAAGTTCTTTATCCACACAGCCTCTTTTAAGCTTCAGAAGCTGCAATATATTCCGCCTCAGTGGTGGAATATGGTGTTGATCCCTGTTTGGAACTCTTCTAACAAACTGCACCTCCGTTAAGGGTAAATACGAATCCAGATGTAGACTTTCTATCATCGGGATTCGATTGGAAATCAGAATCCGTATACTCGTTAACTTGCAGTTTGTTTCCTCCATAAATTATTAACTTATCCTTAGTACCTTTAAGATACTTGAGGATATGTTTAATGGCCATCCAATGGTCATTACCTGGATTGGACTGATATCTACTAGTTACGCTAACAGCGAAACTGATATCAGGCCTTGTACATAACATGGCATACATTATGCTACCCAAACACGAAGCATAAGGTTGGTTAGATATTTTAACCTTCTCATCTTCTGTTTGTGGACTCATCTTCTTTGAAAGATGAATCCCATGTCTGAACGGTATGTTTACTGTCTTACAGTTACCAAAGTTATACCGTTCTAAGATCTTATCTATGTACGTTGATTGGGATAACCCAATCAGCCTCCTTTGTCTATCTCTATAGAGTTTTATCCCTAAAACATATGAAGCTTCTCTCCGTCCTTCATGGAGAAATTCTTACAGATGTACGTTTTGACGCTTTGTAAAATTCCTAAATCATTCCCAATGATTAGGATGTCATCAACATATAGGACTAAAAATACGACCATGCTCCCACTGGCCTTCTGATACACATAGGATTCTTCCGAATTCTTGAGAAAACCAGACGATCTAATAATGTCGTCGAATCGAAGATTCCAACTTCGTGAAGCTTGTTTAAGTCCATAAATGGACTTCTTAAGCTTACATACCATACCCGAGTTTTCACTGGATGCAAAACCTTTCGGCTGTTCCATATAGATTTCTTCATTCAAGAAATCCATTCAGAAAAGCCGTTTTGACATCCATTTGCCAAATCTCGTAGTCATGATACGCAGCTATAGAAAGCAAAATCCGAATAGACTTAAGCATTGCTACTGGTGAAAAAGTTTCATCGTAGTCGATGCCGGTCGCTGCGTGTAACCTTTTCTACCAGTCGGGCCTTGTAAGTTTCAACATTCCCTTACGTCAAGCCCGCGCTTCCTCTTGAAAATCCATTTACAACCGATAGGAACAATTCCTTCGGGAAGCGGAACCAGTCCCAAACTTAATTCTCATGCATTGAGTCTAACTCGGATTTCATGGCACTTTGCAATTTCACGGAGTCGATGTCCAACATCGATTCTCTATAGGTGAAATGATCAGTCTCTTCAACTAAGAGAACATCCAGACTCTTTTCTTGTATCAAATACAAGCGTTCAGGAGGTCTAGATACCCTTTCTGACATACGGAGTGTGTGTGTTGAAGGTCCTTCATCTACTTGAACTTCAGGTTCCTCTGTTGGTTTGTTGTTTTCAGGTTGGACTTCATCAAGTTCAACTTCTCTATAATTACCACCTTCTGACAAAAATTCTACTTCTAGAAATTTTGCGAAGTGAGCTACGAACACATTTCGATGCTCGGTATCATAGAACAGATATCCCCTCGTATTCGAAGGATATCCGAAAAACCTAAACTTAGCCTCGAGGCGAAAGCTTATCTTGCTGAGTCACCCTGATATAGGCAGGACAACCCCAAACCTTAATGTAACTAAGATTTGGTCTCCTACCGAACCATATCTCATACGAAGTCGTAGGAACAGCTTTTGAAGGAATCTTATTCAAAAGATGTGCAGCTGTTAAAAGAGAGTAGCCTCATCAATATTAGGGCAAATCTATGAAACTCAACATCGATCAGACCATATCCAATAAAGTCTGATTTCTCCTCTCAAAGATGTGCAGCTGTTAAAAGAGAGTAGCCTCATCAATAATAGGAGTATATTGAGCGAGAATCTCATTCTCCTTCATATAATCCATGAACTCACCACTCATATATTCACTGTCTCGATCAGATCGAAGGCATTTATATATTGACCAGTTTATTTTTCTACTTCATTTTGGAATTCTTTGAAATTTTCAAAGGTTTCCGATTTATGGCGCATCAAATACACATAACGTACTGTGACAGATCATCGGTAAAGGTAACGAAGTAAGAATAACCACTGTGAGCAGTCTGACTTAGTGGACCACATACATCAGAATGTACGAGTTCCAGTAAGTTAGTGGCGCAGTGTCCAACACCAGAAAATGGGGCTTTGGTTATCTTACCCTGAATACAAGATTCACAAGTTGGATAGGATTCAATGGTAAGATTTGGTATCAAACCATTCCTAACCAATTGGGTAAGGTGTTTAACGCCTATGTGACCCAGCCACATATGCCAAAGTTCACTATTATTAATTACAGGTAAACTACGTTTATTAACTCAAGTATTTAAAATATCTTTTGAAGTTTGCAATGTATAATGACCATGCTGGTTTGGACAACAAAGGATCTGAATATTACTTTTATCATATAAATATAAAGAACAATTCTTAATATTAATACAAAAGCCCTATGTATCTAATACAAAAAGTGATATAATATTAGCTACACATCCAGACACAAAATGGCAGTCATTTAACAAAAGTGTCCTATTCGGCAATGAGATCTCGCATACTCCCACAGCAACTGCATCCAGAGAGTCTCCACTCCCGAATCGTAACTGCATCTCTCCAGGCTTCAGTCTTCTACTTTCCTTTAGCACCTGCAACGAATTGCAAATGTGAATGGGACAAGCAGAATCTAAAATCCAGTTGGATGTAACGACTTCACAAGCCAAAGATATATCAATAACTGAAAAAATAAATATACCTGATGTAGATGCTCTCTCCCTCCTTAGTTGGGCGATGTAGTCAGGATAGTTCCTTTTCTAGTGCCCGACTTTGCTGCAGTGATGGCAATTGTCTTCAGAAGCCCTTTTGGGCTTAGCTATCTTTGCCTGTGGTTGATGACCGAAACCCTTCTTCTTCTTCCCTTTCTTCTTCTTTCCCTTTGATCCAATCTGGGAAGAAGCAGAAAGTGAAGTAGGTCTCGGAGGGTGAGTCGGTACTCCCTTCTTGAGGTCCTCTTCCGCCGTGAGCAACATCCTATGTAGCTCTTGGTAGGTGCAGATAATCCCATTCATGTTGAAATACATCACAAATTGGCGATAGGAAGCTGGGAGAAAACCAAGAATGACACTCCTACCGAGAATGTCATTCAGAATGAGATTATATTGCCTCAGTTGATCGATCAAATCGATCATCTGAATAACATGTGCCCCTCATCCAATCGCGCATGGAACAATTCCATTGCGACCTTATGAACAATCACTTGTTCTTGGTTCTCAAATGACTGTCTCAATCGAGTCATCATAGTATAGGCATCTGACATGCCATAATACTGTTTCTTGAGTCCCGGTGAAAGTGAACTTAAGATGTATGACTTAACTTTTAAGTCATCATCCTTCCAAGCTTGGAAGACTTTGCGTTCTTCCGGGGTAGCGTCCTCTGCCACAGCAAGGGGCAGCAGACCCTCAAGAACATATCCCAATTTCTCGGAATCGAGGACAATCCTCAAATCCAATTCCCAATCTGCAAAGTTATCAGCGCCTTTAAGTTTGTTTGCATCTAGCATACGTGCAAACTGATTAGTGGACGATGTCGCCATCGTAACTCTATCATATAGATCACGAAAAACGGTTAGCAGAAATTTAAGCAGTTTCATATAATATCAAAAGCATAAACTAGATCATGGATTTTTAATCTAAAAATGCCTCTCCCACTAAATCATGCAATACTGTAATCCCCAAACAGAATACAAAGATTTAATAATTAAATTAATACAAATAGTGAAAAGTGGATCCCATGAATATATTTCAGCTCACAGCAGAGGCAGGGTCTCGCCTACGTATATTCATCAGGCAGACAACTCATTTGTCAATCACTCACAAGTGACTCCTGGGTTTCCGGTCCTGGTCCTTTCTCGTTGTCACTGCTAAGGCAGGCCCACAAGGAGACGTACCAAGGTTAAACTCGTCAATGATAAACTCAAGTTACTTGCGTAACCCTGACAGCTAGGGCACGTTCAGGATTCCGCTTTCGCTTGAATTTATCTAGTATCTGATATACATCCGGTATAAATAAATCTCTATAGGATACACTCTCACAGCAGAGGCACGGTCTCGGATGTATTCACAGAGAAATATTTATAAACCGTATTGACAAGATGGACCACATAACATGCATCAAATACATATTATATTTAAACCTTATTAATTAGGGATTTTCCGCTAAGTGTGATACACCCTAAATCTAATCAAATTAGATTATAACATGCATGTATAATTTAATAAAACATGATTAAACATTGAATTAAAGGGCTAATAAAAATAGGGGGCCTAGAATCAGACTTGCTCTGATACCATTTTGTAGGGGTTTTATGGCGGATATCCGGTAAAGCAGCGGAAACAGTGGAAAATCAAATTTTCCGATTTCAAAATTTTTTCTCGGATTAATAAAATAAACTTATTTATTTTATTATCCAATAATCAATTTATGAAATAAAACACTATAAATCGAATTCATGTGAATTTACCGAATTACCCATAAACGAGCATTTTGTTTATTTTTAATCCGAAATTGTTCAAAACAATTTTGAATGATTCTAAATCATTTCTAGGATGATTTTAACATGTCCCAAATCTCAAAATACAATTTGCAACAAAAAACCCAAAAAAACCCCAAAGCCGTGAGCCTCCAAAAGGGGGGGGGGGGGTAATGTGCATTTTGCACTTCCATGGTTCAAAACACATCAAGGCAAAATCCAATCAACCCAATATTTTACATGCATCATATAAACACCTAAATACACCATGTAAATGAAAATCCCAAAATTTGGAAGTGGTCTTAAACCCTAATTTTTCAATTTCTTCAAAATGGACAAATTAGACCAAATAGGTTAAATCAATTACTTCAATCATGTTTCTTCAATCCAAATCAAGTCTCAACACAATGAAATAACTATAGATCAAATCTAGGTCATTTAAGAGTGGGTCAAAAACTTTAGATTAGCAACAAGGTTTCTCAAACTTACAAAAGTGTGTTTACTAACTCATTAGAAGTATCCTTTGAATTTTATACATGCATAACCTTATCAACAAACTTCCATCAAACAAAACACAATGAATAAAGAAAATAATAACAAGATAACATCATAGCATGTAGCCTAGAATCAAAGAAACATTTTCTTCTCTAATAGTAAGTTGGAAAAACTTACTGAAATTCCAAGTTTGGCTTGTTTTTCTTTATCTTTCTCTCTAACTTCCTTTGTTTCTTCAATGGATTTTTTGTGTAAAGTGTATTAAGTTCTTAAACCTTAAATGAAACAAAACAATATATACTTGCACAAAAAAGCCCTTGGCCGAAAATTGCAACAAGTATATACAAGAAATTTTGTTTTAATTTCATTTGAATTTCAATTGTGTCAACTTGATTAAATGATCATTACACTTTAATGATATTTACAAAAAAGTCAACAATTGCAACTAAGCCATTAAAACAAATATCATAACTTAAAAATATCTATACTTTAATTAATTTTAATCACTTAACAATTAAATAATTAATTAATTAATTAAATACAAATATATTAAATATATGTATAATATTTACATTAAATATTAAATACATATATTCATTTATGATATTAGTCAAATATCTCAATTTGATAATTAATTAATGTGTATTTGAATTAATCAAATATTAAATGCAAATACACAAAAATTAAGGAAATGACTATCGGGTCCCTACACATTTATTTTGCGTTTAACCTTTAAACGACTTTATAAATAATCAATATTATTTATAAATGTTGCTCTAGTGCTCTATGATTATACTTCATTATTGAGACTCTCTAGATTCAGGCATATCCGTCACGAAATCTAATTTCGTGTCCATAATTTATCCACCCGTAAATTATGACTATCACGGATAAACTCGCTGAATCATACAGGTCGAGGTCATGGCAAATCTATAATTCCTCTGTCACAGGTATCCGGATAAATCCCAGAGATATATATATGTAAACGTCAAATCTCTATAGGGATTATTCAGTCGACTATTCTATTAGCAATCACAAAAAGAACATTAACAACTGGCTTCTAAAATGTACCACGGGCCCATGGTTTTTTATCTGATTGCTAATCATATGGACTACCTATGCTCTAATACACAGAACAGACGGATCCTATCTCGATACACACAGGACACCATGAGTATCTATCTATACCCAATGAACAGGCGGAGGTCTGATCTTAATAGATCGGTGACGTGACTGCCATCTAAGTGTAGAAGATGTCTCATGTGCCCACAGTGGCATCTCAAGTCTAAGAATCACAAGTGCTACTCAACCCGTGGAGACTCTTATTGACGTTTGTGTACCATCAATTAAGAATCTTCGGTGAGTCGTTCAGTGTTTATCCGCTATAAACACCTACACGTCTATACTAGTCTCCAAGACTTATGGTTCATTGAGAAACCATTGGAATCATATATTCTAGCATACGACATGTACCGGTCTCAACGGGTTTACTATACTGACCAAGTAGTGTAAACCTTGACCAGGAACAGTCTGAGAATGACAACGTCATGATACAACTCCATGTCAGTTGCGACGCTTTTGCAACTGCACCATGACTAGTCATTCTAAGGTCATTACATCTTTACCATATTAAAAGATACATTATATTATAGAAACTGCATATATTATTCAAAATAATAATATTTTACAGAAGTATTCATACAGAAATACAACCGGGAATTGGCGTTGTGAGCACCAACCCCAACATATTGCATATCCAATAGACTTAGGGATACTCTTAAATCTCTCTATTTAATGGGATTATTCTTAATAATAAAGAAGCGAATTATTAAATCAACGTGAGTTGTGGAGGCCTAGGGTTCCTCGAATTACCCAAATAAGTCGTTATGGGGAGGCCACGCACATCTGATTCAGGTTCTCTTCCTGTCAACAAACCTATAACAAGAGCAATTCAACAGACACCTAACAACTTGGTATCAGAGCCAGGCATTTCCCACCAACGCCTCGACCGAATGGAACACCAAATAGTGTCCCTTAATGAAGCGATACAAGCAAGTGAAGAAAGAACGCAACAGACACTTGAGAAAATGATGCAAGCAATGACCACAACGACTTCCCAGTTTGAAGGCTTTTCCAAACGAGGCAGTGGGGGGCATGAAGAAGATTTGACATCAGCACACATGGGTAAAAATGGACGATCTGAGTCAATGACCAATGTCAACAGCGTGTACTACTAGTTCAACAATGACCAAACTGGACTTTCCATGATATGATGGACAGGACGATCCCACCTCCTGGATTTGTCGAGTTAAGCAATATTTTGAGTTTCAAAGAACAGAAGAAGGTGACAAAGTCTCATTAGCTGCGTACCATCTGGATGGAGATGTGCAAATGTGGTATCAACAATTGAAGGGAAGAACCGCAGCACTCAGTTGGGATAAATTAAAACAGAAACTGTACTTATGTTATGGACCAACCACGTTCCAAAATGTTTTTGGGGACTTGACAATGCTACGCCAAGAAGGGGAAGTAAGGGAATATTACCTCGAATTTAGTAAGCTTTTGAGTAGAGTTGGAAGCTTGACAGAGAACAACAGATTTGGTATTTTATTAGTGGGTTGAAGGAATATATTCAGACAGAAGTACAGGTAACCAGCCCAGCCACCCTAAGTGCAGCAGTTGGTGCAGCCAAGTTGTATGAAGAGCGCAACTTGAGCTTGAAGAAAACCTTAATAATGGAAAATCGCAGGCAAACCAATAATATAAGCAATCAACTAGCCTCCTCACCAATTTCTGTCAACCAAGAGCATCTACTATCAAAAGACTAAACCCCGCTGAAATTAGGGAAAGACGTGAAAAATTTCTCTGTTTCAATTGCGATGAGGAGTTTGCCCCGCGACAATCGTTGTAAAAAGTTGTTTTTGATAGAAGGGATTTATTTTAATGAAGAAACTGACAGCGAAGGACCCTACCACAGCACCGAAAGTGCAAACAGTGAGTCGCTAGAACCAGAAATCAGTATTCATGCGATTTCAGGGACTCCAGCTTCTAAAACCATGCGATTCAAAGGAAATGTAACATGTCAAGAAATCACAATACTAGTGGATTCGAGTAGCAACCACAATTTCTTAAACACTCAATTTGTAAGACAACTCGGGTTGGATGTGAACAAACGGGATCCATTTGAAGTGGCAGTGGCCAACGGCAACAGATTACAAGGAGAAGAAAGTTGTTCTGAGGTGATAATCAATGTTCTGGGATGAGAATTTTCAATAGATTTTCTATTGTTGCCAATTGAAGGGTACAGTGCAGTTTTAGGTACCCAATGGCTACAGACCTTGGGACCCATAGTTTGGGACTTCAAGAAACTATACATGAGGTTTTCAATGGGAGATAAGGAGATTATGTTATAAGGGTTGAAGGGGCCAAAGAATTATTTTAGCAATGGTCAACAAGTGGAGAAGGAACTTAGAAAACAGAAAAGGGCATACATATTGCAGTTGAACGCCATCTGTTTGGGAGCGAACCAAAGGGATACAACAATGACTAATCCGGAACTGCAGTAAATTCTGGACCTATTCCAGGACATCTTCAAGGAACCAACAGGGTTGCCCCCTAATCGATATCAGGACCATCGGATACCCTTGCTGCAAAATAAAGGGCATGTTAATGTGATACATAAGACACCCCACCAGATCAAGTCAGTTTTTTACTGGAAACAAATGCGAAAGCTGGTACAACAATTCATTAGAGAATGTGGTGTCTGTCAGCGGCATAAAGTCCCGCATGTTTACTCAGTCCACTCTCAATTCTGATGCAAGTGTGGAGTGATATATCTATGGATTTTATTGAAGGATTGCCAATTTCAAAAGGGAAATCTACTATATTTGTTGTGGTCGATCGTTTGTCGAAGTATGCTCATTTCATCCCTATCAGACATCCCTACACAGCGGCAATGGTGGCGCAATGATTCTTTGAGCATGTGTTTAAATTTCATGGGTTGCATGGATCCATTGTCTATGATCGAGATCCTATGTTCACAAGCATTTTTTGGAAGGAATTATTTCAGTTAGGGGGAACTAAATTGAATTTCAGCACGACATAACATCCCCAAATGGACGGCAAAACTAAAGTTGTTAATCGGACCCTTGAGATGTACCTTCGTTGTTTCTCCAGTAACAACCAGAAGGAGTGGCAGACTTGGCTGCCTTGGGTGGAATTTTGCTACAACACCAGCCAACACAAGTCACAGGCATGACACCATTTGAGTTAGTTTATGGAAGGAAACCCCCAAATCTCTTATCTTATGTTCCAGGTACAGCTCGGGTGGACTCAGTGTAGCATTATCTTCTTGCGATAGATAGGACATTACAAGAAGCCAAGGAAAATCTGAAGGCGGCTCAAAATCGAATAAAACTTATCTATGACTCCAAGCACACCGATTGCCAATTCAACGTGGGCGATTGGGTGTACCTTAAGCTCCAACCATACAGGCAAACAACAGCAGCCTAGAAAAGAAACAATAAGCTCGCGGTAAAGTTCTTCGGGCCATTTCAAGTTGTTGAAAGAATTGGACCAGTAGCTTACAAATTACTACTATCAACATCTGCCAAGCTACACCCAGTTTTTCATGTCTCTAAGCTTAAGCGTATGGTAGGAGATAACACTGTGATACAAACGTACTTGCCTGAGTATTTGACCAACGAAACAGCAGTGCTTCCAATACCCTTGGCCGTACTGGACGCAAGGAAAACTTCTGGCAGAGATGAAATTTTGGTCAATTGGCAGGACTATTCACCGCCCGATGCTACTTGGGAATATCATGAAGAATTTCAGCTTCGATATCCTTATTTCACCCTTGAGGACAAGGGTGTTTTCAAGGGGTAATGAAGTTGTTAGGTGCAAGTATACATGTATAATACTGCTGCTTTAACAGGGGATTAGATTAGGAATTACTATTAGATTATGAATAGTTATTAGTTGTTAATAAGGATATTGCATATCCAATAGTCTTAGGAATAGTTATTAGTTGTTAATAAGGATATTGCATATCCAATAGACTTAGGGATACTCTTCAATCTCTCTATTTAAAGGGGATTATTCTTAATAATAAAGCAGCGGATTATTAAATCAACGTGAGTTGTGGAGGCCTAGGGTTCCTCGAATTACCCAAATAAATCGCTATAGGGAGGCCACGCAAATCTGATCCAGGCTCTCTTCCTGTCAACAAACCTATAACAAGAGCAACTCAACGGACACCTAACAGATGCTCCCAGCATGTGCTGCTGCATTGGGTGATGTTGGCGTTGCAACTTTGCACGTTGATGCCGCAGTGCTGAATAACCCCAAATCTTATGGTTCAAATTCCTTTTTATTGGCACCACGGTGCTCCAAGATGGTGTCGCAGCACTAACTCAGTACATTTAATTACAAAATGCTACATTTGATCCAATTTTTTGACTTATTTTGCGCGAACCTTCTAGTTTGTCTTTGTTCGTTATGAAACTGTAAAACATACACGAAAATGTATAAAACTTTACGAACAGTTCTATTTGATTAGCAATTCAATAAATAAAACTACAAGAAAAATGGTCATTAGCGTCCAAAGACTTCCGGTCGTCACGAAAAATCGTCGCTAAATATATCATTTAGCGTTGTCAAAAACAACCGACGTTAAAAGTAACAATAGCTTGCGTCAACTTATTAACGACGTTGTATGTTAGTTTTTTTTTATAGTGTGGTGGCTTAAAAGTCTAAGTTGTTATGAAACAACTCTTAATTTTTGAAGTACTGTTGTATGATAAAAGCATCTTAAATTTTAAATTACCGTTGTAAATATTCACCAAATACTTAGAACTTGTCAAGTAAGAAGAGAAGGAAAAACAGAATCTTTTGACTTCCTATAGGAAATGAAATCAGAAAATGGAACACATGGTTGCTGGGATTCTCAATGATCAAAAACTACAAATTCTGCTTTAAAAACCCCTATTGAAATTTGATCTCTGAGACTATATAATTAGATACTCAATGAGGAAAGTCACATGAGCCATGACACATTTAAATTTTTCCAATTTTCTCCAATAATTTAATTGTCAGCTCCTTTTTTAAGTTGAATATAATTAATAACAGATGGAAAGATTCCTCATCTTCTTTTTCTTTTTTGTTTTGCTGTTTTTGAATGGATTCCAATATATTTTTATTTTATTTTATTTATTTATTTATTTATTTATTTTTTCTGTTTCTGAAGAAAAGATTCCTTATTTTTATACTCTCATTACTACTGACCCCATGATTAGACTTGGAGTTGGAACATGATTTAATAATTCAAACCAACAAGCATTCTTATATTAATTCTGCATTGTAAATTTTATTAGTGTCTATGAACTAGTAACTTGTTACATAGTAATCGTTTAATGCTATATATGATTAATGATTTGGAGGACAATCTAGTTCTCATAGTGAACGATACTATCACGTGATGTTGTTTGATCTTTGACTAAGAATGAGATTAACTAGTATTTTATAAGTCCATAGTAGTCGATTTTTAAGGATGAGTTATACCTGTGTGTTTATAACAAGTAGTATTAGAGTCAACACCATGCTTTCTAATTGAAATCATGTCGTACAAGGATTGACGATAATATTATAATGTTCGACCAGGACTAAACAGATTAGTGTAAAAGATAGCCTGTGTGGGCGGCAGAACTGCTGAGCGTGATGCAATATTATGCTCTATTTATTCCACATTAGCTAAGTTAAGAATGAGTTATACCCGTGGATTTGTAACAATACAATTCAGAGTCACAGCGTATGTAGTATCTCATCATATGGTCTATGCAGGCCAATAAACTGAAAAGGGGGAGAGAGCATGAGATTTCTTGAAAGAAAAAGAATGTGAGGGAAGGGCCCAAAGTCAGTAATCATGCAAAGTTAAAAGACTGGAGCCGCCCACAAGAGTCTAAATGCTTTGAAATTGAAAAATGAAACAATGTATATGTATTGTGTTTAGTAAATTGATGCCGCCTAAAGATAATGCCAATATTAACAATGTCATTATCAATATCAATATCAATATCAATATCAATTTTGAAGCATGTGTTGGGGTTTTTAACGGTATAATCGGATAACGCAGCGGAACGTGAAAAATCAAAATTTTTCGATTTAATTTTTTTTCTTGAGTAATTAAAATAAACTAATTTATTTTAATCACTCAATACTCAAAAATCAGATTTTTACTCAAAAATCCCATTTTGGCCGAGAACCCCCAACTATGTCAAACTTTTACATTTTAATTATTTTAATCCTAATTTATCCAAAACAAGTTTAGGTGATTTCCAATCACTACCAAAATGATTCATACATCTCATATATAAAAAGCCCCAATTTTGATTTAGGCAAAAAACTAAAATTTTCAATTAATCAAACTAACCAAAATTAATTCAATATCACACTTTAATTCAATCTCTACAACACCAATCAAGCCTCACCACTTTGAAATAATCCAAGAATAATTCTAGGTCATCAATGAGTGGCCTAAAAACTCTAGAATGGCAACCAAGTCATCAAATGACCAACTCTAGAAGAGGCGAATGTCTGATTTAAATAAGTCGGTGACGTGACTGTCATCAAAGTGTGGATGATATCTCATATATCCATAGTGGTATCTCAAGTCAAAGAATCACTATGCTAGTCAACCCGAAAAAATTCTTATTGACGTTGGTGTAACATCCATTAAGAATCTTCGATGAATCGTTCAATGTTTATCCGATATAAATACCTACATGTCTATACGAGTCTCCGAGACTCATTGTTCATTGAGAATCAACCATTGAAATCTAAAATTCCATTATACAATATGTACTGGCCTCCACGGGTTTACTGATTGACCAAGTAATGTATACATTGATCAGTAACTGTTTAAGAATGATATGTTATGATACAACTCAATGTCAGTTGCGGCGTTTTTGCAATTGTATCATAACTAATCATTCTAAGGTCATTTACGTCTTTACCATATAATAAAAGAAATATATTAAAAAAACTGTTTATTTTATTCATAATAAAATATTTACAAAAGTATTTATAGGGAAATACAAAAGAAATTGGCGCTCCGAGCACCAACCCTAACAACATGCAAAAGCATAAGTCGTTGGCACTCATGGGGAAGAAGAAAAATCAATTCAGTTTATACTCTAGTTAAACATACAATAACAACCTATTAGACAAGGACAGACTTTAGTTGCCATAAGTTCTAAGAGGTCTTAAGCGAATTCCTAAAATGTAATCCTTACCGATAAATTATAATATTAATGTATATATAAGTCATATTTTATACTTAAAAATTAAATTTTGAGTCAAATTTTTAATCACAACCAACCGCATGTGTGGGTTATTCTTAGGGCAGCCTATGCAATCAGATGCTCAAACACAATGCATAAGCATAAGCATTAACCCTTAAGGCTTTACTATAATAATTTAATTGATGTTTTACCTAAACCCAAAGAGACTATTGTTAATACAATACATTTACATTTGGAAGAACTTGTTATTGGTTCTTTATTGAAGAACAAATTTTATTGTTAGTGACACATCGAGCCAAAAATAAAGGTCACTAGAGATCAAAAGCACAGGTTGTTTTAGAAAACTGAGGGTACCCATGTTAAGACAAAATTAAATTAGGGAAAATCAGTGGAAGTGGGTTGGCGGATGAAATTGATTTTTAAAATATTTTTAATCTGAATAAATTAACCGGTATTATATGTCTCTAATTTATCAATATTCCTCCCTAATAACTCATTAATATCAAATAATGTGAGTGATTACGTTAACCGATTTACCGATTCACTGAACCAGACGACCGGGATAACCAGGCAACCAGTTCATTCGTGAAATGGATCAACCAACTGCTATAGTGATCTAATTACTATAGTAGTGGTTGATCATTCAACAAATTACCATTTTGCCCCTACTATGATTTTTGCCTAAAATTCACAAACCGCTTCTGGAATGATTTCGAAATTTTTTCTACACATTATATGCACTGCACAGTAGTCATAATAATGTAGCGATGGCCAAAAATTATAATTTCAGTAAATTACGAATTTTCCCTAATACGATATTTACGAAAAAGTCTCAAAACGCATCCGGAATAATTCCAAAAATTCATGAAATTTTTCTATGCATTACTACACATCCAATTTCATCCACAATATCTCAATTTCACAAATTAGCCATACTTGAATAAATTACAAAATTAATCAAATTAATATTCTAAGTAATTCAAACTGATGCAAATTCAAATCCATATTTCCAATTGAGAGTCAACTACCATAAAGTAACTCAATATTAATTTTAGCTCACCAAGGAGTGGCTTAAGCAACTCTAGAATGATAATTTGGTTCACATTAATTCAACTTAATTACACTAATTAGTCAAATTATTTTGACACGTGCATCAGATGGTTCCTATTTAGGGATGGAAATGGGGAGGAGAGTAGAGGGGATTGACATCCCCGTACCCATCTTTGATAATTTTCATATGTCCACGTCTCGTCTTCCCCTCATAATTATTTCAAGGGAGGGGATGAGAATCCTCGAATATTAAAAAAGGATCTCTGAGGGACCCCGATCCTCGAATAATGATTTTTTCTTAAAATAAATTTAAATCATTGAAAAATATATTACTTGAACTATTACTTAGCCAAAAATCAACCATATATATTCAAAACATTGATAATATTTATTACTGAAATCACAATTTATGTAGAAGTTTGAAATTCATATTTTCTATCTTTTTGTTTGGTTAATAACTTAATAAAATGATGGATCCCTCATTAAAAAGCGAATATATATATTATTATTTCATTTAAGTCCTTATATTATTTATGATATATATATATTAAGAGCTTTATGTGTTTACATCTATTAAATAGAAATTTGAATATATTTATAAAACAATTTAAAATAAATAAATTAAAACTTAAATGGATAATGGGGATAAGGGTGGCAAAAAAGCCCTGGTCCGGCCCGATCCCAGGTGAAAAAAGCCCGAGCCGGGCTTCAAAATGAGGGGCCCGGCCCGAGCTTAAAATAAATAATTATATATTTATATTTGTATAATATATAATAAATTTTATATATTTATATTTTTTTATATTAAAAAAATCGGGCCCGGCCCGTTGCCATCCTTAAATGGGGTGGGATGAAGATGTTTCCTAATCTTCATCGCTTCCCCGAATGAGAAATGAGTATTAATTTTTCCCAATCTCTATCATCGACGTTAATTTTTTCAATTTTTCATCCACGATTCTCGTCCCAATTAGGGAGGTCCCGAAGGCCCTCGTCTTTTTAAAGATTTATGCCATTCCTATTCCTATTAGAGTTTCTAAACATAAAATCAACACCAAATACGAAAGAAATAATATCACACCATATGTAATAACGTAGAAGCATAAAGAAATAATTTCAATCAAAATTAGAGTTGAAAATTATCTTAATTGTCAATACTAGCTTTAAAATGATTCCAAATTTTATCTCACGCTCTCTAATTTTAGTGGATTAAAGAAACCCTAAATTTTAAACCTTAAACTCAACAATTTGAGCTTCTCCAAGCCAAAACCAAAAATGAAACAAATTATTATATATTTTCTCAATATGGTTGAAATATTAAATTTAAAGGGAACATTTAAGTCATTTTAATAATTAAAATACTTGGTCAAAAGTAAGACAAATATCAATCAAATATACAGTCATTATTTTTTTCAAAGTTATAAAGCTTATCTAATAAGCTTTAATTAAAAAGTACTCCTAGAATATTCAATAATAAAAAATTATTAAATTAATTAAATTATAATTTATTTGCATGTGTCAAAATTGATTTGGACCGAATGTATATCTAATCAAATTATGTATCATATACATATACATATTAGATATAAAAATATCTCATCATGTGTAACACTATGAATAATCCATATTTTTCGTATTTAATTGCCCTACTGCTCTATGAATATATTTTATTTGTGTCACATACCAATATATCCGGGATATGATATCCGGGATATGACCGGCAAGAGATGGTCTTACCATCTCCATAAGCCTACTAAACATGCATAACGTGAAAATAACCTTTGCACACATGTTATACCATGATCAAACTTGCACATGTATGACTTGAAAGCATACTCTGACATCATTCAGATCTGTGAAATAAATAAATCTACAAAGTATACATTACACATAAATTATTTGAAGTGACTTTACATAACATGATCCCTATTCAATACATCATGCGGTCTCATGGCCCAAAATAATAAAATGAACAAAGTGGATTCATATGGCTTAGACATATATGATTGCAGCCGGTGTTCATGTCTATTCTGCTAACAATGGGTCATGCAACCAAAAGCTGAGAGTGTGGGGAGGGGGGTAAGTCGTTTAAATTACCTAGTGAGTGAACATTAAAAAAAACATGGAATAAGTAACTTATAAATTTGCTTAACATAAATTAAGATATTTCTGATAAAACATAAACTTTTATTAGTTGTCATGGAAAAACATCACTGATATTGTAATATGAGGGCATAAAACCTATTTAGTGAGACCTAGCACCGCGTAAGTATGGGAAACTGAGCAATGACTGTAGTATACTAAGAGGGTTTTTGGAAAACCATTTGACATGTTGAACTGAGCGCACCTGGTTCGCTATGTTGAGAGAACAATATTCTATTAGCGTTTGAAAAACATATTCATTTTCTTGTAATTGTGATAAAATAAATAATAACCCGATAAAGTAACAAATATATGAGAATAACTAGAAACCATGTAAAAACTATCGTGGTCTTAAAATATCACATATGCTTGAGTTTTTGGTCGTGGAAATATAGCTATTCTAAAACATGTTTTCATAAATCTAAAGTTCCAACATAATCATGAACTGAAATCTTAGTCTATAAAACACATAGAGTTTGAGAACATGAAAACTATAGCATTCGCTCACAAAGCTAGTGCCTCATCCTACTGCTCATGGGTCGTACAGAACTGGACGGGATATCCGGCGTAGAATCTACAAAGCGTATGTTCAAAGTATCGTTATGCTGCCTTAAAACAATGTATGCACGATTTTAATCATACTCATGAAAGATGTATATATTATGCTGTCGAGAAAGCTAAAGACTTCTCTAACATCAAAGGCTGCCTCAAAATACTATCTAACTAAGCTATTAACAGTTCAATGTGAGTCGAGAAATTTCCCTTCACGGACTGACATGAAAACACACCTACGTAGCCGATATTGCCAACAACCTTAACAGGGTATCTTAACCATCTTAACTTGAAAACGCAAAAACAAGTCATGTCCAATCATCTAGCATCTTTTCACCAACACCTAGCAACTTTATCAATACCATCGCCTATCATCATTCAGGGCAATACTCACCGCCACAACATCGCCACTCATTGACAAAACTAACAACCACCGCATCACTACAAATCCAAGATACGACATGTCTAATAACACACTAAAATGGGGGTTTGCGGAAAAACATCACAAATCAAAGTCATAACCCAGCTTACAAATACAAGATTCATGACAATAACTTCAATCTAGGATGCTCAACACTCACACATCATCTACTAGTTAAACATTAATCTAACACACTCATGTATCATGCACTTAAAGTTGACTTACTTATGCATAAAATCATGGTAACCATCCTTAATCTTACTATGCCCATACTCAAATCAACCCACTCATTTGCCCTGGCTGTGGTTTTGGAATCGGAACCGCAAAATTACTTAATAAAATTAAGAAATTGATTTAAATTAGGTTTAATTTGGAATAAAATTAAATTAAAAGGGCTTGAGCTTAATTATTTTAAAGCAAATTAAGCCGCGTACATATCCTCTGGGGTATATTGACCTTTGTTTTTTAAAAGAAAATTGATTTAAATCTTCATGCTCAACTATTACTGGATTCTGATTTGCAATTGATATTTTCGTAATTTATAATTAATAAATTAATAATAAGAAATTTAGATAGTATTTGGGAATTAAAAATAATAATAGAGAGTAATTGAGAATTTGAGAAGAAATTGAGAGAATAGAAGAAAATTTTTGTTAGAGAGAATTAAACCATTAAGGTGAAATATAGATAAAATTAAAAAATTTAATAATAAAAAAAAAACAAAATTTGGCGGTTCCAAACGGAATTATCGATTCGATTTCAGATCGGTGGTTCCCAGTTCCATTTTTAATGAACCAGACCCAAAACTGCTGGTTTCTAATACCGAAGGTTCCTAGCGGTTTCGGTTCGGAATCGAACCGTGGTCAAGCCTACCATTCATGCTACATGTGTTGGACAGTTATGACCCATAGCGTCACTATTTGTAAAAGACATTGTGTTTTTGTGCAAATTAATTATGTAGCAATGGAAATTGCCTTTTATCATTTCGTAATTAGATTACTTAAATGTGTGAATGATGAAAGTCCTTATGATTAGTTCCGGATTGATAAGATATGAGACAGTATCAATCCATAAAGGTTTAATCAATAAATATCCCTAGTCGTAGTATTATCGAGACTGGACATCGATAATGCGGAATAGACTAGTATTGCACTTGTGCGTGTTATGGAAGCGTAACAGCATAATTCTCATGTATTTAAGTATTGGATACTTATGCAAGTGTGATAGGAGGTTGTGTTTTACCGATGGTACGGAAAACAGCTTCGCTCTGGATAGACCCCGCGGAATCCCATTGGTAGTATGACTATGTGTCTATGGGAGTCCGCATCAGGGTAGGTGTATTTGGTCTTAACCTGAGACTTGCATTGCTAGTACTTGCGACAATCAATACGCTTTGGTTTTGGTCGTCCAGGACTTTAACAGGTTCTGTGTACGCCTCTTCTGGGTTTATTGAGAATCGTAGTGTATTGGGTGTGATGTCAAGACGGAAGTATCACTTCAGTCATATGGAGATGATGGTCACGCTGGATACATAACTGGTTCTCTATAGGGTTGCAACCATCGGGACAATATGACTAGGTCATGATTATCCGATAATAAAGAGACTAGTTGCTAGTGATCTGATATATGCTTCGTACGGGGCAGACACTATTCCAGCCCCAGGCCTTTCATGTGACATCCGATACTGGATCGCAATACGCAATACTACGTATACTACGCCTGATATAGATCGTATATTCCATTAAGAATATTTCTGGAGAATTGGGTAGGCATGGCGCTTTGCTAGAAGCCAACCTTATCCCGTAAATCGGTAAAAACATAGTACTTGGTACGTACGTGTTCGGATAGTCCGACGACCGGATTTACTACCAACATATCCAGGGATCTCTTGGGTCGCTTCCCGAAGATTCACCGATGACGTATGATTCGAGCATAATTAATCTGGGATTAATTGCAGAGAGACTTTATTTGGGATAAAGTACTATTTGAAGAGAGAGAAAGATTAATTTGGAATTAATCGATAAAATAATATATTCGATATATTATTCGAAATTAGATTTCGATGCTGAATTAAAATTAGATTTTAATTCGGGCAAACGAGTTAATTTAGAATTAATTCATTAGCGACGTGAATAGTAATTTTGCTAGGCATAATTATTTAATTAAATTTGATTTAATTACGTTGCAACGGAAGTTCGTTAATTTGGAATTAGCGGACCCGAGCCCGGGAGTGTTTGCGGTCTCACTCGCATTCGGAATCGAGTGGGGCCCACATGTCACATCAATTGTCACATCATATGTCACTTAAAGTAGCTTTATTGTGATGTGTTTTGGTGAAGTTGTTGGTAACTTATTCAACACTCCAAAGTCAAAGCATGATAGACTTTTACCAAACAAGGATTTGGTATATCATTTTAATTTGTTTTTGAAACAATTACACAACTTCTACACTCTCTCACTTTGACCGAAACTTGTAGCAAGTTTTCTCTCCTAATTATTTTCGTCTTTCACCGAAAAATGCAATGAAGAAAGTGAAGGATTTTGTTGCAAAATTTTTCAAAGAGCTAGCACTCATCAGGGGATCATACAAGGTGTTAGGGAAACCAACTTGAGAGCTTGGAAAACACAAAGCAAAGCTTGGAGCTTGTGGTGTCCCTTGGCCGAATTCAACAAATCATATTGGAGGAAAATTTTGTTGATCAACGCATCCAAAAGTCGATCATTGTAAGTGTGTTTCTGCCACTCTTCTTTGTTATTCATTCACATTTTATGCTTGATTTGATATTGGGATTAAACCTAGAAACCCAACAACATGGTCATGAATCATGCCTAAATCCCATGGATTAGAATGAATAACCTACGAAATCGCACTTGAAGTGAATACAAATTATTTGGTAAAGATGTGAGTCTTGGGTTTCTCTAAGGTCCCGATGAACGATTAAAGCGATGAAACATACATGTGAATTCACGAAGAAGTTGCAGAATACTTACATCGATCGGTTGAGGCGATGCGGTGAAGAACAAAAACTTTTTGAGCCCTTTGAACCCTCATTGAGCTCTCGGCAGTCCACTGGTTTTGTCTCCAAATTCGGTCATCACCAAGCTCCAAGCTTGGTGTGAATTCTTTGCCCACGGGTGGGTTTCCCTATCACCTTCACAAGACTTCATTGTGTGCTAGCACTCTTGATTTTTGCCATAAAAATCACTATTTGATTCTTCTTGAGCTCTCGGTTTTTACAGAAAACAGAAGAAGAAAATATGTCCAAGACCGTGAGAGAGAATAGGGAAAATTGGCTCCAAAACCGTGTAAGGTTGCCAAAGAAAGAGTGTGTGTGATGTCTTAATTGCTTTGTGTATCTAATACACAATTTTTGATTTTCCAAAATCAAATAATTGATTTACCAAATGCAAAAAGTCAAGGCATAAATGCCAACAACCACTCCATCACTATTCACATCAATCAAGCGACAAATTGTCACATCACTCAAAGTGACATGTGATTTGACGCTTGATGTGACTAATGATTTGACGCTTGATATGACTTACGGGCCGCACTTGAATTCGAAATGCGAGTGCGCTCGCAAACACTCCTGGGCTCGGGTTCGCTAATTCCAAATTAACGAATTTTTTGTTGCGACGCAATTAAATAATTATGCCTAGCAAAATCACTGTTCACGTCGCTAACGAATTAATTCTAAATTAACTCGTTCGCCACAATTTAGGCAGACATTTTGGGATATGTCATTTACTTCCCAGAAGATTATAATGATTTTGCCTTTGCCCTTTTCGACACCCAGAAGCCTTTGGCCAAGCCTTGGTCTTCTAGAATGTTGAAGTAAGGTTTCTTGCCTGATTGCAAACTTTGGCTTTATCTCCTTGAGAATAGCCATTAACTCTCCAAGAGTTTACTATTACAATTTAGTACTTCAATGATCTAAAAATAGATCTATGAAGATCCTTCAATTTCATTATCATACTATAAGGATCTAATCCTTAATTCTGATTAAGAAATTAAGGAGTCTATTCGGCAAGCTTAATGGATTAAGCACTAAAGTTATCATCACATGAATCTTCCAAAGATCATGCTCTACTATTTACTTAACTCCGGGTTTAGGCCTAAGATGTTATTTTATCAAATAAAGTAACTTCTTAGTTTTTCAGGACGATCCTGAAGTTTTATTCCCAATTTGAAAATTAAAGTCCTTTAAAACATTTTTCACCCAGGATTAGGTTTTTAAACACTAATCTTTCAATTATCTTGAATCTAATAGTCCAACTATTTAATCAATGATTTTAGGTACTATTTATTATAATGATTACTATAGTCTAACTATATAATCAACTATAATTTAATAGGTTAAATTCAATCATATTGATTACTATAATCCAATTATAAAATCAACTATTAATTGAAATAGTTTGAATACAGTCCAACTGTTTTATTAAAACAACGATTAAATATTGTCCAACTAACCTTTAATTTATTTGACGAAATAATGTTTGAATGAGCGCGTATGGAAAGTTACTAAACGAATATTACAAATTTAATACTTGCCTCCCACAATTTTTCGGCGAGCCTCTAACCCTCTGTGGAGTACTCGGGAAACCTTGTTTCCTAGTGGGCTATGATCCCGTTAAATAACTCACAATCTTGACTTTGGACAACAAATTGTATGATAATTAACTAGGTAGATCTCTAAGATCAATTGGATCCCATCCAATTCCTAGATCCAGTAGGTGGACATCCAAGTCCGAAACATATATCTTATATATGCCAATATATCCAATATTTTGCCTAACATGTTTCCTCTGAATCAACTAAGCCTTGGCTTTGGCACAACAAACTTAGTGATCCCAGTTAAGCGGAACCCATTGACCTTGTAAAGCTTCTTAATCAATGTCGATGGACAAGAAGTGATCTTGACTTTGGCCAACAAATCACAACTTGGACAAGACACCAATATGGAACAAAGCCTCCATGATTCAAACACATCCTCTACGGACAAAGGTATTGACTTTGGCCAAAAAACCAATGCCAGTCTTAGATCTTGAGTAAGAATCACTCAATGGAAGGAAAAACACTTAATATTATTTGAGGGTTTTTCGCGTGCAAATTGCAAAACCAATTTATTATCTTTGTTAAGGTCTCATCATCATACACCCTTAAACATGCATTCTAAACACATAATAAGGCGCGTAAAATAAAATAATAATGATATGCGGATGGATACTTAACACATTGTTCCTAGAATAAATCTCTCCATTTCCTCTCTCCCGCTAGCACAAGTATTGCTTCTACCCGTTACATAACACTTCTAAAGAAACCTCATTTACATTGAGGGGAATAGGTGAGAAGAGAAATACATAGAGTAAGGAGGTAATAGGCTGGACACGCAGGTCCAATTAATAAATTCTAAATTTATTACAACAATTTCAAAAATTACCCCACCCATCTAATATCCATCCGATATACATTATTCATGCATCGCAACCATGTATTCACACAACCATGTATTCAATCAATCTAATCCAATTAATTAATCTGATAATTAATGATCATCCAATGTTCAAACAACGATTTGATTTTGCGCGAGTCAAACTCGTTTTGCGAATAAGTACTCAAAGTACGAATTCTTGAATTAAATTAAACTACAGCCTTAAATCCAATTTAATATGTATTTAATACTAATTCATTATTTAATTCCAAATTAAATATTACACTTTATTAATAAACCTTTACGACTTAAATTCCAAATTTAATCGTTACGGGTCTCAAAGCCTGATTAACATCCAATGTTAATTTATTAAAGTCCAATGGGCTTTTAATTAATTTCTTAAGGCATGGACTTTTGGTCAACATGGGTCAAACCCAATTACCAAAGCCCATTTAAGGAATCACCCTTATATGCCTAGAAACCAATTTAGGCCTATTAGGCCCAATTAAAGCTAAATGTCCATTAGTCATAATTGGACTTTATGGATATGGTTTTGGGCCGAATTGGATCCAACCAATTTGCCTAAACCAATCTTGGTACAACCAAGCCCAATAAGCCCAATAACAACTTTTCAAGCCCAAATCCATTTAAGCCTAATTAATTAAACTACAAAATTCCAAATTTCATATTTAATTAACCTAAAGTGTATTACATAATTAATCAGCCAAATCAATATTTCCAAAACACCAATTAGCCTAATTAATTATGCTTATCTACTTTAAAACATGTCCAACACATTTTACCAAAAATCAAACCCATTTTTATGCTTTCTTTGTCTCGGCAATTTGGGCATATTTATGTCCGATTCGAATTCAATCAAATTAAATCCAATTGAACATTAAATCAATATTACCCAATGTTTTCCAACTCATCCAATGATCAAAAAAAAAATACCAAGACTTTAGGGCATGTTCATATTCCGGCCAAGCCTAAGATTTGGGCAAAAAATTTTCCAATAATATTTCATGAAATTGATCCAATCAAACTTCAATAAAACATCATTTAAGCATACTCAATCAAGCAATTTAACCAATCATGCTCAAAAGCATTTTACCCAATTTTAACCCTAAATTCAAGTTTCATGCTCAACTTCGCTCTGATACCATTGTTGGGTTTCTCTAAGGTCCCGAGGAATGATTAAAGCGATGAAACATACATATACTACGCCTGATATAGATCATATATTCCATTAAGAATATTTCTGGCGAATTGGGTAGGCATGGCGGTTTGCTAGAAACCAACATTGTCTCGTAAATCGGTAAAAACGTAGTACTTGGTACGTACGTGTTCGGATAGTCCGACGACCGGATTTACTGCCAACATATCAAGGGATCTCTTGGGTCGCTTCCCGAAGATTCACTGATGACGTTTGATTCGAGCATAATTAATCTGGATTAATTGCGGAGAGACTTTATCTGCGATAAATACTATTTGAAGAGAGAGAAAGATTAATTTGTAATTAATCGATAAAATAATATATTCGATATATTATTCGAAATTAGATTTCGACGCTGAATTAAAATTAGATTTTAATTCGGGCAAACGAGTTAATTTAGAATTAATTCATTAGCGACGTGAATAGTAATTTTGCTAGGCATAATTATTTAATTAAATTCGATTTAATTACGTCGAAACGGAAATTTGTTAATTTGGAATTAGCGAACCCGAGTGTTTTCGGGCTCACTCGTATTCGGAATCAAGTGGGGCCCACATGTCACATCAATTGTCACATCACATGTCACTTAAAGTAGCTTTATTGTGATGTGTTTTGGTGAAGTTGTTGGTAACTTATTCAACACTCCAAAGTCAAAGCATGATAGACTTTTACCAAACAGGATTTGGTATATCATTTTAATTTGTTTTTGAAACAATTACATAACTTCTACACTCTCTCACTTGACCGAAACTTGTAGCAAGTTTTCTCTCCAATTGTTTTCTCTTTCACCGAAAATGCAAGGAAGAAAGTGAAGGATTTTGTTGCAAAATTTTTCAAAGAGCTAGCACTCATCAAGGGATCATACAAGATGTTAGGGAAACCAACTTGAGAGCTTGGAAAACACAAAGCAAGCTTGGAGCTTGTGGTGTCCCTTGGCCGAATTCAACAAATCATCTTGGAGGAAAATTTTGTTGATCAACGCATCCAAAAGCCGATCATTGTAAGTGTGTTTCCGCCACTCTTCTTTGTTATTCATTCACATTTTATGCTTGATTTGATCTTGGGATTAAACCTAGAAACCCAACAATGGTATCAGAGCATGATTTGATAAAATTGATTGATTGAGATGCTTGAATGATGATTTTATGAAGTTGTATATGATCAATTTCTTGAAATATTGATTGGATCAAATTTTAGCCCATATATTGGCTTGGCCGAATGTAGCAATTACCCTAGGGTCTTGGTATTTTTTGTTTCGTTGATCATTGGATGACTTGAAACGATTGGGAAATGTCGATTTAAAATTCAATCGGATTGAAAAATGAAATCGGACAAAAAACCCTTGAATACCGAGAGCCTTATGGCATGTAATGAGTTGATTTTTTGATTCAAGAATGTTGGACATTAATTGAATAAAAGGATACATAATTAATTAGTTAAATTGTATTTGGAAATATTAATTGGGTAATTAATTGATGTATTACACTTAATTAATTGAATTATAAAATTTGGAATTTAAAATTTGGTTAATTGGGCTTGATTTTGAATTGGGCTTGAAATTGTTGTATTTGGGCCTTATGGACTTGGTTGGGCGAAGTTGGTTTAGGAAAATGGATTGGATCCAAATTGGGCCTAAATCATTCCATTAAGTCCAAATATAACAAATGGGCTTTAAAAGTTTAATTGGGCCTTATGGGCCGAAATTGGTTTCTTGGCAAATGAGGGTGATTCCTTAATTGGGCTTGGTAATTGGGTTTGACCCATATTGACCAAAGCCCATGCCTTATGAAATCAATTGAAAGCCCATCAGACTTTAATTAAACGAACATGGGTGTTAGTTGGGCTTTGAGACCCGATAGATTAGATTTGGAATCTAAGTCGTTAAAGCGCATTAAAAGTGTAGTTATTTAATTTGGAATTAAATAAATGAATTAGTATTGAATACGAATTAAATTAGATTTAACGAGTAGTTCGATATAATTCAAGAATTCGTACTTTGAGTACTTATTCTCAAACGAGTTGGACTCGCGCAAAATCAAATCGTTGTTTGAACATTGGATGATCACATAATTCAAAGATAATTAATTGTATTAGATTGGTTGAATTGCATGCTATGAATGAATATATGGATGTGTTGAATGAATAGCGTATATCGGATGGATATTAATGGAAAGGGAAATTTTAGAAATTGTTGTAAATTTGGAATTTATAAATTGGACCTGCGTGTCCAGCCTTATCTCTTATTATTTCTTTGTATTCTCTTCTCACCTAATTCCCCTCAATGTAATGAGGTTTCTATTATTGTATTATGTAATTGGGTAGAAGTAGAATAGTGCTAGCCGGGGAGAGGAAAATGAGTGATTTGTTCTAGGAACAAGTTGTTAAATCCATCCGCATATCGTTATTAATTTACTTTCGCGCCTTATTTTGTTTAGAATGCATGTTTAAGGTGTATGATGATGAGACCTAACAAAGATAATAAATTGGTTGCCAATTTACGCGAAAAACCCTCAAAATATATTAAGCGTTTTCCTTCCATTGAGTGATTCTTACTCAAGATCCAAAATTGGCATTGGTTTGTTGGCCAAAGTCAAGACCTTTGTCAATTGCGGATGTGTTTGAATCATGAAAGCTTTGTTCCATATCGGTGTCTTGTCCAAGTTGTGATTTGTTGGCCAAAGTCAAGATCACTTCTTGTCCATCGACATTGATTACGAAGCTTTCCATGTCAATGGGTCCCGCTTAACTGGAATCATTAAGCTTGTTGTGCCAAAGCCAAGGCTTAGTTGATTCAGAGGAAAATGTTAGGAAAATATATTGGATATATTGGCATATATATTGTATATATGTTTCGGACTTAGATGTCCATCTACCGGATCTAGGAATTGGATGAGATCCAATTGATCTTCGAGATCTACCTAGTTAAATATGATACAGCTTGTTGGCCAAAGTCAAGGTTGTGCGATATTTAACAGGATCCTAGCCCACTAGGAAACTGGGTTTCCCGAGTACTCGACAGAGGGTTAGAGGCTCGTCGAAAAATAGTGGGAGGCTAGTATTGAATTTACAATTTCGTTCAAATACTTAGCTTTACGCGCTTTCAAATATTTCGTCAAAATTATTTTATTAGTTGGACTAATATAATGTTATTTTTTCTTGTAACAGTTGGACTGTACCCTACATTGTTAATTGGATAATTAGATTATCGCAATTAAAATGACTGGAAAGAGTAGTGTCTGTGACATCATCATGGGCGATAATGTCTTCAACGGGACTAACTTTTCCGATTGGGACATGAATCTAAGGATAGTCCTTGGATCCGAGAGGCTGCTATATACTATAGAGAGACCTCTTGGGCCTAAGCCCAGATCTGATCAGTTGCTCGAGCTAGATCTTTGGAAGACACATAGTGATGACAATGCAACTGCTCAATCTATCATGCTTGCTGCTATGACTCAGCAATTCCGTCGACAAAACAAGTGATTGGATCCCTATACAATGTTGGCAAAGTTGAATGATCTGCACCGATCTAATATTAGATCGCAGAGATATGAGTTACAGAAGAAGCTCTTCTGTGCTCGGATGTCGGAGGGTACGTCTGTTGAACATCACGTGACACAGATGATTGTCGATATTGAGAAGCTTGGACAAATGAGGATTGTCTTTGAGATAGAGACCTCTATAGATTTGATATTGCAGTCTCTTCACGACACTTGGAGTGGGTTCATCATAAACTACAATATGATGAACCAAGAGCAGACTCTTGGAGAACTGATGTCCACGCTGCGTGAGGCAGAGAAGGAACTTCTTAAGGGCAAGAAGCGCGAGGCACACTTCGCTTCTACATCTCGGACACCGAGGCTGGGCCCAGGGCGACTGGAGGTATCAATAAGAAGAAGAAAAAGAAGGGCAAAGGCAAAGCGTCAAAGGCTTCTGGGAAGCCTAAGGACAAGTCTCATGATGTTTGCCTACAATGCGGGAAGCGGGGTCACTGGAAGCATGACTGCCGTGAGTACAAGGCGCTCTAGAAGGAGATAAAGGCGGGCAAGGCACCGGCCTCAGGTATGTTTGTTATAGAAATAAACATGACTACTTCTAGTTTTAAAATTTTGATTTTTGATTCTGGTTGTGGTACACACATTTGTACTGATGTGCAGGATCTGCGGATTAGCAGGAAACTGGCGTCAGGGGAGATTGATCTGCGTGTTGGAAATGGGACATCTGTTGCCGTTTTGGCCGTGGGCACTTTTGTTTTGGAACTGCCCTCGGGGCATGTACTTGAACTTTTGGACTGTTATTATGTACCTAGTTTGACTAGGAATATTATTTTTGTATCTATGTTAACCCAATGTGGGTATACTTTTGTATTTCGAAACACTGGGTGTTTTATGTATAAAAATGATATAGAAATTTGCACTACTATTGTAAATAATGGTCTTTATATTTTGAAATAAATCAAATCTCAACCATATTCTGTAACAAACAAAAGACTTAAAGTAAGTCATAAAATGAAACTTATATGTGGCATTGTCGTCTGGGACACATAAACAAGACTCGCATATCCACACTTTCGAAGAGTGGGTACTTGGACGGATTTGATCCAAATTCATATGACGTCTGCGAATCTTGATTATTAGGCAAAATGCCTAAGTCACCTTTTAGCGGTAAAGGTGTGCGAGCCATAGAACTGTTAGCCCTTGTTCATAGTGACGTTTGTGGGCCCATGTCTAGCCAGGCTAGAGGTGGATACGAATACTTCGTAACCTTTATGGATGATGCATCGCGTTATGGTTATGTGTATCTTATGAGACACAAGTCGGAAACTTTTGAGAAATTCAAAGAGTTTCGACACAAAGTTGAAAAACAGACCGGTTAAAATTATAAGACATTACGGTCGGACCGTGGTGGCGAATACTTAAGCAATGAGTTTCTTGACTACTTGAAAGAATATGGTATTCTTTCACAGTGGACTCCTCCTGGAACACCGCAATTAAACGTGTGTCCGAACGGAGAAACCGAACTTTGTTAGACATGGTAAGGTCTATGATGAGTCGCACTGAGCTACCTATTTCCTTCTGGGGATATGCATTAAACAGTGCAATACTTATTTTGAATAAGGTTCCGTCAAAGTCTGTTCAACAGACTCCGTATGAGATATGGACAGGAAAGAAATCGGGTTTTTCATTCTTGAAGATTTAGGGATGCTGGGCATACGTCAAACGTTTGGAAGGTACCAAACTTGAACCCAAATCGGATAAATGCCTATTCGTAGGATATCCTAGGGAAAGCAAAGGATATTACTTCTATCACCCACAAGAGAACAAAGTATTTGTTGCTCTACATGCGGTTTTCCTTGAGAAGGAATTCCTAAATGCAGTGGCTAGTGGGAGGAAAGTAGAACTCGATGAAAATCGGAGTGATACTATTCCTGGCATAGAATCCTCAACGGAACATGAACAGTTCATCAGGGATGAAGTCGTACCACAATCTTCAATTACACAAGGACCACGTAGGTCGGTGAGAGTCAGGAAACAACCTGAGAGGTATGGGTTTCTGATCTCACCTCATGTAGATATTAATCTCATTGAGGATAACGATCCGGCTACGTATGAGGAAGCGATACAAGATATCGATTCCACTTTATGGCAAGAGGCCATGAAGTCCGAAATGGATTCCATGTACACCAACCAAGTTTGGACACTGGTTGATGAACCAGAAGGTGTAAAGCCTATTGGATGCAAATGGGTCTTCAAGAAGAAAACCGACATGCATGGCAACGTACAAACGTACAAAGCTAGGCTTGCAGCGAAGGGGTATCGTCAACGACATGGTGTCGATTACGACGAAACTTTCTCACCCGTTGCCATGATTAAATCCATTCGGATAATGCTTGCTATAGCTGCATATTTCGATTACGAGATATGGCAGATGGACGTCAAAACCGCTTTCCTTAACGGAAACCTTTTGGAGGATGTTTATATGCAACAACCTGACTGTTTTGTCATGCCGCGACTTGCAAACAAGGTTTTTAAGTTAAATCGATCCATTTATGGATTGAAGCAAGCATCGCGTTCTTGGAACCAACGCTTTGATGAGATCATAAAAGAATATGATTTCGTTCAAAGCGAAGATGATCCTTGTATATATAAGAGATTAGTGGGAGAGCACTGACATTCATTGTCCTTTACGTTGATGATGTATTGCTTATTGGCAATGACATTCCCATGCTAACGTCGGTGAAAGCTTGGCTTTCATTGAAATTCTCCATGAAAGATCTGGGAGAAGCAGCCTTTATTCTAGGAATAAAGATCTACCAGGATAGATCTAGAAAGCTGCTTGGACTCTCCCAGAGTACGTACATTGACAAAGTGTTGAAGAGATTCAACATGGATCAGTCCAAGAGGGGACTGTTGCCAGTGTCACATGGCGTCAATCTATCTAAGGACATGTGTCCTAAAACTCAAGATGAGAGAGACAGCATGAGTCGGATACTGTTCGCCTCGGTAGTCGGATCGATCATGTATGCCATGATATGTACGCGACCTGATGTCTCCTATGCTTTGAGCATATGTAGTCGCTATCAGGCCGATCCAGGTGAAGGTCATTGGATGGCGGTTAAGAATATCCTTAAGTATCTTAGACGAACTAATGATGCTTTCTTAATCTATGGAGATGGAGAACTTGAGGTAACTGGGTATACCGATGCAAGTTTCCAAACCGACAAAGACGATTGTAAGTCACAATCCGGGAACATATTTTGTTTGAATAACGGAGCAGTGAGCTGGAAATCTTCCAAGCAAGAGATTGTTTCCGATTCAACAACAGAAGTGGAGTATATCGTTGCAGCTGAAGCAGCAAAGGAGGAATTTTGGATCCAAAAATTCCTAATTGGATTAGGAGTAATTTCGTTAGCAGCTGAGCCCGTTCCATTGTATTGTGACAATAACAGGGTTATAACGCATGCTAATGAATCACGGTCTCATCAACGATCCAAGCATGTTCTTCGACGTTTCCATCTGATTCGTGAGATCATACATCGTGGCGATGTGAAGATCAAGAAGGTAGCATCAGAGAACAATATTGCAGATACGCTGACGAAAGCCATTCCTAAGCAGAAATTTGAGTGACATGTACATAGTTCAGGTATTAGATGCTTGAGTGACTGGCTATAGGCCAAGTGGGAGATTGTTGGACAATTATGACCTATAACGTCACTATTTGTAAAAGACATTGTGTTTTTGTACAAATTAATTATGTAGCAATGGAAATTGCCTTTTATCATTTCGTAATTTGATTACTTAAATGTGTGAATGATGAAAGTCCTTATGATTAGTTCCGGATTGATAAGATATGAGACAGTATCAATCCATAAAGGTTTAATCATTAAATATCCATAGTCGTAGTATTATCGAGACTGGACATCGATAATGCGGAAAGACTAGTATTGCAATTGTGCGAGTTATGGAAGCGTAACAGCATAATTCTCATGTATTTAAGTATTGGATACTTATGCAAGTGTGATAGGAGGTTGTGTTTTACCGATGGTACGGAAAACAGCTTCACTCTGGATAGACCCCGCGGAATCCCATGGTAGTATGACTATGTGTCTATGGGAGTCCGCATCAGGGTAGGTGTATTTGGTCTTAACCGAGACTTGCATCGCTAGTACTTGCGACAATCAATACGCTTTGGTTTTGGTCGTCCAGGACTTTAACAGGTTTTGTGTACGCCTCTTCTGGGTTTATTGAGAATCGTAGTGTATTGGGTGTGATGTCAAGACAGAAGTATCACTTCAGTCATATGGAGATGATGGTCACGCAGGGATATAGAACTGGTTCTCTATAGGGTTTTAACCATCGGGATAATATGACTAGGTCATGATTATCTGATAATAAAGAGACTAGTTTCTAGTGATCTGATAAATGCTTCGTACAAGGAAAACACTATCCCAGCCCCAGGCCTTTCATGTGACATTCGATACTGGATCGCAATAGGCAATACTACGTATACTACGCCTGATATAGATCGTATATTCCATTACGAATATTTCTAGAGAATTGGGTAGGCATGGCGCTTTGCTAGAAGCCAACATGTCTCGTAAATCGGTAAAACGCAGTACTTGGTACGTACGTGTTCAGATAGTCCGACGACCGGATTTACTGCCAACATATCCAGGGATCTCTTGGTCGCTTCCGAAGATTCACCGATGACGTATGATTCGAGCATAATTAATCTGGGATTAATTGCGGAGAGATTTTAGCTGGGATAAGTACTATTTGAAGATAGAGAAAGATTAATTTGGAATTAATCGATAAAATAATATATTCGATATATTATTCGAAATTAGATTTCGACGCTGAATTAAAATTAGATTTTAATTCGGGCAAACGAGTTAATTTAGAATTAATTCATTAGCGATGTGAATAGTAATTTTGTTAGGCATAATTATTTAATTAAATTCGATTTAATTACGTCGCAACGGAAGTTCGTTAAGTTGGAATTAGCGAACCCGAGCCTGGGAGTGTTTGGGGGCTCACTCGCATTCGGAATCGAGTTGGGCCCACATGTCACATCAATTGTCACATCATATGTCACTTAAAGTAGCTTTATTGTGATGTGTTTTGGTAAAGTTGTTGGTAACTTATTCAACACTCCAAAGTCAAAGCATGATAGACTTTTACCAAACAAGGATTTGGTATATCATTTTAATTTGTTTTTGAAACAATTACACAACTTCTACACTCTCTCACTTTGACCGAAACTTGTAGCAAGTTTTCTCTCCCAATAGTTTTCTTCTTTCACTGAAAATGCAAGGAAGAAAGTGAAGGATTTTGTTGCAAAATTTTTCAAAGAGCTAGCACTCATCAAGGGATCATACAAGGTGTTAGGGAAACCAACTTGAGAGCTTGGAAAACACAAAGCAAAGCTTGGAGCTTGTGGTGTCCCTTGGCCGAATTCAACAAATCATCTTGGAGGAAAATTTTGTTGATCAACGCATCCAAAAGTCGATCATTGTAAGTGTGTTTCCGCCACTCTTCTTTGTTATTCATTCACATTTTATGCTTGATTTGATCTTGGGATTAAACCTAGAAACCCAACAACATGGTCATGAATCATGCCTAAATCCCATGGATTAGAATGAATAACCTAAGAAATCGCACTTGAAGTGTATACAAATTATTTGGTAAAGATGTGACTGTTGGGTTTCTCTAAGGTCCCGAGGAACGATTAAGCGAGATGAAACAAACATGTGAATACACGAAGAAGTTACGGAATACTTACATCGATCGGTTGAGGCGATGCGGTGAAGAGCAAAAACTTTTTGAGTCCTTTGAACCCTCATTGAGCTCTCGGCAGTCCACTGGTTTTGTCTCCAAAATACGGTCATCACAAGCTCCATGCTTGGTGTGAATTCCTTGCCCACGGGTGGGTTTCCCAATCACCTTCGTAAGACTCCATTGTGTGCTAGCACTCTTGATTTTTGCCACAAAAATCACTCTTTGCTTCTTCTGAGCTCTCGATTTTTACAGAACACATAAGAAGAAAATAGGTCCAAGACTGTGAGAGAGAAGAGGGACAATTGGCTCCAAAACCGTGTAAGGTTGCCAAAGAAAGAGTGTGTGTGATGTCTTAATTGCTTTGTGTATCTAATACATAATTTTTGATTTTCCAAAATCAAATAATTGATTTACCAAATGAAAAAGTCAAGGCATAAATGCCAACAACCACTCCATCACTATTCACATCAATCAAGCGACAAATTGTCACATCACTCAAAGTGACATGTGATTTGATGCTTGATGTGACTAATGATTTGACGCTTGATGCGACTTGCGGGCCGCACTTGAATTCGAAATGTGAGTGCGCTCGCAAACACTCCTGGGCTCGGGTTCGCTAATTCCAAATTAATGAATTTTTTGTTGCGACGTAATTAAATAATTATGCCTAGCAAAATCACAGTTCACGTCGCTACCAAATTAATTCTAAATTAACCCATTCGCCACAATTTAGGCAGACATTTTGGGATATGTCCTTTTTCTTCCCAGAAGATTATAATGATTTTGCCTTTGCCCTTTTCGACACCCAGAAGCCTTTGGCCAAGCCTTGGCCTTCTAGAATGTTGAAGTAAGGTGCGCCTTGCGCTTCTTGCCTGATTGCAAACTTTGGCTTTATCTCCTTGAGAATAGCCATTAAATCTCCAAGAGTTTACTATTGCAATTTAGTACTTCAAAGATCTAAAAATAGATCTATGAAGATCCTTCAATTTCATTATCATACTATAAGGATCTAATCCTTAATTCTGATTAAGAAATTAAGGAGTATATTCGGCAAGCTTAATGGATTAAGCACTAAGGTTATCATCACATGAATCTTCCAAATATCATGCTCTACTATTTACTTAACTCCGGGCTTAGGCCTAAGATGTTATTTTATCAAATAAAGTAACTTCTTAGTTTTTCAGGACTATCCTGAAGTTTTATTCCCAATTTGAAAATTAAAGTCGTTTAAAACATTTTTCACCCAGGATTATGTTTTTAAACACTAATCTTTCAATTTATCTTGATTCTAATAGTCCAACTATTTAATCAACGATTTTAGGTACTATTTATTATAATGATTACTATAGTCTAACTATATAATCAACTATAATTTATAGGTTAAATTCAATCATATTGATTACTATAATCCAATTATAAAATCAACTATTAATTGAAATAGTTTGAATACAGTCCAACTGTTTTATTAAAACAATGATTAAATATTAGTCCAACTAACATTTAATTTATTTCACGAAATAATGTTTGAATGAGCGCGTCATGGCAAGTTACTAAACGAATATTGCAAATTTATAATTGTCTCCCACTATTTTTCGGCGAGCCTCTAACCCTCTATGGAGTACTCTGGAAACCTTGTTTCCTAGTGGACTAGGATCCCGTTAAATAACTCACAATCTTGACTTTGGCCAACAAATTGTATGATAATTAACTAGGTAGATCTCTAAGATCAATTGGATCCCATCCAAATCCTAGATCCAGTAGGTGGACATCCAAGTCCGAAACATATATTTTATATATGCCAATATATCCAATATATTGCCTAACTTGTTTCCTCTGAATCAACTAAGCCTTGGCTTTGGCACAACAAACTTAGTGATCCTAGTTAAGCGGAACCCATTGACCTTGGAAAGCTTCGTAATCAATGTCGATGGACAAGAAGTGATCTTGACTTTGGCTAAAAATCATAACTTGGACAAGACACCAATATAGAACAAAGCCTCCATGATTCAAACACATCCTCATCGGACAAAGGTCTTAACTTTGGCCAACAAACCAATGCCAGTCTTAGATCTTGAGTAAAAATCACTCAATGGAAGGAAAAACGCTTAATATTATTTGAGGGTTTTTCGCGTGCAAATTGGCAACCAATTTATTATCTTTGTTAAGGTCTCATCATCATACACCCTTAAACATGCATTCTAAACACATAATAAGGCGCGTAAAATAAAATAATAATGATATTCGGATGGATACTTAACACATTGTTCCTATAACAAATCTCTCAATTTCCTCTCTCCCGCTAGCACAAGTATTGCTTCTACCCATTACATAACACTTCTAAAGAAACCTCATTTACATTGAGGGGAATGTGTGAGAAGAGAAATACATAGAGTCAGGAGGTAATAGGCTGGACATGCAGGTCCAATTAATAAATTCCAAATTTATTACAACAATTTCCAAAATTGCCCCACCCATCTAATATCCATCCGATATACATTATTCATGCATCGCAACCATGTATTCACACAAGCATGTTATCAATCAATCTAATCCAATTAATTAATCTGATAATTAATGACCATCCAATGTTCAAACAACGATTTGATTTTGCGCGAGTCAAACTCGTTTTGCGAATAAGTACTCAAATTACGAACTCTTGAATTAAATTAAACTACAACATTAAATCCAATTTAATATGTATTTAATACTAATTCATTATTTAATTCCAAATTAAATATTACACTTTATTAATAAACCTTTACGACTTAAATTCCAAATTTAATCGTTACGGGTCTCAAAGCCCGATTAACATCCAATGTTAATTTAATTAAAGTCCAATAGGCTTTAATTAATTTCTTAAGGCATGGACTTTTGGTCAACATGGGTCAAACCCAATTACCAAAGCCCATTTAAGGAATCACCCTTATATGCCTAGAAACGAATTTAGGCCCATTAGGCCCAATTAAAGCTAAAGGTCCATTAGTCATAATTGGACTTTATGGATATGGTTTTGGGTCGAATTGGATCCAACCAATTTGCCTAAACCAATCTTGGTACAACCAAGCCCAATAAGCCCAATAACAACTTTTCAAGCCCAAATCCAATTTAAGCCCAATTAATTAAACTACAAAATTCCAAATTTCATATTTAATTAACCTAAAGTGTATTACATAATTAATCAACCAAATAATATTTCCAAAACACCAATTAGCCTAATTAATTATGCTTATCTACTTTAAAACATGTCCAACACATTTTAACAAATATCAAACCCATTTTTATGCTTTCTTGGTCTCGGCAATTTGGGCATATTTATGTCCGATTCGAATTCAATCCAATTAAATCCAATTGAACATTAAATCAATATTACCCAATGTTTTCCAACTCATCCAATGATCAAAACACAAAATACCAAGACTTTAGGGCATGTTCATATTCTCGGCCAAGCCTAAGATTTGGGCAAAAATTATTCCAAACAATATTTCATGAAATTGATCCAATCAAACTTCAATTAAACATCATTTAAGCATACTCAATCAAGCAATTTAACCAAATCATGCTCAAAATCATTTTACCCAATTTTAACCCTAAATTCAAGTTTCATGCTCAACTTCGCTCTGATACCATTGTTGGGTTTCTCTAAGGTCCCGAGGAATGATTAAAGCGATGAAACGTACATGTGAATACACGAAGAAGTTGCGGAATACTTACATCGATCGGTTGAGGCGATGCGGTGAAGAACAAAAAATTTTTGAGCCTTTTGAACCCTCCTTGAGCTCTCGACAGTCCACAGGTTTTGTCTCAAAATTCGGTCATCACCAAGCTCCAGCTTGGTGTGAATTCCTTGCCCACGTGTGGGTTTCCCTATCACCCACAATGTCTAATTACAAAATGATAAAATAGTAATTTCCTTTGTCACATAGTTAATTTACACAAAAACCACAATGTCTTTTACAAATAGTGATGCTATGGGTCACAATTGTCCAACATTAATAGATGGTACACTAACGTCAATAGGAACCTGTTGGGGTTTTGGGCGTCGGAGCGCAGCCGAAGCGAGGGGTCGGGCGAAATCATATTTTAAAACTTTTTCAAAATACCGAATAAATTATTCAATATATAATATGACTAATTTATTCATATATTACCTAAACCAATTTATTTAATATCATATATTAACATAAATATAGTTGAAAACTCGCGAAACTTTTACGAAAATGGTTTTTCCGCAAAATGGCCTAAAATGCGTTTTTGACCGAACCGACTACCCGACACTTATGGAAACTGCCCAGGTCAGATCCAATAGTGTTGGGGAAGTTCATGGGCTGCCTAAACAGTGACGGAATCACTGTTTTCATGTCCGTCACCCGGTTGGCTCAAAATCCACCCGGTAACGCTGTTTTTGGCCGTTTTCGCTTATTTCAACTCCGAAACACTTTCCGGAAATTGTGCCAACTCCCAAAACACATCCATTACATTCGTATGACATCAAAATCATCACATAATTTCCAGTTTTAAATAGATCTGATCTGCAGACCAAAAATTCTCATTTTTCTTCATGCTTTAAAATCCAATTTTCAAGATTAATCAAATTAATCATAACACCAACTAGAATCACCAACAATGAAAACTCAAGAACAATCTAGGTGCAATAAGAGTGGTCAAATACTCTAGAATGGCAAACAATGGTTTCACTCCTACAACATTGATTAAATTGGCCTAAAATTTCACTAATTTCATCCAATTTATACTTCATTCATACATGCATCATCTTCTTCCATAAACAACAACAACCACAACCTAAAGCCCTAATTTTCAGAATTTGAAGAAACCCTAGAACAATTCTAAATCATAAAAAAACAGAAATATCAAGTTTCCAAGCTTTGGCTATTGAAGACTTACCTTAATCTCATAATTCCAAGCCTTTTTTCTTTGATTTTTCCTTCAAATTCTTCATGGTTTTTCAAACAATTTGGGAACCCATATTTCTTAGAGTAATTTCGGTCATGGCAGTAGTGGTGTTGAAGAAGAAACAATTTCTTATTTTTAAAATGATATTGCCGACTCGGCATGTCAACATGGCATTTTTGTCATTTTTTATTTAATCAAATTAATGCATTCATACTTTATAATTACCAATCAAAATTGGCACATATAAAACTTAATTAATACATGCCAAATGCTTAAATAATAATCAAACAATGTATATAAATTTATGAAACTTTTTGTTAAATTAATTATAAAATATTTAACAAATTGAAATACCAAAATATAATTAATGTAATTATTATATTATATATGTATTCTATTTACAATAAATAACAATAATATATGTTGGACATTATGAAGACCCATAACGTCATATTTGTACAGTCATGGTGTTGTGTGTACAATTAACTAGTGACAAGGAGATGCTCTCTTATCATTGTGATTAATCACCAAGATGTTATAAATGATAGGAGGGTCCTTATGATTTGTTCCTGGATTGAGAATGATAATGAGACAGTTGTAGGGGTTGGTGCTCAGAGCGCCAATCCGGTTGGGAAGTAAGTGGATAGGGAGGAGGGGGGGAATTGAAATGAGGGGGAAAGAGGAGGAGGAAGAGTTGATGAGGGAGAGAGGAAAGAAGGGGGTAGTAATGGGTAAAGTGGAGAGAATGAGGGATCAGAGGGAAAGGGTGTAAAGGAGGGGGTGCTAAATCTGTAAAACTTCTGATTATTAGTATAATATATGCAATATGCAGTTCTATAATATAATCTATCTTTTATATGGTAAAGACGTAATGACCTTAGAATGATTAGTCATGGTACAGTTGCAAAAGCGTCGCAACGGACATTGAGTCGTATCATGACGTTGTCATTCTCAGACAGTTCCTGGTCAAGGTTTACACTACTTGGTCAGTATAGTAAACCCGTTGAGACGGTACATGTCGTATACTGGAATATATGATTCCAATGGTTTCTCAATGAACCATAAGTCTTGGAGACTAGTATAGACGTGTAGGTGTTTATAGTGGATAAACACTGAACGACTCACCGAAGATTCTTAATGGATGGTACACCAGCGTCAATAAGAATCTTCTTGGGTTGAGTAGCACTTGTGATTCTTAGACTTGAGATGCCATTGTGGGCACATGAGACATCTTCTACACTTAGACGGCAGTCACGTCACCGATCTATTTAGATCAGACCTCCGCCTGTTCGTTGGGTGTAGATAGATCCTCAGGGTGTCCTATGTGTATCAAGATAGGATCCGTCAGTTCTGTGTACCAGAGCATAGGTAGTCCATATGATTAGCAATCAGATAAAACCATGGGCCCGTGGTAAGTTTAGAAGCTAGTTCTAAACATTCTTTTTGAGATTGCTAATAGAATAGTCGACTGGATAGTCCCGATAGAGATTTGACGTTTACATCTATATCTCTGGGATTTATCCGGATACCTGTGACGGAGGAATTACATTTGCGATGACCTCCCTGTATGGTTTAGCGAGATTATCCGTGATCGTCATAATCTACGGGTGGATAGATTATGGACATGAAATTTGATTTCGTGACGGATATACCTGAACCTAGAGAGTCTCAATAATGAAACATACTCGTTGAGCACTAGAGCAACATAAATAAATAATATTGATTATTTATAAAGTCGTTTAATGGTTAAACGCAAGATACATGCTAAAGACACTAGATAGTCATTTACTTAATTATTGTGTATTTACATTTAATACTTGATTAATTTAAATACACATTAATTAATAGTCAAAATGAGTTATTTGACTTATTTCCTAAATGAATATATGTTTTTAATATTTATGTTAAATATTATACATATATTTAATATATTTGTATTTGATTAATTAATTAATTATTTAATTGTTAAATGATTAAATTAATTAAAATATAAATATCTTATGTTAGGATAATTAAAGTAAATGACATTAGTTGCATTTGTTGACCAAAATAAATATCTAATAAAGTAGTTTTAGAGATATTTATGCAAGTTGATTTAATTATAATGAAATGAAATTGAAATTACAATTTGTTGAATTTGGTCTTGCATTTTCGGCCAAGGGTAATGTTACACATATAAATTGATTTTCATTTCATTTAACAATTAACCTAATACACTTTATCAAAAAGAAACACCATTGAAGAAAGCTTGAAGAAGTTTGAGAAAGAAAAGAAAAAAACCAAGAAGCTTGATTTTAGTAAGTTTTCTCCAACTTACTATTAGTAAGGAAAATGTTCCTTAGGATCTAGGCTTCATATATGATATCCTTAGGTTATTTCTTTCTTTATTCTTTATGTTTTGGTGATGGAAAGTTTGGAAGTTTGTAGAGCATGTGTAATGAACAAAGTGTTTAACTATTGTAGTAATAAACACTCTTTTAAGGTTTATGAAACCAAGTTGCTATTCTAGAGTTGTTGACCCACTCTTAAATGACCTAGATTTGATCTTGAGTTGTTTCATTGTGTTGAGACTTGAATTGGATGAAAGATTGATGATTGAAACATTTGATTTAATGTAATTAGCCTAATTTGTCCAATTTGTGGAAATTGAAAAATTAGGGTTTCTAACTAATTCCAAATTTGGGGGTTTTCATATATGTTGAGCATTTGGGTGTGTATATGATGCATGCAAAGTTTCATGTTGATTGGATTTCATTTGGATGAGTTTTGAAGCATGAAATGACCAAATGGTCAACTTGGGCACCATTTGGTGCTCTCTCTCGGCTTTGAGAGAGAAAAATGGGGATTTTGGTTGCTTTGGTGTTTTGATGTTTTGAACATCATAAGTTCATCTTAGAAATGATTTAGAATCATTCAAAATTGATTGGATCAATTTCGGACTAAAACGGACAAAAATACAAAGCAAGGGTATTTCGGTAAATTCACCTAAAAATGTTTTATTGAATTTATTTTCATAATTTGATTATTGGATGTTAAATAAATATGTTTATTTAATTTATCCGAGAAAAAGTTTTGAAATCTGAAAATCGGATTTTCACCGCTTCCGCTGCGTTACCGGATTCACCCCCTAAATAACCCCTTCAAAATGGTATCAGAGCGAGTCTGATTCTAGGCCACTTAAAATGCTTAGCCTACATTGAATCAATGTTTAATCATGTTTTCTTGATTTATGCATGCTTATTAGGAACTAATTTGATTAGATTTAGGGTGTATGACACTTAGCGGAAAATCCCTAATAATAAGGTTTAAATGTAATTTGTATTTGATGCATGTTATATGGTCCGTCTTGTCAATACGGTTTATGAATACTTCTTTGTGACTACATCCGAGACCGTGCCTCTGCTGTGAGGGTGTAGCCGATAAAGATTTATTTATACCGGATGTATATCTGATACTAGATAAATTCAAGTAAAAGCGGAATTCTGAACGTGCCCTAGCTGTCAGGATTACGTAAGTAACTTGAGTTTATCATTGACGAGTTTAACCTTGGTACGTCTCCTTGTGGGCCTGCCTTCGCAGCGACAACGAGAAACGGCCAGGACCGGTACTTAGGAGTCATTATGAGTGATTGACAAATGAGTTGTCTACCTGATGAATACGTAGGCGAGACCGTGCCTCTGCTGTGAGCTGAAATATATTCACGGGATCCACTTTTCACTATTTATATTTAATTTAATTATTAAATATTTGTATTCTGTTGGGATTACAGTATTGCATGATTTAGTGGGAGGGGCATATTAGATTAAAAATCCATGATCTAGTTTATGCTTTTGATATTATATGAAACTGCTTTAAATTCTGCTAACCGTTTTTCGTGATCTATATGATAGATTTGCGATGGCGGGTCAATCCACAAACCAGTTTGCGCGTATGTTAGATGCGAACAAACTGAAAGGCGCTGAGAACTTTGCAGACTGGGAATTGGATTTGAGGATTGTCCTCGATTCCGAAAAGTTGGGTTATGTTCTTGAGGGTCCTTTACCCCTTGCAGTGGGTGAGGATGCTTCGGAGGAGGAACGCCAAGTTTTTGAAGCTTGGAAGAATGATGATTTAAGGGTTAAATCATACATTCTTAGTTCGCTCTCTCCGAAACTCAAGCAACAATACTATGGAACATCAGATTCCTATAGTATGATAACGCGATTAAGACAATCGTTCGAGAACCAGGAACAGGTTATTGTTCACAAGGTCGCCATGGAACTGTTCCATGCGCGTCTGGATGAGGGGCAAAGTGTTAGCCCACATGTTCTTCAAATGATCGATTTGATCGATCAATTGAGGCAACATAATCTCATCCTGAATGACATTCTCGGTAGGAGTGTCATTCTTGGTTCTCTGCCAGCTTCATTCCGCCAGTTTGTGATGTACTTCAACATGCACGGGACAGTCTGCACCTACCAGGAGCTACATAGGATGTTGCTCACGGCAGAAGAGGATCTGAAGAAGGGAGTACCGACTCGCCCACCTAGATCTACTTCTCTTTCGGCTTCTTCCCAAGGATGGTCCAAGGGAAAGAAGAAGAAAGGGAAGAAGAAGAAGGTCTTCGGTCCTCCACAGCAGGCGAAGATAGCCAAGCCCAAAAGGGCTTCTGAAGACAAATGCCACCACTGCGGCAAAGTTGGGCACTGGAAAGAACTGTCCTGATTACATTGCCCAAATGAGGAGAGACAGAGCTTCTACATCAGGTACTTTTATTTTTCCAGTTATTGATTTATCTTTGGCTTGTGAAGCCGTTACATCCAGCTGGATTTTAGATTCTGCTTGTCCCATTCACATTTGCAATTCGTTGCAGGTGCTGAAGGAAAGTAGGAGGCTGAAGCCAGGGGAGATGCAGTTGCGATTCGGGAGTGGAGACTCTTTGGATGCAGTTGCAGTGGGAGTATGCGAGATCTCATTGCCGAATGGGACACTTTTGTTACATGACTGTCATTTTGTACCGGGATGTGTCGCTAATATTATATCACTTTTTGTATTGGATACAGAAGGGTTTTGTATGAATATTAAGAATAGTTCTTTGTATTTATATGATAGAAATAATATTCAGATCCTTAGTTGTCCAAACCAGCATGGTCATTATACATTGCAAACTTCAAAAGATATATTAAATACTGGAGTTAATAAACGTAGATTACCTGTAATTAATAATACTGAACTTTGGCATATGAGACTTGGTCACATTGGCGTTAAACGCCTTACCCAATTGGTTAGGAATGGTTTGATATCAGATCTTACCATTGAATCCTATCCAACTTGTGAATCCTGTATTCAGGGTAAAATGACCAAGGCCCCATTTTCTGGTGTTGGACACCGTGCCACTAACTTACTGGAACTCGTACATTCTGATGTATGTGGTCCACTAAGTCAAACTGCTCACAGTGGTTATTCGTACTTCGTTACCTTTACCGATGATTTATCACGGTACGGTTATGTGTATTTGATGCGACATAAATCGGAAACCTTTGAAAAGTTCAAAGAGTTCCGAAATGAAGTAGAAAAACAAACTGGTAAATATATTAAATGCCTTCGATCAGATCGAGGCGGCGAATATATGAGTGGTGAGTTCATGGATTATATGAAGGAGAATGGGATTCTCGCTCAATATACTCCTCCAGGTACACCACAGCACAATGGTGTATCTGAAAGGAGAAATCGGACTTTATTGGATATGGTCCGATCGATGTTGAGTTTCACAGATTTGCCCTATTACTTATGGGGTTACTGTCTCTTAACAGCCGCACATCTTTTGAATAAGATTCCTTCAAAGGCTGTTCCTACGACACCGTATGAGATATGGTTCGGTAGGAGACCGAATCTTAATTATATTAAGGTTTGGGGTTGTCCTGCCTATGTCAGGGTAACTCAGCAAAGTAAGCTTTCGCCTCGAGGGCAAAAGTTTAGGTTTGTTGGATATCCCTCAAATACGAGGGGATATCTGTTCTATGATACCGAGCATCGAAATGTCTTCGTAGCTCGCTTCGCAAAATTTCTAGAAGTAGAATTTTTGTCAGAAGGTAATGATCATAGAAGGGTTGAACTTGATGAAGTCCAACCTGAAAACAACGAACCAACGGAGGAACCTGAAGTTCAAGTAGATGAAGGACCTTCAACACACACACTCCGTAGGTCGGAAAGGGTATCTAGACCTCCTGAACGCTTGTATTTGATACAAGAAAGAGTCTGGATGTTCTCTTAGTTGAAGAGACCGATCCTTTCACCTATAGAGAATCGATGTTGGACATCGACTCCGTGAAATGGCAAAGTGCCATGAAATCCGAGATAGACTCAATGCATGAAAATCAAGTTTGGGACTTGATTCCGCTTCCCGAAGGAATTGTTCCTATCGGTTGTAAATGGGTTTACAAGAGGAAGCGCGGGCCTGACGGTAAGGTTGAAACTTACAAGGCCCGACTGGTAGCAAAAGGTTACACAGCAGCGACGGGCGTCGACTACGATGAAACTTTTTCGCCGGTGCAATGCTTAAGTCTATCCGGATTTTGCTTTCTATAGCTGCGTATCATGACTACGAGATTTGGCAAATGGATGTCAAAACGGCTTTTCTAAATGGGTTTCTTGATGAAGAAATCTATATGGAACAGCCGGAAGGTTTCACATCCAGCCAAACCTCGGGTATGGTTTGTAAGCTTAAGAAGTCCATTTATGGACTTAAACAAGCTTCACGAAGTTGGAATCTTCGATTCGACGAGATTATCAGATCGTCTGGTTTTCTTAAGAATTCGGAAGAATCCTGTGTGTATCAGAAGGCCAGTGGGAGCATGGTCGTATTTTTAGTCCTGTATGTTGATGACATCCTAATCATTGGGAATGATTTAGGTATGTTACAAAGCGTTAAAGCATATCTCTGTAAGAATTTCTCCATGAAGGACCTGGGAGAAGCTTCCTATGTTTTAGGGATAAAACTCTATCGAGATAGACAAAGGAGGCTGATTGGTTATCCCAATCAACGTACGTAGATAAGATCTTGGAACGGTATAGCTTTGGTAACTGTAAGACAGCAAACATACCGTTCAGACATGGGATTCATCTTTCTAAGAAGATGTGTCCACAAACAGAAGATGAGAAGGTTAGAATGTCTAACCAACCTTATGCTTCGTGTTTGGGTAGCATAATGTATGCCATGTTATGTACGAGGCCTGATATCAGTTTCGCTGTTAGCGTAACCAGTCGATATCAGTCCAATCCAGGTAATGACCATTGGATGGCCATTAAACATATCCTAAAGTATCTTAAAGGTACTAAGGATAAGTTGATTATATATGGAGGAAACGAACTGCAGGTTAACGGGTATACAGACTCCGATTTTCAATCGGATCCCGATGATAGAAAGTCTACATCTGGATTTGTCTTTACCCTTAACGGAGGTGCAGTATGTTGGAAGAGTTCCAAACAGGGATCTACAGCTGATTCCACCACTGAGGCGGAATATATTGCAGCTTCTGAAGCCGCAAAAGAGGCTGTGTGGATAAAGAACTTTATCACAGAATTGGGAGTTGTCCCAAGTATCGAGAATGCGATTCCGTTATACTGTGATAATACTGGAGCCATTGCGCAAGCAAAGGAACCGAGGGCGCATCAGAAGTCGAAGCATGTGGAACGCAAGTACCACATCATTCGAGAGATCGTGTCGCGAGGGGATATTGTCGTGTGCAAGGTACCGAGTGAAGACAACGTAGCAGACCCGCTGACGAAGGCCATACCTCCGAAGTTGTTTGATAAACACGTGGAGTCGATGGGTATTAGATACAATCGATATTGGCACTAGAGCAAGTGTGAGATTTTGTAGGGGTTGGTGCTCAGAGCGCCAATTCCCGGTTGTATTTTGTTAAATACTTCTGTAAAACCTTATTATTAGTAATAATATATGCAGTTTCTATAATATAATCTATTCTTTTATATGGTAAAGACGTAATGACCTTAGAATGATTAGTCATGGTACAGTTGCAAAAGCGTCGCAACGGACATTGAGTCGTATCATGACGTTGTCATTCTCAGACAGTTCCTGGTCAAGGTTTACACTACTTGGTCAGTATAGTAAACCCGTTGAGACCGGTACATGTCGTATACTGGAATATATGATTCCAATGGTTTCTCAATGAACCATAAGTCTTGGAGACTAGTATAGACGTGTAGGTGTTTATAGTGGATAAACACTGAACGACTCACCGAAGATTCTTAATGGATGGTACACCAGCGTCAATAAGAATCTTCTTGGGTTGAGTAGCACTTGTGATTCTTAGACTTGAGATGCCATTGTGGGCACATGAGACATCTTCTACACTTAGACGGCAGTCACGTCACCGATCTATTTAGATCAGACCTCCGCCTGTTCGTTGGGTGTAGATAGATCCTCAGGGTGTCCTATGTGTATCAAGATAGGATCCGTCAGTTCTGTGTACCAGAGCATAGGTAGTCCATATGATTAGCAATCAGATAAAACCATGGGCCCGTGGTAAGTTTAGAAGCTAGTTCTAAACATTCTTTTTGAGATTGCTAATAGAATAGTCGACTGGATAGTCCCGATAGAGATTTGACGTTTACATCTATATCTCTGGGATTTATCCGGATACCTGTGACGGAGGAATTATACATTTGCGATGACCTCGACCTGTATGGTTTAGCGAGATTATCCGTGATCGTCATAATCTACGGGTGGATAGATTATGGACATGAAATTTGATTTCGTGACGGATATACCTGAACCTAGAGAGTCTCAATAATGAAACATACTCGTTGAGCACTAGAGCAACATAAATAAATAATATTGATTATTTATAAAGTCGTTTAATGGTTAAACGCAAGATACATGCTAAAGACACTAGATAGTCATTTACTTAATTATTGTGTATTTACATTTAATACTTGATTAATTTAAATACACATTAATTAATAGTCAAAATGAGTTATTTGACTTATTTCCTAAATGAATATATGTTTTTAATATTTAATGTAAATATTATACATATATTTAATATATTTGTATTTGATTAATTAATTAATTATTTAATTGTTAAATGATTAAATTAATTAAAATAAATATCTTATGTTAGGATAATTAAAGTAAATGACATTAGTTGCATTTGTTGACCAAGATAAATATCTAATAAAGTAGTTTAGAAGATATTTATGCAAGTTGATTTAATTATATTGAAATGAAATTGAAATTACAATTTGTTGAATTTGGTCTTGCAATTTTCGGCCAAGGTGTAATTGTTACACATATAAATTGATTTTTCATTTCATTTAACAATTAACCTAATACACTTTATCAAAAGAAACCCATTGAAGAAAGCTGAAGAAGTTTGAGAAAGAAAAGAAAAACCAAGGAAAGCTTGATTTTAGTAAGTTTTCTCCAACTTACTATTAGTAAGGGAATTTGTTCCTTAGCATCTAGGCTTCCTATATGATATCCTTAGGTTATTCTTTCTTTATTCTTTGTGTTTTGGTGATGGAAAGTTTGGTGAAGTTGTGAGCATGTGTAATGAATAAAGTGTTTAACTATTGTAGTAATAACACTCTTTTAAGGTTTATGAAACCAAGTTGCTATTCTAGAGTTGTTGACCCACTCTTAAATGACCTAGATTTGATCTTGAGTTGTTTCATTGTGTTGAGACTTGAATTGGATGAAAGATTGATGATTGAAACATTTGATTTAATGTATTAGCCTAATTTGTCCAATTTGTGGAAATTGAAAAATTAGGGTTTCTAACTAATTCCAAATTTGGGGGTTTTCATATATGTTGAGCATTTGGGTGTGTATATGATGCATGCAAAGTTTCATGTTGATTGGATTTCATTTGGATGAGTTTTGAAGCATGAAATGACCAAATGGTCAACTTGGGCACCTTGGTGCTCTCGGCTTTGAGAGAGAAAAATGGGGATTTTGGTGCTTTGGTGTTTTGATGTTTTGAACATCATAAGTTCATCTTAGAAATGATTTAGAATCATTCAAAATTGATTGGATCAATTTCGGACTAAAACGGACAAAAATACAAAGCAAGGGTATTTCGGTAATTCACCTAAAAATGTTTTATTGAATTTATTTCATAATTTGATTATTGGAATGTTAAATAAATATGTTTATTTAATTTATCCGAGAAAAAGTTTTGAAATCTGAAAATCGGATTTTCACCGCTTCCGCTGCGTTACCGGATTCACCCCCTAAATAACCCCTTCAACAGTATCAGTCCACGAAGGATAAATCATTAAATATCCCTAGTCAGAGTATTATCGAGATTGGACATCGATAAATACGTAAAAGACTAGTATTACACTTGTGCGCGTTGTGAGGGCATAATGGCATAGTTCTCATATATTTGGGTATATGATACTCATGCAAGTGTAATAGGAGGTTGTGTTTTACCGATGGTACGGGAAACAGCTTCGCTCTGGATAGACCTCCTCAAATTCCATTGGTAGTATGACTATGTGTCTATGGAAGTCCGAAATCAGGGTAGGTGTATTGGTCTTAACCTGAGACTTGCACCGCTAATACTTACGAATCAATATACTTTGGTTTTGGTCGTCCAGGGCTTTAACCGGTTTCTATGTACGCCTCTTCTGGGTATATCGAGAATCGTAGTGTGTTGGGTGTGATGTCAGGACGAAAGTATCACTTCAGTCATATGGAGATGATGGTCACGTAGGATACGATACTAGTACTCTTATGTACTGCAGTCATCGGGATAAAATGACAAGGTCAGGTTTATCCGATTATAGAGACTAGTTACCAGACATCCGATATGTGCTTCGTACGGGGCAGACACAATTCCAGCCCCAGGCCTAGCACGTGACATCCGATACTGGATCGACATACGCAATACTACATATACTACGCCTAATATAGATCCTTATATTCCTGTAAGGATATTTCTGGAGAATTGGGAAGGCATGGCACTTTGCTAGAAGCCAACTTTGTCCTGTAAATCGGTACAAACGTAGTACTAAGTACTTACGTGTTCGGATAGTCCGACGACCGAATTTACTGCCAACATATCCGGGGATCTCATGGGTCCCTTCCCGCAGATTCACCGATGACGTATGACTAGCACTTTAATTAATCTCGGATTAATTAGAAGAGAGAGAAAATTAATCTGGGATTAATTGCAGAGATATTTAACTGGGATAAAATATCAATTAAAGAGAGAAAACGATTAATTTGGAATTAATCGATAAATTAATATATTCGATATATTAAACGAAATTGGATTTCGACCCGAAATTGAAATTAGATTTTAATTCGGGCGAACGAATTAATTTAGAATTAATTCGTTAGCGACGTGAATAGTGACTTCACTAGGCGTAATCATTTAATTACGTCACAACAGAAAATTCGTTAATTTGGAATTAGCGAACCCGAGCCGGGATTGTTTGCGAGCGCATTTGCATTTCGAATTCGAGTACGGCACGCAAGTCAAATCAAGCGTCAAATCGCTAGTCGCATCAAGCGTCAAATCATTAGTCTGTTGAGTGATGTGATAGTGATAGATGTTGATTGAGGTGGTTGTGTGCATTAATTGCCAAATTTTGGCTCCAAATCTTGTTGACTTTTGGAAGGGATATACACTTTTGGTTTTGATTTTGGTATAAGGTTTTTGAAACCAAAACACACACAACACTCTCTCTCTTCTCTCTTCTCACACGCCCATGGGCTACCACATTTCTCTTCTGGTTTGCTCACTGCCGTGAGCTGGGAAGCCAAAATGTGATGATTTTGCGGCAAAATCATCAAGAGCTAGCACTCCGAGAGACATGCGAAGGTGATAGGGTAGTCCACCCATGAGCTTGGAATCAAATCACAAAGCTTGGAGCTTGATGAAGATGATCAAAAGCCAAATCTTTGGAGATCAAAAACTGGACTGCCGTGAGCTGTGACAGTGGGCAGAAACCAGAATTTTGTTCGTCGTAGCGTCGCTCAACCGATCGATGTGAGTATTCCGCAACTCCCTCGTTGTATTCGCACTTGTTTCATGCTTGTTTAATGATCTTAGGAAGCTTAGAAAACTCCAACAATGGTATTAGAGCAAGGTTGAGCATGAAAATGATTAGGGCTTAAAATTTGGGTAAAATATTTTTGAGCATGATTTGGATGAATTGGATGTTTGAGTATGCTTATAACATGTTTAATTGAAGTTGGATTTGATCAATTTCAATAAAATTGATTTGGAACAATTTTCCCCAATTTTGTTGGCTTGGCCGAATGGTAGTGTGCCCTAATTCTTGGTGATTTTTGATTTTTTGATTTATTGGATGAATTAGAATCTATTGGGGATATTGATTTAATGTTTAATTGGATTCAATTGGATTGGATTAAAAATTGGACATAATTTCCCCACAAAACCGAGAGCTAAAGCATTTGTATTGGGTTTGATTTTTGATGAAATGTGTTGGACATGTTTTATTGTTGATGAGAATGATTAATTAGGCTAATTGATGTTTTAGAAATGTTAATTGGGTAATTAATTATGTAATGCACTTTGTTTAATTAAATTAAGAAATTGGATTTTTGGAATTTAATTAAATTGGGCTTTAAATTGGATTTGGGCTTTAAATGTTGTTATTGGGCTTATTGGGCTTGGTTGTACCAAGATGGGTTTAAGCTAAATTGGTTGGATCCAATTAGGCCCAAAACCGCTTCCATAAAGCCCAAATGCGACTAATGGACCTTTAAAGTTTAATTGGGCCTAATGGGCCAAAATTGATTTCTGGGCTTATGGGGTAATTCCCGGATTGGATTTTGGTTATTCGGTTTGACCCGAGTTGACCAAAAGTCCACTCCTTAAGAAATTAATTAAAAGCACATTGGACTTTAATTGAATTGACGTTGGACGTTAATCGGGCTTTGAGACCCGTAACGATTAAATTTGGAATTTAAGTCGTAAAGGTTCGTTAAATAAAGTGTAGTATTAATTTGGAATTAAATAGCGAATTAGTATTAAATACATATTGAATTGGATTTAATTATGTAGTTTAATTTAATTCGAGAATTCGTACTTTGAGTACTTATTCGCAAAACGAGTTCGATTCGAGCAAAATCAAATCATTGTTTGAACATTGGATGATCACTAATTATCAGATTAATTAATTTGATTAGATTGATTGATAACATGCTTGTGTGAATACATGGTTGCGATGCATGAATAATGTATATCAGATGGATATTAGATGGGTGGGGTAATTTTAGAAATTGTTGTAATAAATTTGGAATTTATTAATTGGACCTGCGTGTCCAGCCTTATTACCTCTTTATTCTTTGTATTCTCTTCTCACTTATTCCCCTCAATGTAAATGAGGTTTCTTTAGAAGTGTAGTGTAACGGGTAGAAGTAAATACTTGTGCTAGCGGGAGAAAGAAAGGGAGAGATTTGATCTAGGATCATTGTGTAAAGTATCCATCCGCATATCATTATTATTTATTATACGCGCTTTATTATGTATTTAGAATGCATGTTTAAGGGTGTATGATGATGAGACCTTACACAGATAATAAATTGGTTGCCAATTTGCACGCGAAAAACCCTCACAATATAAGCGTTTTTCCTTCCATTGAGTGATTCTTACTCAAAATCTAAGACTGGCATTGGCTTGTTGGCCAAAGTCAAGGCCTTTGTCCGTTGAGGATGTGTTTGAATCACGAGAGCTTTGTTCCATATCAGTGTCTTGTCCAAGTTGTGGTTTGTTGGCCAAAGTCAAGACCACTTCTTGTCCATCGACATTGATTACGAAGCTTTCCATGGTCAATGGTCGTCGCTTAACTTGGATCAGTAAGTTTGTTGTGCCAAAGCCAAGACTTAGTTGATTCAGAGGAAAAAGGTTAGGTAGTATATTGGATATATTGGCATATATAAGATATATGTTTCGGACTTGGATGTCCCCCTACTGGATCCAGGAATTGGATTGGATCCAATTGATCTTAGAGATCTACCTAGTTAATTATCATACAATTTGTTGGCCAAAGTCAAGACTGTGTGATATTTAACGGGATCCTAGCCCGCTAGGAAACACGGTTTCCCGAGTACTCGACAGAGGGTTAGAGGCTCGCCGAAAAATAGTGGCAGGCAAGAATTGAATTTGCAATATTCGTTTAATTACTTGCCATACGCGCTCAAAACAAATATCATTCGTCAATTAAATTAATTATTAGTTGGACTAATATTTAATTATTGTTTTAATAAACAGTTGGACTGTATTCAAACAAATTAAAAGTATAGTTGATTAACATAGTTGGACTATAATAATCATTATATTTAAAGTACCTGAAATCGTTGATTAAATAGTTGGACTATTAGAATCAAGATAAAATTGAAAGATGACATTTAAAACATAATCCTAGGGAAAATGTATTTAAATGATTTAATTTTCAAAATTGGGAATAAAATTTCAGGATGGTCCTGGAAACTAATAAGTTACTTTATTTGATAAAATAACATATTAGGCCTAAGCCCGAAGTTAAGCAAATAATAGAGCATAATCTTTGGAAGATTTATGTGATGATAACTTTAGTGCTTAATCCGATAATCTTGCCGAGTAGATTCCTTAATTTCTTAATCAGAACTAAGGATTAGATCCTTAAAGTATGATAATAAATTGAAGGAACTTCATGGATCTATAATTAGATCTTAGAAGTAAAATTGCAATTGATAACTCCTGGAGAGTTAATGACTATTCTCAAGGAGACAAAGTCAAAATTTGCATTAGGCAAGTAGCGCAAGGCGCACCTTACTTCGATATTCTAGAAACCCGAGGCTAGGCCAAAGGCTTCTGAAATGTGGAAAAGGGCAAAGTCAAAATCATTATAATCTTCTAGGAAGATAAATGACATATCCCAAAATGTCTGCCTAAAATGTGGCAAACGGGATCGCGGAAGCGTGACTGCCGTATGGACAAAGCAGACATGAAGGAACTGAAGACGAGCAAGGCTCTGACTTCAAATATGTTTGTCATAATTATGTTCACTACTAGTATTAAAATTGGATTTTAAATACTTAGTGTGGTACATTAATATATACTGACTTCAGATTGAGATTTAATCTGCCAATTGGAAACGGGACGAAAGTCGTTATTTTAATCGTAGGTACCTATATTTAGGAACTACCCTTCGGTTTGTACTTAAATTAGGAAACTGTTATAATGTTACTAGTTTGACTAGAAATATTATCTCTATATCAGTGTTTAATCCGTTGTGGATTTACCTTTATATTCTAGAACACTAAAATGTTTCATTATATAAAGATGATATTGAGATAAACACATTAGATGTGATAACAGAATTTATATTTTGAATATAAATAAAATCTCAAACATATTAAATGACAAACAAATAGCTCAAACTGATTTGATCAAAAGAAACTTTATTGTGGCATTATTGTCTGGGACACAATTAAACAAGACTCTATATCCACACTTTCGAAGAGTGGGTACTAGGACATATTTGATACCAATCAAATAAAGTCTACGAATCTAGTTTATTGGGCAAAGTGCCTAAAACACTATTTACTTAGTAAAAGTGTAAGTGCCACCGATCTGTAAGCCCTAGTTCATAGTGAAGCAAGTGGGCCCATGTCTAGCTAGGCTAGAGGTGGATATGAATATTTCGTGACCTTTACGGATGTGGCATCTCGTTATGGTTATGTGTTTCTTTAGGAACACAAATCAGAAACTTTTAAAGTTTTCGACACGAAATAGACAGACAGATCGGCTAAAGTATTACACCGTCACGGTAAGACCGTAATGGAAAATACTTAAGCAATAAGTTTCTAAAATATTTGAAAGAGTATAGTATTCTTTCAAATGAGGACTCCTCCCAGAACACGTCACTCTGACAGTGTATCCGAACTGAGTAACCGAATTTTGTTGGACATGATAAGGTTAATCATGAGTCGCTCTGAGCTACCATTTCCTTCAACGGATAAGCATGAACAGTGCAAGACTTATTTTGAATAAGGTTCAATAAAAATCTATTTGACAGATTTCATATTAGATATGAACAAGAAAGAAACCAGGTTTTCTCATTCCTGAAAATTTGGGAATGCTAGGCATATGTTTGGGTAATACCAAACTAAAACCCAAATCGGATAAGTGCCGATTGTAGGTTATCCTAGGGATACCATAAGTATAGTACTTATACAACTCACTAGAGAACAATTTAATTGTTGCTCGCCATGCGGTTTTCCAAAGAGGAATACCGATATACAGTGGTAAGTGGGAGGATAGTAAAACTCGATGAAAATCAGAGTAATACTGTTCCAGGCACCGATTCCTAATGGAACGCAAATAGTTCATCAAGGATGAAACTATTATCAATAATATTTGAATACACAAGAAACGCGTAAGTCGGAGAGAGTCAGAAAACAACCTGGGGTATGGGTTTCTGATCTCACCTCATAAAGATGTCAATCTTTTGAGGTATACCAACTGACTATGTATGAGGAATTGATACAAGGTATCAACTCCCTATTATGGCAAAGTGCCATGGTCCGAAATAGATTCCATGTAAATCAACTATGTTTAGATACTAGTTGATGTACCACAAGGCATTGTGCCTATTGGTACTATATAAGTCTTCAAGGAAGACATACATGGAAGGCAACATACCAACGTACTAAGCTAGGCTTGTAGCGGAAATGTATCGTTATCAACATTGTGTTGATTACGATTCAACCTTTTACCTGTTGCCACGGTAAATCCATTTGGATAATGCTTGCTGATGCTGCATGTTTCATTTATGAAATATGGCAGCTGAATGCCAAAATCGGTTTCCTGAAAAGGAAACCTTTTGGAGGATGTTTACAATATTCTGTCGATTTTGTCGTACAAAACTAGCAAACAAGGTTTGCAAGTTATTCATCCATGTTTGGATTGAAGCAAGCATTAAGTTCTTGGAAATATCGTTTTGATGTAATCATTATGGTTTATGATTTAATTCAAAACGAAAATGATTCTTGTGTATATAAGGAGGTTAGTGGGAGAGCACTGACAGTGTCTGTCCTATAAATAATGATAATATGTCATTTCTTGGAATGATATTCCCATAATACAATCGGTGAAAGCTTGGCTTTCATGAAAACTCTTCGAGAAATCGTACATTGAAAAATGTATGTGACCTAGTGTCTCATACGCTTTGAGCATATGAATTCACAATCAGGTCAATCCTAGTGATAGTCACTGGATTGATATTAAGAACATCCATTAGTATCTTAGAGAACTAAAGATATTGTCTTATAATAGGAGATGGAGAACTTGAAGTGACTGGGATCACTGTAGCAAGTTTCCTAAACCGATAAAACGAATATAAGTCGCAAACGGTACTATACAGTTTGAATAACGGAACAGTGAGCTGGAAATCTTCCACGCAAGATACTGTTACCGAATAAACAACAAATGCGGGTTATTGCTGTAGCTGAGGCAGCAATAGAAGCCTTCTAGGTCGATAACAAATCTAATTAGATTAGATATAGTTCTTTTAACAGCTGAGATAGGCTTCAGCATAGCCTAGAGAATTAATGGTCTCATCAACGATCCAGATATATACTTCGATATTCATCTGATTCGTTCGGATCATTCATCGTAGCGATGTAATGATCGTATAAATCGCATCAGATGATAATCATGCAAATCCACTGACGAAAGCCTTTCCTCAGCAGTTTGAGCGAACCGTACATAGTTCGGGTGTTAGACACTCGAGTGACTGGCTATAGGCCAAGTGGGAGATTGTTGGACAATTATGACCCACAGCGTCACTATTTGTACAGATCATGGTGTTGTTGTACAAATTAACTATGTGACAAATGAGATTGCTCTCTTATCATTTGTGATTAGATCACCAAGATGTATAAATGATAGGAGGTCCTTATGATTTGTTCCTGGATTGAGAATGATATGAGACAATATCAGTCCACGAAGGATAAATCATGAAAGATCCCTAGTCAGAGTATTATCGAGATTGGACATCGATAAATATGTAAAAGACTAGTATTACACTTGTGCGCGTTGTGAGGGCATAACGACATAGTTCTCATATATTTGGGTATATGATACTCTTGCAAGTGTAATAGGGGGTTGTGTTTTACCGATGGTACGGGAAACAGCTTCACTCTGGATAGACCCCCTCGGAATTCCATTGGTAGTATGACTATGTGTCTATGGAAGTCCGCAATCATGGTAGGTGTATTTGGTCTTAACCTGAGACTTGCACCGCTAATACTTACGACAATCAATATACTTTGGTTTTGGTCGTCCATGGCTTTAACCGGTTTCTGTGTACGCCTCTTCTGGGTATATCGAGAATCGTAGTGTGTTGGGTGTGATGTCAAGACGGAAGTATCACTTCAGTCATATGGAGATGATGGTCATGTAGGATACGGTACTAGTACTCTTATGTACTACAGTCATCGGGATAAAATGACAAGGTCAGGTTTATCCGATTATAGAGACTAGTTACCAGACATCCGACATGTGCTTCGTACGAGGGCATACACAGTTCCAGCCCTAGGCCTAGCACGTGACATCCGATACTGGATCGACATACGCAATACTACATATACTACGCCTGATATAGATCCTTATATTCCTGTAAGGATATTTCTGGAGAATTGGGAAAGCATGGCGCTTTGCTAGAAGCCAACCTTGTCTTGTAAATCGGTACAAACGTAGTACTAGGTACTTACGTGTTCGGATAGTCCGACGACCGAATTTACTGCCAACATATCCTGGGATCTCATGGGTCGCTTCCCGAAGATTCACTGATGACGTATGACTCGCACTTTAATTAACCTGGGATTAATTAGAAGAGAGAGAAAATTAATCTGGGATTAATTGCGGAGATATTTAACTGGGATAAAATATCAATTAAAGAGAGAAAACAATTAATTTGGAATTAATCGATAAATTAATATATTCGATATATTAAACGAAATTGGATTTCGACGCGGAATTGAAATTAGATTTTAATTCGGGCGAACGGATTAATTTAGAATTAATTCGTTAGCGACGTGAATAGTGACTTTGCTAGGCGTAATCATTTAATTACGTCGCAACGGAAAATTCGTTAATTTGGAATTAGCGAACCCGAGCCCGAGATTTTTTGCGAGCGCATTCACATTTCAAATTCGAGTGCGGCACGCAAGTCAAATCAAGTGTCAAATCGCTAGTCGTATCAAACGTCAAATCATTAGTCACTTTGAGTGATGTGACAATTTGTCACTTGATTGACATGAGTGATGTGAATAGTGATAGATGTTGATGGAGGTGGTTCTGGTTGTGTGCATTAATTGCCAATTTTGTTTGGCTCCAATCTGTTGACTTTTGGAAGGGATATACAACTTTTGGTCTTGAATTTTGGTATAAGGTTTTTGAAACCAAAAACACACCACAACACTCTCTTCCTTCTCTCTTCTCACACGCCCAAGGGGCTGCCACATTTCTCTTCTGGTTTGCTCACTGCCGTGAGCTAAGGGAAGCCAAAATGTGATGATTTTGCGGCAAAATCTTCAAGAGCTAGCACTCTGAGAGACATGCGAAGGTGATAGGGAAGTCCACCCATGAGCTTGGAATCAAATCACAAAGCTTGGAGCTTGATGAAGATGATCAAAAGCCGAATCTTTGGAGATAAAAAACTGGACTGCCGTGAGCTGTGACATTGGGCAGAAACCAGAATTTTGTTCGTCGTAGCGTCGCTCAACCGATCGATGTGTGTATTCTGCAACTCCCTCGTTGTATTCGCACTTGTTTCATGTTTGTTTAATGATCTTGGGAAGCTTAGAAAACTCCAACAATATATTTATGGCACGTATCGAAATCTCATTTGACAAATAATTAATGTGTATCTAATCGTATTATGTATCAAATACAAATACACAATAATTATTAACGGACAAAATCCCCTAACTGCATGTGTTTTCGTTTAACGATTAAACGATCCGAATTAACTCATTTAATTCTAAGAAGTATTATAAATAATCTGTATTATTCATATCGTGTTGCCCAAGTGCTCAACGAGTACACTTCATATTGTGGGACTCTCTAAGTTTAGGTTTATCCATCACAAAATCCAATTTCGTGTCCATAATCCACCCACTCATAGATTATGACGACCACAGATAATCTCGCTAAACTATGCAAGTCGAGGTCATAGCATACGTATAATCCCTCCGTCATAGGCCATCCGTATTATACATAGGGTATAGATGAAAACGTCAAACCCGTTCGGTATAATACAATCGACTTTCAATTTACGATCTCTAAATAACACTCGGAACTGATTTCCAAAGTTATACCACGGCCATGGATTTACTAGATCATAAACACGTGAGGATGCCTATGCCCTGTACACAGGACTGACAGATCCTATCTTGATACGCACTGGATATCATGAGCATCAGTCCACACCTAACGAACAGGCGGAGGTCTGATCATGGATAGATCGTTGATGTGACTGCCATCAAAGTGTGGAGGATAACTCATATATCCCACTGTGGTATCTCAAGTCAGAGGACCACTATGCTCGCTCAACTCAAGAAGGTTCCTATTGAAGGACCACTATTAGGAAACCTTCAGTGAGTCGTTCAGTGTCTTATCAAATAAACACCTACATGTCTATATGAGTCTCCCGAGACTCATAGTTCACTGGGATAAACCATCGGACCAAGTCACGATATAGGACATGTACTGGTCTCGGCAGATTTTACTAACCGATCCGTGTTAGCAAATCTTGACCAGGAACTTTATTTAAGGATATACATCTTATAGTGCGCTTCCCAATGTCAATTACAAACTACGTTGTAATTGCGCACTATATCATAAATCCTAGGGTCTTTGTCTAATAGACACATATCACTAAACCAGATTTAGTTTCGGTCTAATCGGAATCAGATATCTAATCGTAATTAGACCGAATATATGTATAAAAGACAAGGGTGCTACCATTAAATTAGTAATTATTATGGAAAAAAGAATTGCTTGTATTTATGAATATAACATAAATACGATCCGGATTGGCACCCTGAGCACCAACCCTAACAATTTCTCCCACTTGGTCTAGTGCCAATCCACGGTATCATATACACATCTCAATGTGTATCGCATACTCATGGCCCTCAAGAGCTCACCAACACTCAAGAGGTAGGCAACAACAAGTAAGCCTGCTTTAACAAATCGAGTATGTCCAACAAACCCAGCCGTTTTCCTTAGCCATCATCATTCATATTTTACAGAATCCAAATTCCACATCAATATGACTCAGACGCTATATTAGTATTGTGCTACAGCTATTACGTTATATATGTATTTAGAAATCAAATCCAAATACTTAAAGACAACTGCAAGCACAAAACTAATATCAAAACTTCTAATCATTGAGGTCACTTAAGTCAATACTTCAAAAGTTGCAATTGATTCCACTAGTTCAGTAGAATCAACAGTGACATTCCCACTGCATTTTTTCTGACTTTATATGACATAGACAATCTAATGTCATAATTAGAATCAAAACTAATCTGAGCTTATGGTTGTTGACTAAATTCTCTATGAATAAGAAACTCGTTCTTAATATCTCAAATATCACAAAGAACATATTTCTAGACCCATCATATGGTTAACAACATATCAAAAATACTCGTAACAATTACGATTAAATTGATATCTTTAATCGCACATAATACAATATTCATTATGTTATCATCATATGATGCATAAGATTGACTAGACATTCCAATCAATCTATCTTTCTATTGGACAATTATGGCCCATAGCATCACTAGTTGTACAGATCATGGTGTTGTTGTACAAATTAACTATGTGACAAAGGAAATTGCCCTTTTATCATTTGTAATTAGATTACCAAGATGTATAAATAATGAAAGGTCCTTATGATTAGTTCCGGATTGAGATGATATGAGACAATATCAATCCACGAAGGTTTAATCATTAAATATCCCTAGTCAGAGTATTATCGAGATTGGACATCGATAATGCGTAAAAGACTAGTATTACACTTGTGCGCGTTGTGGGAGCATAACGACATAGTTCTCATATATTTGGGTATTGGATACTCATGCAAGTGTAATAGGAGGTTGTGTTTACCGATGGTACGGAAACAGCTTCGCTCTGGATAGACCCCTCGGAATTCCATTGGTAGTATGACTATGTGTCTATGGAAGTCCGAATCAGGGTAGGTGTATTTGGTCTTAACCTGAGACTTGCACCGCTAATACTTGCGACAATCAATATACTTTGGTTTTGGTCGTCTAGGTCTTTAACAGGTTCTGTGTACGCCTCTTCTGGGTATATTGAGAATCGTAGTATATTGGGTGTGATGTCAAGATGGAAGTATCACTCCAGTCATAGTGGAGATGATAATCACGTAGGATACGGAACTGGTGCTCTTATGTACTGCAGTCATCGGGATAATATGACTAAGTCATGATTATTTGATTATAGAGACTAGTTACCAGAGATCCGATATGTGCTTCGTACGGGGCAAACACAATTCCAGCCCCAGGCCTTGCACGTGACATCCGATGCTGGATCGAAATACGCAATACTATGTCTACTACGCCTGATATAGATCACATATTCTAGTAAGAATATTTCTGGAGAATTGGGTAGGCACGATGCTTTGCTAGAAGCCAACCATGTCTTGTAAATCGGTAAAAGTGTAGTACTCGGTACGTACGTGTTCGGATAGTCCGACGACCGAATTTACTCCCAACATATCCGGGGATCTCATGGGTCGCTTCCCGAAGATTCACCGTTGACGTATGAGTCGCACTTTATTAATCTGGGATTAATTAGATGAGAGAGAAAATTAATCTGGGATTAATTACGGAGATATTTTATCTGGGATAAATATTATTTAAATAGAGAGAGAACGATTAATTTGGAATTAATTGATAAAATAATATATTCGATATATTATACGAAATTAGATTTCGACGCGGAATTAAAATTGATTTTAATTCGAGCGAACGAGTTAATTTAGAATTAATTCACTAGCGACGTGAATAGTAATTTTACTAGGCAAAATTATTTAATTGAATTAGATTTAATTACGTCGCAACGGAAAATTCGTTAATTCAGAATTATCGAACCCGAGCCCGGGAGTGTGTTTGCGGGTGCACTCGCATTTCGAATCCAAGTGCGACCCATAAGTCACATCACGCGTCACATCACTTGTTAACTTTAGTCACTTTGATTGATGGAAGTTGATGAGAAATGATGGAAGAGTGTTAGACACTCAAGTGTGATTGAAAGACATATACCATTATTTTATTAATTGGTATTTGACTTTTATTTTGGTATTAGTATAAAAAAAACACACAACACATTTTCTCTCTACCCTTTTTTTCACTCTTTCTCTCGGCCTTGGGCCATTTTTCTTCCTTTTTTTTACTGCAATTGCCGTGAGATGAAGGAGAAGCTTAGGGAATTTTGCGGCAAAATTTCCGGAGTGCTAGCATGCTTTAGGATTCTTGCGAAGGTGATAGGGAAACTCACCCGTGGGCATGGAATGCACATCAAGCTTGGAGCTTGAAGGACCGAAAATGGAGGAGCACAAACCAGTCCAAATGCCGAGAGTTCAATGAGTCAAAGCTTGAAGATTTTCGTTGTTCCTCGCATCGCATAACCGATCGTTGTGAGTATGATTCTGCCATACTTCTTTTATGAGTATTCACACATGATTTCTTGCTTGAAATTGATCTTGGGACTAATCTAGAAACCCAACAATGGTATCTTGAGCCATTTTGAGCATGAAATGAATTTAGGGTAAAATTTGGGTAAAATCAATTTGAGCATGATTTGATAAAATTGATTGATTGAGTATGCTTGAATGATGATTTATTGAAGTTTTGTATGATCAATTTCATGAAATATTGATTGGATCAATTTTTCCCCAATTGTGAGGCTTGGCCGAATGCTATTGTTGCCCTAAGTCATGGTTTTTTGTTCCTTTGATCATTGGATGACTTGAAACAATTGGGAAATGTTGATTTGTAATTCAATTAGATTGAAAACGAAATCGGACAATACAAAAACCACATGAATGCCGTGAGTGATAAAGCATGGAAAATGATTGATTTTTGTTTCAATTGTGTTGGACATAAGTTGATGATAATTAGCATAATTAATTGAGTAAATTAGTGTTTTGGAAATGTTAATTTGGTTAATTAATTATGATATACACTTAGGTTAATTAATTATGAAATTTGGAATTTTGGTAATTTAATTAATTGGGCCAAATTGGAATTGGGCTTGTAAAGTTGTAATTGGGCTTAATGAGCTTGGTCGGACCAAGTTTGGTTTAGGCTAATTGGTTGGATCCAATTGGGCCCAAAACCATATCCATAAAGTCCAATTATGACTTAATGGACCTTTAATGTTAATTGGGCCTAATGGGCCTAAATTGGTTTCTTGGCAAATAAGGGTGATTCCTTAAATGGGTTTTGGTATTTGGGTTTGACCCATATTGAACAAAAGTCAATGCCTTAAGAAATTAATTGAAAGCCCATTGGACTTTAAATTAAATTGATATTGGATGTTAATCGGGCTTTGAGACCCGTAATGATTAGATTTAGAATCTAAGTCGTAAAGGCACATTAAAAAAGTGTAATTATTTAATTTGGAATTAAATAGATGAATTAATATTAAATAAAAATTAAATTAGATTTAATGTTGTAGTTTAATATAATTCAAGAATTCGTACTTTGAGTACCTATTCGCAAAACGAGTTTGACTCGCACAAAATCAAATTTTTTTTAACATTGGATGGTCATTAATTTTCAGATTAATTAATTGGATTAGATTGATTGATAACATGCTTGTGTGAATACATGGATGCGATGTATGAATAGTGCATATCAGATGGATATTAGATGGGTGAGGGCAATTTTGGAAATTGTTGTAATAAATTTAGAATTTATTAAATTGGACCTTCGTGTCCAGCCTATTACCTCTTGACTCTGTGTATTTCTCTTCTCACCTATTCCCCTCAATGTAAATAAGGTTTCTTTAGAAGTGTTATGTAATCGGGTAGAAGTAATACTTGTGCTAGCGGGAGAGAGGAAATGGAGAGATTTGTTCTAGGAACAATGTTTAAATATCCATCCGCATATCATTATTATATTTATTTATACGCGCCTTATTATGTTTTTAGAATGCATGTTTAAGGGTGTATGATGATAAGACCTTAACAAAGATAATTAATTGGTTGCCAATAATGCAAAAAACCCTCACTACATATTAAGTGATTTTCCATCCATTGAGTGATTCTTACTCAAGATCCAAGACTGGCACTAGTTTGTTGGCCAAAGTCAAGACCTTTGTCCGTCGCGGATGTGTTTGAATCATGAAGGCTTTGTTCCATATCGGTGTCTTGTCCAAGTTGTGATTTGTTGGCCAAAGTCAAGATCACTTCTTGTCCATCGACATCGATTACGAAGCTTTCCATGGTTAATGGGTTCCGCTTAACTGGGATCACTAAGTTTGTTGTGCCAAAGCCAAGGCTTAGTTGATTCAGAGGAATAAGGTTAGGGAATATATTGGATATATTGGCATACATAAGATATATGTTTCGGACTTGGATGTCCACCTACTGGATCTATGAATTGGATGGGATCCAATTGATTTTAGAGATCTACCTAGTTAATTATCATACAATTTGTTGGCCAAAGTCAAGATTGTGTGTTATTTAACGGGATCCTAGCCCACTAGGAAACAAGGTTTCCCGAGTACTCCACAGAGGGTTAGAGGCTCGTCGAAAAATAGTGGGAGGCAAGTATTAAATTTGCAATATTCGTTTAGTTACTTGCCATACGCGCTCATTTCAAATTTTTTGTCAATACAAATTTATATATTAGTTGGACTAATATTTAATGTTATTTTAATTAAACAGTTGGACTGTATTCAAACTATTTCATTTATAGTTGATTATATAATTTGATTATAGTAATCAATATATTTGAATTAACTAATTTCAATTAATAGTTGATTTTATAATTGGATTATAGTAATCAGTATAATTGAATTTAACTAATTTAAATTATAGTTGATTATATAGTTGGACTATAGTAATCATTATAATAAATAGTACCTAAAATCGTTGATTAATAGTTGGACTATTAGAATCAAGATAACTGAAAGATTAGTGTTTAAAATATAAACCTGGGTGAAAATATTTTGAACGACTTTAATTTTCAAATTGGGAATAAAATCTCAGGATAGTCCTGAAAACCGAGAAGTTACTTTATTTGATAGAGTGACGTCTCAAGCCTAAGCCCGGAGTTGAGCAAATAAGTAGAACATGATATTTGGAATATTCATGTGATGATAACTTTAGTGCTTAATCTTTTATGCTTCCCGCAAAGACTCCTTAATTTCTTAGTCAGAACTAAGGATTAGATCATTATAAATATGATAATGAAATTTAAGGATCTTCATAGATCTATCCTTAGATCTTAGAAGTACAAATTGCAATAGTAAACTCTTCGAGAGTTAATGGCTATTCTCAAGGAGACAAAGCCAGAGTTTGCAATAAGGCAAGAAGCGCAAGGCGCATCTTGTTGGACAAAATGACCCATAGCGTCACTATTTGCACAGATCATTGTGTTGTTGTAGCAAATTAACTATGTGACAAGGAAATTGCACTCTCATCATTTGTGATTAGATCACCATAGATATATAAATGAAGAGAGGTCCCTATGATTAGTTCCTGGACTGAGAATGATATGAGACAGTATCAGTCCCCGAAGGTTTAATCATTAAATATCCCTAGCCGGAGTATTATCGAGACTGGACATCGATAATGCGGAATAGGCTAGTATTGCACTTGTGTGCGTTGTGAGGGCACAACGGCATAGTTCTCATATATATAAGTATCGGATACTTATGCAAGTGCGATAGGAGGTCGTGTTTCACCGATGGTACGGGAAACAGCTTCGCTCTGGATAGACCCCTCGGAATCCCATTGGTATTATGACTATGTGTCTATGGGAGGCCGAAATCAAGGTAGGTGTGTATAGTCTTAACCTGAGACTTACATCGCTAATACTTGCGATAATCGGTAGACTTTGGTCTTGGTGGTACAGGGCTTTAACCGGTTCTGCGTACACCACTTCTGGGTTTATCAGAGAGTCGTAGTGTATTGGGTGTGATGTCGAGACGGAAGTATCACTACAGTCATAGTGGAGATGATGTCACACAGGATACGGTATTAGTGCTCTTAAGTGCTGGCCGGCCATCGGGATATTATGACAAGGTCATGTATATCCGATTATAGAGACTAGTTACCAGACATCTGACATGTGCTTCGGACGGGGCAGACACTTATCCAGCCCCAGCCCTAGCACGTGACTATCCGATACTGGACTGATATACGCAATACTATGGTATACTACGCTTGATACAGATCTATATATTCCTGTAAGAATATTTCTGGAGAATTGGGTAGGCATGGCGCTTTGCTAGAAGCCAACCTTGTCTTGTAAATCGGTATAAACGTAGTACGAGGTACTTACGTGTTCGGATAGTCCGACGACCGTATTTACTGCCAACATATCCGGAGATCTCATGGGTTGCTTCCCGAAGATTCACCGATGACGTATAACTCGCACTTAATTAATCTGGGATTAATTAGAAGAGAGAGAAAATTAATCTGGGATTAATCACGGAGATATTTTATCTGGGATAAAATATTAATTAAAGAGAGAGAACGATTAATTTGGAATTAATCGATAAAATAATATATTTGATATATTATTAGAAATTGGATTTCGACGCGGAATTAAAATTGGATTTTAATTCGGGCGAACGAATTAATTTAGAATTAATTCGTTAGCGACGTGAATAATGATTTCGCTAGGCGTAATCATTTAATTACGACGCGACGGAAAATTCGTTAATTTGGAATTACCGAACCCGAGCCCGGGATTATTTGCGAGCGCATTCGCATTTCGAATTCGAGTGCGGCACGCAAGTCAAATCGTGCGTCAAATCGCAAGTCACATCAAGCGTCAAATCAAATGTCACTTTGAGTGATGTGACATGTTGTCACTTGATTTGAGTGATTGATGTAGAAGTTGAAAAAGCAACTTTTGCTTTTACTTTTTGACTTAAGCATTTAATGGAAAGTAAAAAGAATTGGTAAATGGTTTTTATTAATTTTAGAAATTATAAAAACTAATTACATTTCTTTTTCTTTCTCTCTCTCTCCACTATTCTTTTACGCATCTCCTCTCCCTCTCTTTTTCTTCCTCTCCTTCACGATTTTGGAACCGATTTCTTCTCCAAAAATTTTGGTTTGACCGAATTTGAGAGAAGCAAGGAAGATGAAGAAGTGCTAGCACACCTTGGGTTATATATAGGTGATAGGGAAACGAATTTATGAGCTTGGAATTCCTTTTGAACCTTGAAGCTTTGAGCTTCCATGGAGGTCTTCAATGGCCGAATTTTCAAGGAGGAAGACAGCCCAAAACCGAGCATGACAGCAGTCCAAGGAGGCCAAAACCGAGCTTGAACAAGGAGGAAAATGGGTTTTGTTCTTCCTAGCATCAAACCAATCAATGTGAGTATGTATTCCGCCTCATTCCTTTGATGTATTCATGCGTTTTTGTGCTTGATTTTGTTGATCTTGGGACCTATATTAGAAACTCTACACATCTTACTTCGACATTCCAGAAGACCAAGGCTAGACCGAAGGCTTATAGGTGTGGAAAAGGGCAAAGGCAAAGTCATTATAATCTTCTGGGAAGACATTGGACATATCCCAAGATGTCGGCCTAAATTGTGGAAAACGGGGTCACTGAAGCGTGACTGCCGTATGGACAAGGTGAAATGAAGGAATTGAAGACGAGCAAGGCTCCGACTTCAAATATGTTTGTCATCAACATGTTCACTACTAGTATTAAAATTGGATTTTAGATACTGAGTGTGGTACATAAATATGTACTGGTGTGCAGTATCTGCTGATTAGCAGGAGACTAACTTCAGTTGAGATTTATCTACGAATCGGAAACGGGATGAAAGTCGCTGTTTTAACCGTAGATACCTAAGTTTAGGAACAACCTTTTGGGTGTGTACTTAAATTAGGAAACTATTACAATGTAACTAGTTTGACTAGAAACATTATCTCTATATCAGGGTTTAACCCGTTGCAGGTATACCTTTATATTCTAGAACACTAAAGTGTTTCATTTTATAAAGATGATATTGAGATAAACACATTAGATGTGAATAACAATATTTATATTTTGAGTATAAATGAATCTCAACATATAACATGACAAACAAATAGCTCAAACTGATTTGATCAGATGAGACTTATTTGTGGCATTGTTGTCTGGGACACATTAAACAAGAATCTTATATCCACACTTTCGAAGAGTGGGTACTAGGACAGATTTGATTATATTCAAATAATGTCTACAAATCTAGTTTATTGGGCAAAGTGCCTAAAACACCTTTTACTTGGTAAAAGTGCAAATGCCATCGATCTGTTAGCCCTCGTTCATAGTGACGTAAGTGGGCCCATATCTAGCTAGGCTAGAGGTGGATATGAATGTTTCGTGACCTTTACGGATGTGGCATCGCGTTATGGTTATGTGTTTCTTTTAAAACACAAATCGGAAACTTTTGATGAAATCAAAGAGTTTCGACACGAAGTAGACAGACAGACCAGCTAAAGAATTAAACCATCACGGTTAGACCATTATGAAAATACTTAAGCAATAAGTTTCTCATATACTTGAAAGGGTTTAATCATTAAATATCCCTAGTCAGAGTATTATCGAGATTGGACATCGATAATGCGTAAAAGACTAGTATTACACTTGTGCGCATTGTGGGAGCATAACAGCATAGTTCTCATATATTTGGGTATTGGATACTCATGAAAGTGTAATAGGAGGTTGTGTTTACCGATGATACGGAAACAGCTTCGCTCTAGATAGACCCCTCGGAATTCCATTGGTAGTATGACTATGTGTCTATGGAAGTTCGAATCAGGGTAGGTGTATTTGGTCTTAACCTGAGACTTGCACCGCTAATACTTGCGACAATCAATATACTTTGGTTTTGGTCGTCCAGGGCTTTAACAGGTTCTGTGTACGCCTCTTCTGGGTATATTGAGAATCGTAGTGTATTGGGTGTGATGTCAAGATGGAAGTATCACTCCAGTCATAGTGGAGATGATGATCAAGTAGGATACGGAACTGGTGCTCTTATGTACTGCAGTCATCGGGATAATATGACTAGGTCATGATTATCCGATTATAGAGTCTAGGTACCAGAGATCCAATATGTGCTTCGTACGGGGCAGACACAATTCCAGCCCCAGGCCTTGCACGTGACATCCGATGCTGGATCGAAATACCCAATACTACGTATACTACGCCTATATAGATCACATATTCCAGTAAGAATATTTCTGGAGAATTGGGTAGGCACGGTGCTTTGCTAGAAGCCAACCATGTCTTGTAAATCGGTAAATTGTAGTACTACGTAAGTACGTGTTCGGATAGTCCGACGACCGGATTTACTGCCAACATATCCGGGGATCTCATGGGTCGCTTCCCGAAGATTTACCGTTGACGTATGAGTCGCACTTTATTAATCTATGATTAATTACGGAGATATTTTATTTGGGATAAAATATTATTTAAAGAGAGAGAACGATTAATTTGAAATTAATCGATAAAATAATATATTCGATATATTATACGAAATTGGATTTCGACGCGGAATTAAAATTGGATTTTAATTCGGGCGAACGAGTTAATTTAGAATTAATTCACTAGCGTCGTGAATAGTAATTTTACTAGGCAAAATTATTTAATTGAATTAGATTTAATTACGTCGCAACGGAAAATTCGTTAATTCGGAATTAACGAACCCGAGCCCGGGTGTGTTTGCGGGCGCACTCGCATTTCGAATTCAAGTGCGGCCCACAAGTCATATCACGTGTCACATCACTTGTCAACTTTAGTCACTTTTATTGATGGAAGTTGATGAGAAATGATTGAAGAGTGTTAGACACTCAAGTGTGATTGAAAGACATATACCATTACTTTATTAATTGGTATTTGACTTTTATTTTGGTATTAGATATAAAAAACACACAACAAATTTTCTCTCTACCCTTTTTTTCACTCTTTCTCTCGGCCTTGGGCCATTTTTCTTCCTTCTTTTACTGCAATTGCCGTGAGATGAAGGAGAAGCTTAGAGAATTTTGTGGCAAAATTTCCGGAGTGCTAGCACGCTTTAAGAGTCTTGCCAAGGTGATAGGGAAACTCACCTGTGGGCATGGAATGCACATCAAGCTTGGAGCTTGAAGGACCGAAAATGGAGGAGCACAAACCAGTCCAAATGCCGAGAGCTCAAGGATTCAAATCGCATAACCGATCGTTGTAAGTATGATTCCGCCATACTTCTTTTATGAGTATTCACACATGATTTCTTGCTTGAAATTGATCTTGGGACTAATCTAGAAACCCAACACTTTCGACAAAGGAATCATCCTTTACGAAAGATGAATATTATAAACTTAAAAGACATGTTAACTGTCAAACAGTTATACTAACTGTCATACAGATAGTCTTGCTGTGTCATTTATTAGATCGTATCTAATATGTGACTAATGGGAGTATCTCACAAGTCTCTCAATTTTATATCTTATATAAAACTTTATATCAAATATAACAGAGACTACTCCCACTGCTTCCACTGAGAAAAGAAGACTTAGGATATATAACACTAGAAAGAAATTTATACTCTCCCACTGACCGTAATGAAAAATATGTATTCTCTATACTTCGATAAAACCAGATAATCTGATAAATAGCAAAATCAGAGAACACGGACTTCCAGAAAGCTTATCTGAATCTACAGTATGCTCTATAAGCGAGTATATCAAATTGTGATCTTAGCAGAATACAAACTCTAGGGCCATCCTAGAATAAATTCTTCAAACAAAGAAATCACGACGGATATCTCATTCGAAGAAATCACTCAAGAACGCCACTTTGCATTCTTTAGCCAAAATCATGGTTTAATATCAACATTAACCAACAGATCCTTAATTGTCCAAATAGTACGACAAGAGACAAGCTTCCTCATAATCTACAATAGACTACTGAGTGTAACCCTTCTCATTGTCATACTATAAATGTCAAACCTTTATCGGGCTCACTTCGCTTTTGCTGCACAGACAATTTGCACATTTTATGAACTATTCATAACGGAAGCCTAATCAAGTTCTAAACTTGATCGTAGTAAGCTATGAACAATCTTAAATCTAAGGTTCAATTTTAAGTTCTGGAATCGATATCAAATATCGCTCCCACTATAAGTAATAGGATAATTTTCTTTGATAAGAAAACATCAGAACCATTAAGTATCAGATACTTTGTAAATGATTCTGACATCCTATTGTACTTATACAGATCTTATCCAAGGGTCATTTCATCTCATTAACTATTTAGTTCCATCACAGTTTATCACTCTCACATTTGACTTCACTAAGTCAAGTCCTTTCTACAATCGTCAACATCCAATGTCAACCACTAAGTAACAAAATAATTTTATTACTCGGGTGTTAGTGATTCTAGGTCTCCAAGATCGAATTAAAAAAGCATGAACATGTGTGAATACAACTACGGAAGTTGCGGAATACTTACATCGATCGGTTGAACGACGAAGGAGACAACAAAATTCAGATTCTGCTCACTGGTTTTGGCGGCAGTGGGCTGTTGTTGCTTCTGATTTTCGGCTGTCAATCAACAAGAAACCAAGCTCCAAGCTTCGTCATTTGATTCTCGGCTCATGGGTGGACTTCCCTATCACCTTCGCATGATCCCGGAGTGTGCTAGCACTCTTGTTTTTGCATAAAAAACGCACTTGCTTCCCTTCACTGCTCACGGTTTTTGCCCAGCCAAAACAGAACAGGAAATGCGTGAGAGAGAGGAAGAAGCAGAAGAGAGAGAGGACGGAAAAGTGTTATGCGTATTTGGTGATTACCAAAAGTGTATCTAATACACTTGAAATGAAATTCAAATTCATTTCCAACACATTTAGCTTTAATTGCCAACCACACACATCACTCATCACATCAATCACAAGTTGTCAAGTCACATCACTCAAAGTGACAAGTGATTTGACGCTTGATGCGACTAGCGATTTGACGTGCCGCACTCGAATTCGAAATGCGAATGCGCTCATAAATAATCTCGGGCTCGGGTTCGCTAATTCCAAATTAACGAATTTTCTGTTGCGTCGTAATTAAATGATTACGCCTAGCGAAATCACTATTCACGTCGCTAACGAATTAATTCTAAATTAATTCGTTTGCCCGAATTAAAATCTAATTTCAATTCCGCGTCGAAATCCAATTTCGTTTAATATATCGAATATATTAATTAATCGATTAATTCCAAATTAATCGTTCTCTCTCTTTAATTGATATTTTATCCCAGATAAAATATCTCCGCAATTAATCCCAGATTAATTTTCTCTCTCATCTTATTAATCCCAGATTAATTAAAGTGCGAGTCATACGTCATCGGTGAATCTTTGGGAAGCGACACATGAGATCCCCGGATATGTTGGCAGTAAATTCGGTCGTCGGACTATCCGAACACGTAAGTACCTAGTACTACGTTTATATCGATTTACAAGACAAGGTTGGCTTCTAGCAAAGCGCCATGCCTACCCAATTCTCCGGAAATATCCTTACAGGAATAAAGGATCTATATCAGGCGTAGTATATGTAGTATTGCGTATTTCTGTCCAGTATCAGATGATCACATGCGAGGCCTGGGGCTGGTACAGTGTCTGCCCCGTACGAAGCATATATCGGATTACGAGCAACTAGTCTCTTTAAAATCGGATAATCATGACCAAGTCATATTATCCCGACGGTTGCAACCTTATATAGAGAGCCAGTTCTGTATCCTTGCGCGATCATCAACTCCATATGACTGGAGTGACACTTCCATCTCGACATCACACCCAACACACTACGATTCTCGATATACCCAGAATTGGCGTACACAGAACCGGTTAAAGCCCTGGACGACCTCAACCAAAGTATATTGATTGTCGCAACTATTAGCGGTGCAAGTCTCAAGTTAAGACCAAATACACCTACCCTGATTGCAGACTCCCATAGACACATAGTCATACTACCAATGGGATTCTGTGGGGTCTATCCAGAGCGAAGCTGTTTCCCGTACCATCGGTAAAACACAACCTCCTATTACACTTGCATGAGTATCCTATACCCAAATATATGAGAACTATGTCGTCGTGCCCTCACAACGCGCACAAGTGTAATACTAGTCTTTTACGTATTTATCGATGTCCAATCTCGATAATACTCTGACTAGGGATATTTAATGATTTATCCTTCGTGGATTGATACTGTCTCATATCATTCTCAATCCAGGAAAAAATCATAAGGACCTCCTATCATTTATATATCTAGGTGATCTAATCACAAATGAAAAGAGTGCAATCTCCTTTGTCACATAGTTAATTTGTACAACAACACCGTGATCTGTACAAATAGTGACACTATGGGTCATAATTGTCCAACAATGGTATCGTAGAAAAGATATTCTATCAAATAGAATACAATATTCTATTAAATAGAATAAATTATAAACCTTTCACTCGTACCTCCGAGGAAAAAGTACTTTCAATTATATAACAATTATATAAAAGAAAGTCTCAAATCTTAAACTTTTCAAGATTCGAATTTCTACTATACATATCGTATATGTAACTGTAGAAACAAATGGAACTTGAATTAAAAAGACGAAAAAGTATTACAAGACCATAACCCCAAAAGCATTGAAAATCATTCGGTAACACTCAATATCAACGAATCAAATCATATAAGATTTGATAACTCCCACTAACCAATTCCATCACAATGGAATCGCAGAAGTTTAATACTGAGTAAGAATAAAATTCATTAAATAACCTTAGAACTAATTACCATAAATTCATTTGTTTGATCAAATCAAACATCCTCGAACAATTCAAAGACTCATTATGAATTTTATACTTTTCAACACTTCAAATAGAATATCTTTGAACCAGTCAAAATATTCTATCCGCGTTTCATCAGAAACATATTGAAAGTTCTCGAACAATTCAAGACGTTCAACATGTTTACTGTTAGAAACATGTAACTAAGTCATGACAATTCATCAACAAAGTTTCGGAGTAAAGAAAACTATCTAAGGCAATTTCTAATTCATTAAACTATATACATCCAATGTATTAGTTTAACAAATCTGTGGTCCAATGATGATCATTGGTTAAATGAGATTCAATCACATCCTGAATACAATATTCATTAAATGGATAAGGATATGTGGTGTGAACTTGTATCAGACCATCCTTTACCATAAAGAACAAGCATCTGATGCTTTTATGATAAAAACTCATAAAGCATATTTCTAAGTTATTTATATTACCGAATATTTTTCTTAATGTTTATCTTTTTATTAATGACACAACTAGTCACTTTAAAATATGTAACTGTTTATATAGAACAAGTAACTATCCAATAGTCACAAGTTCTGATATCAAATATCAAAACAGTTATTAATCATTATTTTAAATAACTAGACATGAGATCTGGTATCCAATACCTACAGCTGTCGTATTGTGAGAATCGATATTCTCTATACACAGCTATATGTTTCTCCTTTATTAAGCTTTATAATTTACGTTCAATTATTCACAACGATTGCAAATAATTGATTCGCCAACTATGTCATACACGTGACTTCTAAAAGTCACTAAAAGCCAAGAAACATCATTAAAAGATAAACAAATGCTAAAGGAGTTTTCTTAATGCTAGTCAAGAATCTCAAGACATGAACTATTCAAGTCAATTCTTACTGCATAAGAAATAATTCTAACTAGAATAATATCCTAAACACATATATCCTTTTAGATTACCTAATCGTGACTTAGTAACTAAGTCACAAACCATCTTGATTTTCAATAAAATCGAAACAACAGTTCCCGATGGTTTAAATTAATCTAACAATATTTAAGTCTACTGTCTTTCTAGAACTTATTCTAGAACTACGCAACAATAAGTAAAGTCAGAAAACCTATTGAAATAATAAGCATGCAGTGGATTAGAAGTATAAATCTATATAAACAATATATAATTAAATGAAAACGAAAGCAGTAAATTCCATAAAATTACGCACTGCCTGAGTTATGGATTTTAAACTCAGCAGTGTCTCACACTACTTTACGTAATACCGTAATCCCCAATGGACAACGGGAATTCAATAATTAAATCGAATTCCATAGTGAGAGTAGGATCCCATGAATATATTTCGACTCACATCTTTGGCACGATCTCGCCTATGTATATTCATTAGGTAGACAACTCTTTGTCAATCACTCTCCAGTGACTCCTGGTTTAGGTCCTGACCGTTTCTCGCTGTGATAGCTTTGGCACGTTCACAGGGAGGCGTATCAAGGCTACACTCACCAATGACAAACTCAAGCTACCGATGTAGTCCTGACAGCTTTGGCACGTTCAAGATTTCCACTTTCACTTGAATTTATCTAGTATCATTATACAACCGGCATGGATAAAATATATCAACTACACCCTCACAGCTTTGGCACGATCTCGGATGCAGCCATAGAAAGTTACCCATAAACCGTATTGACAAGACGGACCAAGAAACATATATCCAATATATGTTACTTTACAGCCATATTTAAAAGCGGAGATTTTCCTACGGAAGCTTAACTCTACATCCAATGCAAAATTTTAATCTAAATCATTTTCTAAATATTTCAATTCAACCTTAGGAAACATAATTCAATCTAACTATTAAATTTCATTACATTTTCGTTAGCGTCGAACCGAAAAGTAAAGAAACATATCTAGATAACATGCATGTGCGAACATCAAAATTGGATTTTATATCAAATATCAAGCATTAATAATGTAATGGATGAAGCATCAGACCAGCTCTGATACATTTTTGTTGGGGTTTTGGGCGTCGGGGCGCAGCGGAAGCGCGGGTTCGGGCGAAATTGTATTTTAAAACTTTTTCAAAATACCGAATAAATTATTCAATATCTAATATGAATAATTTATTCATATATTACCTAAACCAATTTATTTAATATCATATATTAACATAAATATAGTTGAAATCTGGCGAAATTTTTACGAAAACAGTTTTTCCGCAAAATGGCCTAAAATGCTTTTTTGACCGAACCGACTTCCCGACACTTATGGAAACTACCCAGGTCAGATCCAATAGTGTCAGGGAAGTTCATGGGCTGCCCAAACAGTGACGGAATCACTGTTTTCACAGCCGTCACCCGGTTGACTCAAAATCCACCAGGTAACGCCGTTTTTGGCCGTTTTCGCTTATTTCAACTTTGAAACACTTTCCATAAATTGTGCCAACTCCCAAAACATATCCATTACATTTGTATAACATCAAAATCATCACATAATTTCCAGTTTTAACAGATCTGATCTGCAGACCAAAAATTCTCATTTTTCATGCTTTAAAATCCAATTTTCAAGATTAATCAAATTAATCATAACACCAACTAGAATCACCACACATGAAGCACTCAAGAACAATTCTAGGTGCCATAAAAGTGGTCACAACTTTCTATAATGGCAACAATATTGTCCTACAATAATTGATTAAATTGGCCTAAAATTACACTAATTTCATCCAATTTATACTTCACACATGCATCATCTCTTCCAATACAACAACCACAACCTAAAGCCCTAATTTTCAAAATTTGAAGGAACCCTAGAACAATTCTAAATCATAAAGAAACAAGAAATCAAGTTTCCAAGCTTTGGCTATTGAAGACTTACCTTAAATCTCATAATTCCAAGCCTTTTTTCTTTGATTTTCCTTCAATTTCTTCATGGTTTTTCAAAAAAAATTTGGAACCCATATTTCTTAGAGTAATTTCGGTCATGGCAGTAAGTGTGTTGAAGAAGAAAACAATTTCTTCTTTTTAAAATAATATTGCCGACTTTGGCATGTCAAAAGGGCATTTTTGTCATTTTTTATTTAATCAAATTAATGCATTCATACTTTATAATTTACCAATCAAAATTGGACACATATAAAGCTTATTTAATACATGCCAAATGCTCTAATAATAATCAAACATGTATCATAACATTTATGAAACTTTTTATTAATTAATTATTAAAATATTTAACAATTTAAATATCAAAATAATTAATTAATGTAATTATTATTATATATGTATTTTATTTACAATAAATAACAAATACATATATTTATGACAAGTATCAAAATCTCATTTGACAAATAATTAATGTGTATCTAATCGTATTATGTATCAAATACAAATACACAATAATTATTAACGGACAAAATCCACTAACTGCATGTGTTGTCGTTTAACGATTAAACGATCTGAATTAACTCATTTAATTCTATGAAGTATTATAAATAATCCGTATTATTCATATCGTGTTGCCCAAGTGCTCAACGAGTACACTTCATATTGTGGGACTCTCTAAGTTTAGGTTTATTCGTCACAAAATCCAATTTCGTGTCCATAATCCACCCACTCATAGATTATGACGACCACAGATAATCTCGCTAAACTATGCAAGTCGAGGTCATAGCATACGTATAATCCCTCAGTCACAGGCCATCCGTATTATACATGGGGTATAGATGAAAACGTCAAACCCGTTCGGTATAATACAGTCGACTTTCAATTTACGATCTCTAAATAACACTCGGAACTGATTTCCGAAGTTATACCACAGCCATGGATTTACTAGATCATACACACGTGAGGATGTCTATGCCCTGTACACAGGACTGATGGATCATATCTTGATACGCACTGGATATCATGAGCATCAGTCCACACCCAACTAACAGGCGGAGGTCTGATCATGGATAGATCGTTGACGTGACTGCCATCAAAGTGTGGAGGATAACTCATATATCCCACTGTGGTATCTCAAGTCAGAGGACCATTATGCTCGCTCAACTCAAGAAGGTTCCTATTGACGTTGGTGTACCATCTATTAGGAAACCTTCAGTGATTCGTTCAGTGTCTTATCAAATAAACACCAACATGTCTATACGAGTCTCCCGAGACTCATAGTTCACTGGGATAAGCCATCGGACCAAGTCACAATATACGACATGTACTGGTCTCAGCGGATTTTACTAACCGACCCGTGTTAGCAAATCTTGACCAGGAACTTTATTTAAGGATATACATCTTATAGTGCGCTTCCCAATGTCAATTACAAACTACGTTGTAACTGCGCACTATATCATAAATCCTAGGGTCTTTGTCTAATAGACACATATCACTAAACCAGATTTAGTTTCGGTCTAATCGGAATCAGATATCTAATCGTAATTAGACCGAATATGTGTATAAAAGACAAGGGTGCTACCATTAAATTAGTAATTATTATGGAAAATATAATTGCTCGTATTTATGAATCGGACATAAATACGATCCGGATTGGTACCCTGAGCACCAACCCTAACAGAACCTTCTCGAGTTGAGCGAGCATAGTGGTCCTTCGACTTGAGATACCATTGTGGATATATGAGCTATCATCCACACTTTGATGGCAGTCACGTCAACGATATAGTCATGATCAGACCTCCGCCTATTCGTTGGGTGTGGACTGATGCTTATGATATCATGTGTGTATCAAGATGGGATCCGTCAGTCCTGTGTACAGGGCATAAGCATCCAGCACGTGGTTACGATCTAGTAAATCCATGGCTGTGGTAAACTTTGGAAACTAGTTCCGAGTGTTATTTAGAGTCGTAAATTGAAAGTCGATTGTATTATACCGAACGAATTTGACGTTCTCTTCTATATCCCATTTATAATACGGATGGCCTGTGATGAAGGGATTATAAGTATGCTATGACCTCGACTTGCATAGTTTAGCGAGATTATCCATGGTCGTCATAATCCATGAGTGGGTGGATTATGGACCCAAAATCGGATTTCATGACGGATAAACCTAAACTTAGAGAGTCCCACAACATGAAGCGTACTCGTTGAGCACTTGGGCAACTCAATATGAATAATACGGATTATTCATAATATTTCACCGGATTAAATGAGTTAATTCGGATCGTTTAATCGGTTTAACAATAACAAATACAATTAGGGGATTTTGTCTGCTAATAATTATTATTTATTTGTATTTGATACATAATACGATTAGATACACAATAATTATTCGTCAAATGAGATTTTGACACATGTCATAAATATATGTATTTGTTATTTAATGTAAATAAAATTACATATATGTGTGTAAATTGATTGTTTAATTATTTAATAGTTAAATAATTAAATAATTAAATTTGTTAGCCTTATCCTTTTTTCATAATTGCTATGACAAATGGTGATTCCTATTTGGTTACACATGGCATGAATTTAATGGTCTTTGTGTGTCCAATTTTGATTGGATATAATAAAGATTAATGCTTTAATTTGATTAAAAAATGTCAAAGGACAAAAATGCCTTAATGTTGCTAGAATCGGTCAAAGAAGCAAATAAATAAAAAAAATTTGCTTTTTCATCTTCTTTAACTCTCCACTGCCGAGACTTCAAAAAAAATTGGGTTCCAAAAATTTATTTCATGAATCCATGGAGAAAGAAGAAAAAAATCAAGAAAGAAGCTAAGGAAACATATCATTAAAGGTAATACTGAATTCCCTAAGCTTGGAAAATTATTTTTCTTGTTTCTTAATGATATAATGATAGCTAGGGTTTCTTCTTTTTCATAAAATTTGGGGCTTGTTGTTTGGTGGATGGATTAGAAGCTAGTGTGCATGTGTGAAGTGTTATTGGATGCTATTAGTGTAATAAGTGTCCAATTTCATCAATTGTTGTAGGAAAACTTCATTGCCATTCTAGATTATGATATCCACTCTTATTATGTCAAGAATTGTTCTAGAATTCTTCATTTGTGGTGATTTTGGATTGGTGTTGGATTAATTAGATTAATCTAGGTGAAAATTGGATTTAAAGCATGAATTTTGGAAATTTTGGTTTACAGATAAGATCTGCCTAAACTGGAAATTCTGGGGTGTTTTTGATGTTCTACAAATCTAATGGATGTGTTTTGGGAGTTGGCACAATTTCCGGAAAGTGTTTCCGACTTGAAATAAGCGAAAACGGCCAAAAACGGCGTTACCGGGTGGATTTTAAACCAACCGGGTTTCGGCTGTCCAAACAGTGATTCCGTCACTATTCAGGCAGCCCATGAAATGCCCCAACAGTATTGCATCTGACCTGGGCAGTTTCCATAAGTGTCGGGTAGCCGGTTAGGCCATTTTGCGGAAAAATAGTTTTCGTAAAAGTTTCGCGAAGTTTCAATATTATTTATGTCAATATTTGATATTGAATAAATAGGTTAAGGTGAAATATAAATAAATTATTCATAATAGATATCGAATAATTTATTTGGTATTTTGAAAAAGTTTTAAAATACAATTTTGCCCGACCCGCGCTTCCGCTACGCCCTATTGCCCAAAACCCAAAAAAAATGGTATCAGAGCGGGCCTAATGCTTCATCCATTACATTAATTCATGCTTATATATTATATAATCCAATCTTATATATTCACACAGTCTTGTAATCTAGATATGTTTCTTTACTTTTCGTTTTATGTTAACGGAAAATATAACGGAAATTTAATAGATAAATTGTGTTATGTTTTCTAAAGTAGAATTGAAATATTTAGAAAATGATTTAGATTAAAATTCTGCATTGGATGTAGAGTATAGCTTACGTAGGAAAATCCCCGCTTTTGAATATGGCTATAAAGTAACGTGTATTGGATACATGTTTCTTGGTCCGTCTTGTCAATACGGTTTATGGGTAACTTTCTATGGCTGCATCTGAGATCGTGCCAAAGCAGTGAGGGTGTAGTTGATAGAATTTTATCCATACCGGTTGTATATTGATACTAGAGAAATTCAAGTGAAAGTGGAAATCCTGAATGTGCCAAAACTGTCAGGACTACATCGGTAGCTTGAGTTTGTCATTGGCAAGTGTAGCCTTGATACACCTCCCTGTGAACGTGCCAAAGCTGTCACAGCGAGAAACGGTCAGGACCAAAACCAGGAGTCACTGGCGAGTGATTGACAAAGAGTTGTCTACCTAATGATTATACGTAGGCAAGATCGTGCCAAAGCTGTGAGTCGAAATATATTTGTGGGATCCTACTCTCACTATGGAATTCGATTTAATTATTGAATTCCTGTTGTCCGTTGGGGATTATGGTATTACGTAAAGTAGTGGGAGACACTGTTGGGTTTAAAATCCATAACTCAGGCAGTGTATAATATTATGAAATTTCTTCTTAGTTTTTCCTTTCATTATATATTGTTTATATAGATTAATGCTTTTAATCCACTGCATGCTTATTACTTGAATAGGTTTTCTGACTTTACTTATGGTTGTGTAGTTCTAGAATAGGTTCTAGAAAGACAGTAGACTTAGATATTGTTAGATTAGTTTAAAAACCATCGGGAACTATTGCCGATTTTCTTGGAAAATCAAGATGGTTTGTGACTTAGTTTCTAAGTCGCGATTAGGTAATCTAAATGGATATATGTGTTTAGGATTTTATTCTAGTTAGAATTGTTTCTTCTGCAGTAAGAATTGACTTGAATAGTTCATGTCTTGAGATTCTTGACTGGCATTAAGAAAACCCTTTAGAATTTATTTGTCTTATAATGACGTTTCTTGGCTTTAGTGACTTTTAGAAGTCACGTGTCTGACATAATTTGCTAATCGATTATTTGCAAATGTTGTGAATAATTGAACACAAAATTAAAGCTTAAGAAATAGAGATACTTATAGTTATGTATAGAGAATATCGATTCTCGCAATACGCCGACTGTAGATATTAGATACCGGATCTCCCGTCTAGTTAATTAAAATAATGTTTAATGATTATTTTGATATTTGATATCAGAACTTGTGACTATTGGATAGTTACTTGTTCTGTATAAACAGTTGTTACATATTTTAATATGACTAGTAGTGTCATTAATGAAAAGATAAACATTAAGAAAAATATTCGGTAAAATAAATAACTTATAATTGTGATTTATGAGAATTTATCTTAAAAGCATTGGATGTTTATTCTGTATGGTAAAGGATGGTCTGATACGAGTTCACACCATATATCCTTATCCATTTAATGAATATTGTATTCAGGTTGTGATTAAATATCATTTAACCAATGATTGTCATTGGACCACAAGATTTATTAAACTAATACATTAGATGTATGTGGTTTAATGAATTAGAAATTGCCACGGATAGTTTTCTTTACTCCGTAACTTAGTTAATGAATTGTCATTACTTAGTGACGTGTTTCTAATAGAGAACATGTTGAACGTCTTGAATTGTTCAAGAACTGTCAATATGTTTCTAATGAAACTTGGATAGAATATTTTGAATAGTTCAAAGATATTTTATCTGAAGTGTTGAAAATTGTATTTTTAGAAATTCATTGCGCGTCTTTAAATTGTTCGAAAATGTTTGACATGATCAAACACATGAATTTAAGGCAATTAGTTCTATAGTTATTTAATGAATGTGGTTCTTACTCAGTATTAAACTTCTACGATTCCATTATGATGGAATTGGTCAATGGGAGTTATCGAATCTTATATGATTTGATTCGTTGATATTGAGTTTACCGAATTAGTTTTCGATACTCTTGGGGCTATGCTCCAGTAACACTAATTAATCTCTTTAATTAAGGTTCTATTCGTTTCTACAGTTACATATATGATATGTATAGTAGAAAATTTGAATCTTGAAAATTTGAGATTTGAAACTTTCCTTTATATAACGGTTATATAATTGAAAGTACATGTGCTTTGGAGGTACGAGTGAAAGGATTATCATTTATTCTATTTAATAGATTATTGTATTCTATTTGATAGAATATATTTCCTGCGATCCTGAGTAATAAAATTATTTTGTTACTAGGTGGTTAACATTGGATGTTGATGATTGCAGAAAAGATTTGATTTTGTGAAGTTAAATGTGAAAATGATAAACTGTAATGGAACTACGTAATTAATAAGATGAAAGGACCCTTAGAAAACTTCCGTATATGTTTAATAGGATGTCAGAATCGTTTACAAAGTATAAGATACTTAATGGTTCTGTTATTTTCTTATCGAAGAAAAATTATCCTATAATTTATAGTGGGAGCGATATTTGATATCGATTTCGGAAAATAGCATTGAACCATAGATCTAATGTTGTTCATGGCGTACTACGATCAGGTTTTATACTTGATTAAGCTTCCGGTATGAATGATTAATAAATTGTGCAAATTGTTTGCGCAGCATAAGCGAAATGAGCTTGATAAAGGTTTGACCTTTATAGTATGACAATGAGAAAGGTTATTCTCAGTAGTCTATTGTAGATTCTGAGAAAACTTGTCTCTAGTCGCACTAATTGAACAATTAAGGATCTGTTGGTTAGTGTTGATATTGAACCGTGTATTTTGGCTAAAGAATGCAAAGTGGCGTTCTTGAATGGTTTCTTTGAATAAGAGATCCGTTGTGGTTTCTTTGTTCGAAGATTTCATTCTAGAATGGCCCTAGAGTTTGTGTTCTGCTAAATCACAGTTTGATATATCAGCTTATGGAGCCTATTGTAGACTCAGATAAGTTTTCCGAAACTCCGTGTTCTCTGATTTTGATATCAGTCAGATTGTCTAGTTTTATCGAAATATAGAGAATACGTATTTGTTAGTGGGGTCAGTGGGAGTGTACAAATTTCTTTCTAGTATTATGTATCCTTAAGTCTTCTTTTCTTTGTGAAGCAGTGAAAGTAGTCTCTATTATATTTTATATAAGGTTTTATATATGATATAAAACAGAGAGACTTGTGAGAAACTCTCATTAGTCGCATATTAGATATGATCTAATAAAGGAAACGGCAAGACTATCTGTATGACAGTTAGTGTACTTGTTTGACAGTTAACATTTCTTTTATATATATATAGTATTCATTTTTCGTAAAGGATGATTACTTTGTCGAAATAAAGATTGATTGGAATGTCTAGTCAATCTTTTGCATCATAGGATGATGGCGTAATGAATACTGTATTATGTGCGATTGTAGATATCAGTTTAATCGTAATTGTTACGAGTTATTTTGATATGTTGCAGACCATATGATGGATCTTGAAATATATTATTCATGATATTTGAGATATTAAGAATCAGTTTCATATTCATGGAGAATTTAGTCAGCAATCATAAGGTCAGATTAGTTTTGATTCTAATTAGGACAATAGATGTTCTATGTCATATATAAAGTCAGAAAATATGCAGTGGGAGTGTCACCATTGATTCTACTGAACTAGTGGAATCGATTGCAACTTATGAAGTATTGACTTATGAAGTTTGCATAATGACCTCATAGATTAGAAGTTTTTGCATTAGTGTAGTGCTTGCGGTTGTCTGCAAAGTATTTGGATTTCATCACTAAGTATATAGACAACTCAGTAGCTATAGCACAATACTGATATAGCGTCTGAGTCATATTGATGTGGAATTTAGATTCTACAAAATATGAATGATGCTAGTTAAGGAAAACGGTTGGGTTTGTTGGACAAACTCGATTTGTTAAAGCAGGCTTACTTGTTGTTGCATACCTCTTGAGTGTTGGTGAGCTCTTGATGGCCATGAGTATGCGATATACATTGAGATATGTATATGATACCGTGGATTGGTACTAGAGCAAGTGGGAGAAATTGTTAGGGTTGGTGCTCGGAGTGCCAATTCGGATCGTATTTATGTCTGATTTATAAATGCGAGCAATTCAATTTTCCATAATCTACTAATTTAACGGTAGCACCCTTGTCTTTTATACGCTTATTCGATCTAATTGCGATTAGATATCTGATTACGATTTGATCGAAACTGAATCTGATTCAGTGATACGTCTATATTAGACAAAGACCCCAGGATTTACAGTATAGTGCGCAGTTACAACATAGTTTGTAATTGGCATTGGGAAGCGCATTATTAGTTGTATATCCTTAAATAAAGTTCCTGGTCAAGATTTGCTAACACGGGTCGGTTAGTAAAATCCACTGAGACTAGTACATGTCGTATATCGTGACTTGTTCCGATGGTTTATCCCAGTGAACCATGAGTCTCGGGAGACTCGTATAGACATGTAGGTGTTTATTTGATAAGACACTGAACGACTCACTGAAGGTTTCCTAATATATGGTACACCAACATCAATAGGAACCTTCTCGAGTTGAGCGAGCATAGTGGTCATTCGACTTGAGATACCACTGTGAATATATGATCTAGTAATGATCAGACCTCCGCCTGTTCGTTAGGTGTGGACTGATGCTCATGATATCCTGTGTGTATCAAGATAGGATCTGTCAGTCCTGTGTATAGGGCATAGACATCCAGCACGTGTTTACGATCTAGTAATCCATGGCCGTGGTATAACTTCGGAAACCAGTTCCGAGTGTTATTTAGAGATCGTAAATTGAAAGTCGACTGTATTATACCGAACGGATTTGACGTTCTCATCTATATCCCAGGTATAATACGGATGGCCTGTGACGGAGGGATTATATGTATGGTATGACCTCGACTTGCATAGTATAGCGAGATTATCCATGGTCGTCATAATCCATGAGTGGGTGGATTATGGACACAAAATTGGATTTCTTGACGGATAAACCTAAACTTAGAGAGTCCCACAATATAAAGTGTACTCGTTGAGCACTTGGGCAACTCAATATGAATAATACGGATTATTCATAACACTTCACTGGATTAAATGAGTTAATTCGGATCGTTTAATCGGTTAAACGATAACACATACAATTATGAGATTTTGTCTGCTAATAATTATTGTGTATTTGTATTTTATACATAATACGATTAGATACACATTAATTATTCGTCAAATGAGATTTTGACATATGCCATAAATATATGTATTTGTTATTTAATGTAAATAAAAATACATATATGTGTGTAAATTGATTGTTTAATTATTTAATAGTTAAATAATTAAATAATTAAATTTTTTAGCCTTATCCTTTTGTCATAATTGCTATGACAAATGGTGATTCCTAATTGGTTACACATGGCATGAATTTAATTGGTCTTTGTGTGTCCAATTTTGATTGGATATAATAAAGATTAATGCTTTAATTTGATTAAAAAATGTCAAAGGACAAAAATGCCCTTAATGTTGCTAGAATCAGTCAAAGAAGCAAATAAATAAAAAAAAATTTGCTTCTTTATCTTCTTTAACTCTCCACTGCCGAGACTTCAAAAAAAATTGGGTTCCAAAAATTTATTTCATGAATCCATGGAGAAAGAAGAAAAAAAAATCAAGAAACAAGCTAAGGAAACATAGCATTAAAGGTAATACTAAAATACCTAAGCTTGGAAAATTATTTTTCTTGTTTCTTGATGATATAATGATATCTAGGGATTCTTCTTTTTCACAAAATTTGGGGCTTTGTTGTTTGGTGGATGGATTAGAAGCTATTGTGCATGTGTGAAGTGTTATTGGATGCTATTAGTGTAATAAGTGTCCAATTTCGTCAATTGTTGTAGGATAACTTTGTTGCCATTCTAGAGTATGATAGCCACTCTTATTATGCCTAGAATTGTTCTAGAATTCTTCATTTTTGGTGATTTTGGATTGGTGTTGGATTAATTAGATTAATCTTGGTGAAAATTGGATTTAAAGCATGAATTTTGGAAATTTTGGTTTGTAGATCAGATCTGCCTAAACTGGAAATTCTGGGGTGTTTTTGATGTTCTACAAATGTAATGGATGTGTTTTAGGAGTTGGCACAATTTTTGGAAAGTGTTTCCGACTTGAAATAAGCGAAAACAGCAAAAAATAGCGTTATCGGGTGGATTTTGAGCCAACCGGGTGACGGATGTCAAAACAGTGATTATGTCTCTGTTCGGACAGCCCATGAAATGCCCCGACACTATTGGATCTGACCTGGGCAGTTTTCATAAGTGTCGGGTAGCCGGTTCTGTCAAAAACATGTTTTAGGCAATTTTGCGGAAAAATGGTTTTCGTAAAGTTTCGCGAAGTTTCAATATTATTTATGTTAATATTTGATATTGAATAAATAGGTTTAGGTGAAATATAAATAAATTATTCATAATAGATATTGAATAATTTATTTGGTATTTTGAAAAAGTTTTAAAATACGATTAACAAAATGTCCGGCCGGACTTGTAGGAAATCTGGTGGAAGTTCGCTGCGTAACCAGAAATACAAACTCATACATAAAAATAATTACAGACTTGAAATCAGAGGGATGAGGCAATAAATCAGGCATACATAATAATATATTTAAGCATAATAATGGTGAAAACTGAAATAAAAATAGCCACATCGATATCGTGGAGGAAACAGATTCGACTACGTATAAACAGGCGATATTTGATATCGATTCGGGAAAATGACAGGGTGCCATGAAATGAGAAATGGATTTTATGAATGACAATCAAGTCTGGGACTTGGTTGAACTTCCTGAAGGAGTTAAACCTATTGGTTGTAACTGGGTTATAAAAGGAAGTTAAGGCCCGATGAAAGGTGGAAACCTTAAAGGCCCGACTGGTAGTGACACTCAACGTCCTGGGATTGATTATGAGGAAACTTTTTCACCAAATGCTATGCTAAAATCTATTAGGATACTCTTAGCCATTGTTGCATATCACGATTATGAGATATAACAAATGGATATGAAAACTGTGTTCCTAAATGGATTCCTCGATGAAGATATCTATATGGAACAACTAGAGGATTTCATATCCAGTGAGACTTCAAACTTGGTTTGTAAACTCAAGAAGTGTATTTATGGGCTTAAACAGGCATCCCAAAGTTGGAATCATCATTTTGATGAAATAATTAGATTATTTAGAGTCGTCAAAAAGAAGGAAGAACCGTGTGTTTATAATAAAGTTAGTGGGAACATGATAGTATTCCTTATATTGTATGTAGACGATATCCTTATCATTCGAAATGATATAGGATTGATGCAAAGTGTAAAAGCCTATCTTTGCAAGAACTTCTCCATGAAAGACATGGGTGAAACTTCTTATATGCTGGGTATAAGGCTCTACCGGGATAAAGTAATGAAGCTTATAGGATTGTCGTAATCCACGTATATATATAAAATATTGGAGATGTACGATTTTACTAACTGTAAGACAGTAAATGTACCATTTCAATAGGCATATATCTTTTGAAGAAAATGACACCTCAGACTGAGGAATAGAGAGTTAGAATGTCTAACTTACCATATGCTTCTTGTATTGGAAGCATTATGTATGATATGCTATGTAAAAGACCTAATATCAGTTTCGGCATTATTGTGACTAGCCGATTTCAATCTTATCTGGGTAATGATCATTGGACAGCCATGAAACATATCCTAAAATATTTTAAGGGTACTGAGGATAAGTTTCTAATTCATGGAGTAAATGAGCTACAACTTAAGGGTTATACAGACTCTGATTTTCAGGGAGATCCGGATGATAGAAAGTCTACATCAGGATAAATACTTACCCTTAATGGTGATGTGGTTAGTTGGCGATGTTCAATGCAAGGCTCTACAACTTATTCTACCACTGAGGCAGAATTTATAGCTACTTTGAAATCTGCTAAAGAAGCTGTCTGAATTAGAAATTTTATCACAGAACTTGACATTGTGCCTAGTATTGCGAATCTGATCCTATTTTACTGTGATAATAGCGGAGCCATTGCACAGGCTAAAGAGCCAAATGCGCATTCCAAATCTAAACACACTTAAAGGAAATATCGCATGACTAAAGAATTCATTGAACGAAAAGACATAGTGATGTTGAAGGTTCAAGGACAAGACAATATAGAAAACCTGCTTACTAAGGCCTTCCCTAATAAGTTATTCAATTAGCACATGGAGGAGATGGGACTTCGGTACCATCCAGATTAGCATTAAGAAAGTGGGAGTTTGTTGGAGTTGGCTCTTGAAGCTCCAATCCGAATAATGTATTGTACTTATATTTTTTTTATTAATAAAATAATTATATTTCATTTCAACCTTGTTAATGGTAATTATTATGTCATAATATATATTAGTTCAATATATAAATATACTGAGAATGACATCAACCTTAGAATTATCATGTAGTAATATTGGACACTAAGTGGTCCAACATCGGGATATATTACTATTATAAACTATTCTTAAAGTAAATATTCATAGTCGTTGGTTTTGGAATACGATCAAATTCCTATAACCTAGAAGACTAGCATATGTCGTATATTGGAATTGGAGCTCCAATGGTCTAACCCAATGGACCATGAGTAAGGGAAGCTTATATAGACATGTGGGTATTTTTTGGAGAGAATACTGAATAACTCACATGTGATTCTTAATAGTTGGAGGTACACACCATTGTTAATAGGTATCTCCTCGAGTCGAGTAGTATATGTGATTCTTTGACTATAGGATAGAATTGATTTTGTGTGCTATCCTCCATAATTTGGGTCCATGTATGTCAAAAATCTTTCATGGTTTGATCGTTAGATCTTTCATGCAATCGTTAATCAAGTGTGTATAAAGATAGGACTTTTCGGCTTGTATGTGTACCATAAGAGGTTAAGGTATCCATGTTCGTGAGTCACGATTCTTACGACTTTGGCCATAGTCGATCATCTAGGGTTGATCGAATATATATCAGAAACTGTGTTCTGGTTAGTTGTAAGGAATCATGGACATGTCGACAATATGAGATGTGCGCCTCGGAAACTTGACAGTGTAATCTATGTTTCCTAAGCACAACTCGGATAGCCTACGAATGGAGGGATTATTAAACATATGTGATGAACTCGACTTGTGTAGTTCAGAAAGGTCGTTTGTGTTCTCTGCAAATTCGGAAGTGGCCGAATTGCTTACATATAAGCTAGGCTTATATGACGAACGTATATAGACTAAGAGAGTCCCACAATATAAAGTGTACTCGTTGAGCAGTCGGGTAGCCAATAATGTTTGATAAAGAATATTATTTGATATCATAATTATCAATCAAAGTAACTAAGTATTATTCGATAATATTAATTATTTATTTGACTAATTGGGATTAAATCTAAATTAACAATAAAAAAAGGACTTTGTTGTAATTTTATAAATATCTCTACCATTGGATGGTATTTTGATAATTACAAAAATATAATAATAGGTGTATCTGGGTTGATTTAGGTACACTTAATATGTATATTTTAAAAAAATTGGATCAAGCCCATCTAAAAGTTGATTAAAACTTTTATTAATTAAAAATATCATAAACTTGACTATAAAAGGAAGGGTTGAGCAAGTTTTTGATAAAAGCAAGCATAAGGCAAAGCTAGGAATGGGAATCTGATCGGATCCGATTAAAATCGAATCAGATCGGATCGGATCAAGCTGCCAAAATCCGATCGAATCGAAATCAGTGGATTCGTTGGATTTCGGATTCGATCGGATAAAATCCGATCCGATCATTTGTTTGGGTTAAACACTTCCAAAATGACGTCGTTTTATGGGTCTTAAATTAGGTTTCAGCACAGCAGTCAGCTCTTAACTCTCAAAATCAAATCTTCATCTTCATCTTCGTGGATTCATGGCATCCTCCATCTCCGAATCTTCAAAGTTCAAAAATTCTTCTTCAATCTTCAATCTTCGGCCTTCGCCTCGATCTGATTTCATCAATACGCGAAAGTGAAACCACCATCCATCGCCATTCATCGATTCGGCCATTTCAATTTTCGAAGCAATCTTCTTCAAACTTCAATTCTTCTTCAACTTCAATCTTCAATCCTCGCCACTCGCTAGTCATCTACTCGCCTCAGATTCGACAGCCTTCGAGTGAATCAGACTATCAGTCTTCAATTCAAGGTTGGATTTTGAATTTTGATGGTTTGCCGTTTGCATGTATATATTGGATTAGTGGTTGGATGTATGTTTATAACTTATTTTAACAGTAATAATGGAAGATTGATGATGAATTGATGTTTGATGATAGTCGATAGATGTGCTGATGTGGCCTTCTGGGGAATTTGTACACTGTTCTATATTCTGTCCTTCTGGGGAATTTATTTTGTTTTAAACTGACAAACTGAGTCTTTCTACTTTGGTTTGATAACTTTGATTCAAGTTACTGTTGTGCATTGGTTAAGAAGAGTTTAATTGGGTTTATTACTTCATCTGCTTGTCAAAAATGAGAAATGACTGCTTGTGGTTGTGGTTTTGTCAGTTCTATTTATTTGACTTATTTGTTTTTTTATTTTGTTGTTGCTCTTCATTGTAGATGAGTGGGTTTGGAAGCTCACCAACAGTAGTGGGTCAGAATCATATTCTTTTGATGTACAATTAACAGAATTAAGGAAACGGAAGGGAAAAGGAAAATTCCCATCAAACTCTGATAGACCGCAATTGTCAAAAAAAGATGATTCATCGCCATCAATCACATCAGTAGCAACTAAAGCAATAGCTAGAATATCTGAAGTGTGGAAAGTTTTCCGCATGAGTGAAGATAATCTGGATAGGGCTGTATGTATATATTGTCAGAAGACTTATGCTTGTAGTGCGAAGGATTGGTCCATAACCAACTTGAAGAGACATATGGAGACTTGCAAATCATACTTGGCTTATTGTGAAGAACAAGGTGTTTTGGTTGGGGTTGGTGAAGAGGGAGGCACAAGTGGATATCTCACCGTGAGAGACAGTCATTTCAATTAAGCAGCGTGTCGGAAAGCAGCTGTGAAGATGATTATTGTTGATGAGCTACCATTTAGCTTTATAGAGAAAGAGGGTTTTCGACATTTCTGTAGTGTTGTCGTCCCTCGTTTTGATCTCTTATAAAATTTGGATCCTTTATCAAATCAAATTTATCTGATCCGATAACTAATCGATTCGGTTCGAACAAATTCGATCTGATTCGATAGTTATTGGATCGGATCGGTTCGGTTCGAGTTTGATAAGGGATTCTAACCTTATTGGATTTAATTTATTCATGTTAATCGAATCGGATTCGGATTCGATCCGATCTGATCTGAATCCGATAGTGCCCAGGGCTAGCCAAAGCATAAGAAAATTAGCCTAAAGAAAATATTTGTGAGAGAATAAGTTCTCTATATTTTTCAATAAGGAGAAGAAGATTAGATATTTGGTTCAAGCTTAGTAAGTAAGTTTGATCTTTTCTAATAAGCTATGTTTTTGTATTTGATACATAGCAATATAGTTTGAAGTTGAATTAGGTTAATAAATTGTGTATGGATGCTTTGTAAGCCTAAACACAATATGCTTGTAATTGGGTCAAATATGCTTATGGTGGACATGAACATAGTATTAGAGTTTGGAACTCTAGATAAAAGTTTGGAGCTCTGACAACTATTCTAGAATTACTTGACCACCTTTAAGTGACCCAGAATTTTTCATAGGTTACTTCTTTAGGAGATCATTGTTTGATTTGTATTTTAAATTCAAAATTTACGTATGTATATATTTTGAATAAATTTATATTTTTATAAGAATATTTGATATTTTGAAAATATGATTTTATTCTTTAATATTTGTTGATATTGATTTTGATATTAAAAAAAGTTATTTTGAGTATTTAAAAGTGTTTAAGGAAGGTTGAAAACAAATTAGGTAAAATACCCAATTCGCAAATTCTCTATTTCCAAAGAATTGATGCTTAACAAATTAAAAAAATAAAGTAGCAGCTTGCTACTTGCATCCTAACACAGCATGCAAAAGCAGTGAATGCTACTTGAGCATGCAAAGCACAAGAAGCATGCATGATACGGGCGCATGCGCGCGCCAAAATTATTTTTCTCCTGTTTTGAGTTTTCACAAGCCGATTCGTTTCCGATTTTTTCCTATGCATTCTTATGGAATATAGTATTCCATTAGATTATATTACAATAACACCCATCCTTAATAACCACATGTTAGATGTCTTTCCGCTGCACAGGACATCGATCCGACCTTAGGGGTCCCACAACCGCCCCAACATGTAAAGCCTCTAGAAATCATTTCATCTCAAAAATACCTTCAGTGATTTCCTTTTCATATCCTTCAAAAATATCATTCCCTTGAATTCCTGATCCCGACCATTTTTTGGAAGATCCGCATCTACCAATCATCACGACCTTGGATCGTCCTCGAGTCGCCAAAAGTCATTTGGTCTTGAATATGGAAAACTCATTCCCACACTTCTCGCTTTAGATGACCATGCATGTTCTTTTATTGACCCGTAAGTTCCATTTCCCTTTATTTTTTGTTTACGCTACTGTGGATTTTTTTGTCGTCATTAACATCCGGTCGGACGTTCATTGAAAAATGTCCCTAAATTTTTCATGTCCGGCCGAACATGGCGTAATTTCTATCCAGTAATCTTTATTTATTTGGCCAAATATGTCTAGGCATTTTCCAGCTTTCTACACCTTCTGTTATTAGTGCTTTATCAACCCTACATTTTCTTTCGCAGCTGGACGCATCACGTTTGAAGGCTGACGGCAGCCCTACTAGCGTAAGAAAATGGTATAATGATCTATCCCACGTTGTTAAGGCTCGGATCGTAGAACTAGGATTTGAGCCTTTCATCTTTTCTATTCCTGCTCGAGCAATAAAACATGACAATAGAGGGTAGCAAGTTTTAACGGGGAGGTGGATGGACACCACCTATACTTTTCACCTTTCGGTATCAGAAATGACCATTACCCGATGACTTTGCTTACTTGATTGGCATCGCATGCGAAGGCCGCCTATTTAAATTTGATTGATGCATGTTTGAATTTGATTGTAGTCACGAGATAGTTGTAAACCGAGCTCGTCTGAATAGGCTCAATCGAGACACAATAAGATTTCTTCTACCTTGTCATGTTGACGTTGTTTTCATCATTTGACTTTTACTTCCCTTTCTTTTAGCTCGACATAGCTTGGTGGAGGACTCCCGTTAATGAGCTGCATGAGTGCATACGTTCCTCATTCGAGAATAATTGTCTTTGCTTGCTTCTTCTGGGTACATACCAGCTTCTCTGGTATTTGGGTGAGTGAGTGTACCTTGCATTTGGGCCCCCAAGCCCGCTAGATTCCAGCTCCTCATCCCCCTTTAATGTTTTTTTGACTTCAGTTGGAAGGAGTGGACTTATCGATCGCTTTGCCATGGCCTCCAAGATAATGATTTCCTTGTCACGGGTAATTATTGGCGATGGGGCTGTATTGCTCTTCTTGGTTCAATGCTACTTTCTGAGCCTCGACGACCTACTTAGGTATAGACTGTTGTTTTCATGTTCTTCTTTTCTATTTTAGCTTGATATACATTGTTAACATAGATTCTAATGCTCATACGAGGTTGAGGTTACGGAACTCAACGTGTTCACCTACCCTCTGATGAAAATGAAGAAGAGAGCGAACCTCTGGCACACCCAGCGCCATCACGGTGTGTTCGGCGTAGGGCTTCTTCTTTATGACGAGGTGTAGGAAACTATTTCCCGCGTGATGGAAGTGTGTTAGACACCGAGATCAACTTTGAAAAAAAAATTCTTCCTTTTTTACTATGGCCGAAACTTACTGCTTATGCAGTGCGCCACTAATGAGCAATCACCAGTTCTCATTGCTAAATAATTCGCATGTGCCAAGCGCATACAACCATGACCCATCTTCTCTTGATATTGCATGTGTGATGATCATTTTTGCTTTGCTCACGTCTTTGATGTATGTATCTCAATATGTATCATGAATGCATGGAACTTTTTCATGGCTATACATGCCATGTTATTTTGTCTCCATGCGTGAATGCATGATATGGTTTACTTTTGGTTTGATACTGCATGAGCTGATGATTGAATGGATCAGGTCTACCACTCGATCTTCCATGTTATATCTCATTACCAACATATCGAAGTGTGGCCTTCACTTACAATTTTATTCTCTAAATTCTTTAGAGAAAAATATCATACTATTTCTTTCTTTTTCTTTCTTTCAACACTTGAGAGAAGAAGAATCAGAAAGTGTCTAGGGTTCTAACCAAAAATTAGGTTACAAAGCAAAATAACTTTCGCTTTTATATACTAGGGTTTAGATTAAATAATTGCAATTGAAATTATCATTATATCCCTAAACCCTGGGCATTTTTGGCCAAACTTTCAATTTTGTAACAAACAAATTCATGGTTAAATATCTTCATAATGAAGACATTAAACCTCCACCTTAATACATAATTGTAAATAATTTTGGAATAATATGTATTGATATCAAATTTTGATACATATTTTAATTTAAAATAATAATTAATTATCAAATAATTTAATATTTATAAAATATAAATATGATTATCTTATAATCATTAAATAATTATTAAATTTCGGTTATTCCACTAAAAACCTGAAGTTGCACTCTCATTATTGCGAATATATTTTATACCGAAACTCATCAGCGTCCACCGATATAATCACTACATACAGATTGACCATCCCCAAGTATCTCATAATTAGATCCGGGTCGTAATGTCTGTTATACCCCTATAATTATTTTGTGCCATAAGTACCATTGATTCTCTGATGAACGAATAATTCATAACTATTATGAATATTAATCTTTCTATTCATAATAGAAAGAATTGAGCACTCAAACCGTTCAAGTACCAAATCAATCATTAAGGAAGATACTCATCTAATTCTCATAAGAAGAAGTGGATTCCATATCTATATAAAACATCCCCAGCCACGCACCAAACCGTGTCCCCAAAGTACGTAGGTATTAGTCGGGATTTCTTCACCAACCTCACCTTTGTAATCAAAAGACATAGTCTGCCATGCATGAGTTCGTAGTACACTCAAGATTCAGATCAACCTATAAGTAATCATCTATTAGATTGATATGAATTCTTGTTTAACAGATATTAAAAAAAATTCATTTATTTCTTGGTCCAGTCCTATATGATCGCATCATATAAGGTGTCTTCATTCCCATGTCATCACATGAATGAACCCGGATCAAAGTCGTCGTACAATATGGAATGGAACGTAAATGTAGATAAACCACAAACAAAGTGTTCGTCTATGTTTGCTCTCTACATACTATTTCGAATTACTAAAACTTAAATACTAAGTCTGAAAGTACATTTAGTATAAAAATTAAACACTAAGTCTGAAAATACATTTAGTATCCAAGGACATACATGATAATTTATAATATGCGACTTTAAAATCAACACTTGATAAATTAATAACTGCATCATTTATTACTTAAATAAAATTTCGTTTACATATTAAATTATGCTCAATGGATATATACTAATAATCTCCCCTTGCACTAAAGTAAATGAGATATGTCACATATCTTAGACCCTATAGGTGACCTTTAAACACTTTAGCTGTCAAGGTTTTTATAAACGGATCAGTTTGTTCTCTACAGAACGTTATATGTAATATCTCCTTAAAGAGATGCTATTTCCTCTCTATATGCTTCCCTCTCTTGTGACTTCTGGTATTTTGAATTTTCCACCCACTATTATCGTAATAAGGTGTGAACGGTTTATCCATATCTAGAATAACTTCCAAATCTCCCAAGAATTTATGGAGCCATATTGCTTCCTAAGCTGCTAAATACTCAGCCTTCATGGTGGAGTTAACAATGCTATATTGAATTATACTCCTCCAGATTATAGCTCAATAAACTAGGGTGAATACTGATTCAGATGTTGATTTCTTATAATCTATATTTTTCTGAAAATCATAATATGTATATCCTCTAATGATCATATCCTCTCCATAATATACAAACATATAGTCTCTTATTTTCTTAAGATACTTGAGAATATGCTCTACAGTCACCCAAAAATATAATCCTGGGTTAGACTAGAAACTACTAACTACTTCCACTGTATAAGACTTGATCATCGCATCAAATCTTGTATTCCAAGATCAAGATGCTTGCTTCAGTCCATAAATAGACATTTGCAGCTTGCAAACCTTTTGTTCTTGATCTTAGGAAACAAATCTCTCAGGTTGCACCATATGAATGCTCTCATCAAGACTACCATTCAGAATATTTTCTTGACGTTTGTCTTCCATATCTCATATTCATATATGTGATAAATGGATAGAAAAGTGCAAATAGGTTTAAGCATGACTACTGGCGAGAAAATCTCCTCATAGTCGACCTCCTCTTTCTAGGTAAAACCTTTGACCACTAACCTACCTTTGAAGGTTTGTGCCTTTCCATATACTCATCTCTTCCTCTTATAGATCCATTTGCAACCTATAGATTTTACCCCATCAGGTTGGCCTACAAGATCCCATACTGAGTTGGAATACACAGACTCAATCTCGAGATTCATGGCTTTGAGCCATTTTTTTATCAGGATCATCCATTGCTACAATAGCTTAATAGGTCATCTACACCATTACTGGAGGTGACAACTTTTTCCTCTCCAATCCCTAGATAGCAATCAGGTTGTCGCATAACCCTCCCAATGCATCTACGTGGTAGACTCTCCTGATATAACTGCATCTAATACTCAAATGTCGAAGGTGTTATGTTATTGTAATTGTCATCAACGGTTGTTGATGATGCATTGGTCTAACCGGAAAGTAACTCCTCGAGTGCACTTACTGTGAGGCTTGAATTCTCTCATATAATCCTCCTTAATAAATACAAACACTTTGATCTCTTCTTAAAGTATAAAAGAATCCACCTATAGTATCATTAGGATAGCCTACAAATAGGCACACCTTAACGTGGCTCCAACTTTGTAGTCTTGTTCTTCAACATATGTGTTAGACACCCCAATTTGCGGAAATATTACAACTTTATGATCGCTCCATAACTTTAAAGGTGTCTTAGGAACAAACTTAGATGGAACTGCGTTAAAGATTATACATTACCATCTGTGATGTGTACCCTTAAAAAGAACTAGATAATGAACTGTCATTATACGTTGATCTCATCATGTCTAGTGGGCTTGATTTCTCATTTCTGCAACACCATTCTACTGTGGTGTTCCAGGTGCTATGTGTTAGGATACTATCTTATTCTCAATTAAGAACTGCTCGAATTAATTATCGAGGTATTCTTCTCCATGATCTGATCATAGAATTTCGATGACTTTACCTAATCGGGTTCTCAACCTTAGCACAATACTCTTTGGACTTTTCAAAGTACTTGATTATGCTACATTAGGTAAAATTGCTATATCTAGAATAATCATCAATAAATGTGACTAAATATTCATAGCCACTAAGTGAATAATTGGCTCTTAGCTTTTTCCAATAAAAGGTCTCTTGGTATATTACCTTCTAGACAAGGCTTATAGACTAGTAAGGTGCGGTCCATTAACTGACTTAAATATCCACTTTCTACTAATCTCTGAGAAGCCAAAGATATGTGTTATCGTGAGAAATCCTTTTTCCATTTAGTTTTAGGGTTTTCAACTTAAACATCTAGTGTTGAGCAGTGAATTATGGTATTAAGGAGATATAGTCGCAGGTGCACTTTTGGGTCTCCAATCCCATTAAACTTCGCCATTTCGGGCATCTTAAACTATGTGGGTGTAGGCATTGCATTTTCGCATGTGAAACCCGGGGATGAGTCTCAGTTGGAGGCACTACCTTTTTAGCTAAGGATATTGCGGGAAACGGAGGTCGAAAGGGGAAATTTAGAATAAGTACGTCATCAGATTCATTTCGCAAGTTCACTGTCTTCCTTAGTGCTGCGTTCGTTACTTCGTTCGAACGTCAAGCAGATTACGGGCGTTCGTGTAGCGTTCGAATCGGCGTTCAAACGGCGTCGGTATTTCAGGTTTTGCTGCTAGCCTCGCACCCCAGCCCAATTAGCCCACCAAAGCCCATAAAACACATCCCAATTAATAAAACACATTTAAAACACATGGGAAATTAAATTAAATATTAATTAGATAATGTAATGAAATAAAAAATATTTAACCATTACCAATTAAATAAAACCTAATATAATCATACCTAATTAAGACAATCAAATATATTAACTTCCTAACTAAACAAAATCACATACTAATTAAAAAGATGTCATGCCTAATTAAAATCAATTATAACAAATTAAAGATATTGACTTCCTAATCTAAACCAAATTTGTCCCCCCTCAATCTTGACTTTCCTTGCTCAACACAAAATCAAATCCCTTCCTTGTGAGACAAGGTGAAGCCCTGGCCATTCTCTATATAAACAACCCCTAACCAAGACATGATGGCCCTAGCTCATACACAAGACTTACACGAAAATCACAACACAAAAAAAACCCTACCAGCCACTCACGACAATAGCAACAAGAAGAACACAAACAATTCTCTTCATCTCCTCCACACATCACCGAAAATCTCCCCCATACCGCAGCCCTCCATCACCGAAAATATACCCTCAACCAGCAACCCCAACCACGCTCTCAAACAGCCGCTAAATACCCCCACACCCCCCGCACCGACCCCTTTCCTCCCCGAAAACAGCAGCAAATCCTCTTAAAACAGTCCCTAAAATCCTTAAAATAGTAACATAAAAACTGCACGTATATCCTTAAAATAATCACACAAAACTGCACTTAAAACCCACAAAAAACACTCGAAACAGTCCGTTGAAACGTCAAATAGTGACCTGAACAGTGAGCTGGAAAACAGAGGCCGAACAGCAGCAGAACGGAGACCGACAGCAAGCAAAACAGCAAAACAGTGAGCTAGGACGCTAAACCAGTGAACCGGAGAAGTTGAGGAGCCTTACCCTTCCGACGTCCGTGAAACGCAAGCCTGAAAGTTGGCAAAAAGGTTAGACCTGAGGGTATTTTCCACACTCGTTTTCTGTTTTATTTGTATTATTTATTGAGTATTGCTTGGATGATTGTTATGTTGAAATGCATGTTGTGGCCCTTGAGTAGATAATATGCATGAATTATGAGATGTTATATGTTGTGGCTTTGGAATAAAATGAGAGATGTGTCAACTCTCGCGGTTTATCGGATGGAAACCCGGACATAAATTTCATAGCTGATTCCGAATGGACGGTAGTATGATCTGTACTCGGGATACAACTCCACGTACCGCTTGAGTAAACGGCACCCTCTTTTGTGTTGTGTTGCTTTGATTTATTTATTTTTCGTCACTTGAATTCTGCATGTTGCTTATTTATGCATGATTCAATCGAGCGCATGGGCTTAGTAAGTGCGATGAAAGGTCCCCTATTTGAAGGGGTTAAAACCCTTTACCACGATGTTTTGCCGCGCCGGTTGATGTGTGTTCGGTTGAATGCAAGAAACGTTCAATCGGGCATACTAAGTTTGGTATTATTGTTTCTTTATTCTTTGTATGCATGATTCAATCGAGCGCATGAGCTTAGTAAGTGCGATGAAAGGTCCCCTATTTGGAGGGGTTAGAACCCTTTACCATAATACTTTGCCGCCCCGGTTGATGTGTGTTCGGTTGAATGCAAGATACGTTCAATCGGACATACTAAGTTTGGTATTGTTGTTTCTTTATTCTTTATATGCATGATGCGATCGAGCGCATGGGCTTAGTAAGTCGGATTAAAGGTCCCCTATTAGGAGGGTTAAAATCCTTTACCACGATGCTTTGCCGCGCCGGTTGGTGTATATCCGGTTGGGTGTGAGATGAGTTCAATCGAATACATGAGGTCCCACATTGTGGATTTGTTTGCCTATGAATGTGTGGCATGTATCAGGTCTGGTTCCGTTCGAACACGTTTTCGAACGCCACACGAACGCGAACCTTCTGTTTCCCGTTCGAACGCGTTTTACAAACACTACTTCGAACGCGCATGTCATTTTTCATCAGGTCTGGATCCATTCGAACGCGTTCTCGAACGCTATACGAACGTGAACCTTCTGTTTACCGTTCGAACGCGTTATCAAACGCTAAGCGAACGCGCACGCATCTTCTTAGTGTTTCATGCATCAGGTCTAGCTCCGTTCGAACGCGTTCTCGAACGCTATACGAACGCGAGCCTTCTGTTCACCGTTCGAACGCGTTCTCGAACGCTACTCGAATGCGCACCCACTGAACTGAGTTATTTTCATCAGATTTCGTACATAATTGTCCCTAGTAGCTATTCCTTCATATGATAAACCTGATTATTTCTATGCATTATGCAAGATTGTGTAAGTGTCGTTCATCTGTATTCCCCACATGTATGAGTATAATGTGTTTATTAACTTGTATGCTTGTCGTGTGTTAATCTTTATGTATGCAAATTGAGACATAGATTACATACTAATAGGCTGTATACAAACTCGGATATGTGTTACATGTAAATTTAGATGAACTTGTTGATGTATGCATGTGATTTAGAAGCATGATACTCTTGGAAATAAGTGTTACTTAAACTTGATTAAATTATTACATAAATCCTTTCATTATAAGTGACATAAGTAAAGGACCATTCCGAACCCAACGGTTTGAGGTCTTCCCTTGCGAGGGGTGAGTGCGGCCTTAAATCTCATTTTCCTGGTTCACACCAGGTGGCGACTCCATTATTCTCGGTTTAGTCCCCGTGGCTACTCCGTACTCCCGACCGGGCCGCGAGCCCGGGACAGCATGCGTCGTCCAGTTTCTGTGTCCCACAGTCTGGCGACTCCACTGGGGATAGAGAATCGGCCCCGAAATATTGTCTTGTAATGTTTGGATTTATTTCTAATTGACCGTGTCTATAGTGGATAAAATGAGGTTTTAATCAAGGGCATCTTGAGGCTAGGTAATGGTTTGGTGTCTTTCTTCATTCACTACCTTCCTAGAAGGAAAAGCTGTGAAGGCACCTATATGGCCATCTACCCTTAGCCTATTGTGATGGACTAATTTGGAGGACTCGTTGTTTATTCCTGACACCAAGCGATAAGAGCCTAAGAGGCTTGGGTATTTAAGTGAGCCTCGCTCCACCTTCCCTCTGGGGAATCTACAACGGGAAATCCATTTGACAGTCAATCATACACCATAGCTCATTGGCACGTACCTTAGTGTATAAAAAAGAATGCGCTCACTTGGTTGCTCGAACCCTTGATTGGGGAGACTTAGTTGTGGGCCATCCTTCGCCGATGAGAGCCTTTGTCTACACTCCTGCGAACCCACCCATAGACCGGGATTTGTATGGTTAAAGTAACAATTATTTCCTTGAGTATGAGCTTGTGGACCATCCTCATTTGGATGCAGTTGGACCATTGTCAGAAATGCGGACTTGCTGGGCCATTTAAACTGGGGCGAGTTCGTACCTTATGACCATTGGGCCCAAAGCTTCTGAAATGTTGATGGCCATTCTGTAGAAATTATTTTTTTGTGTTTGCATTATCTTTCTTTTATGCTTGTGTTTGGGAACATCGCCGTTTGGATCCATTTGGACCATTTGTCATGGGATATGGGCTTGTTGGGCCATTTAAACTGGGACAAGAACATATTTATGACGATCGGGCCAAAGGCTTCTAAGTGTTGGTGGGCCACTTTGTGCTTGTGTTCGGAACATTACCATTTGGATTTAGTTGGGCTCCTTGCCATGAGATGTGAACTTGTTGGCCATTTAAACTGGGACGAGTTCACTCCTATGACAGTTAGCCCAAAAGTTTCTAAAATGATAACGGGCCGATTTGTTTGAAGAATTTTAGTTGATGTAGTATGTTATATATGTTACATGCATCTCATGCACCTCATACATACATATATCATGTTAACACCCTCTATGTCTCAAAAAGACATCATAGATACCGTTTGGGTTAGAGAAGGGACAAGGCTCATTAAAAGAACAGTAACAGTCATGAGTGAATCTGGTAATGAGGTATCCCGTATGGATCAGTTAGAGAACAGTCTCGTCAAGGTCACTGAACTGTTGCAAGCTTTGACTACTGCTGTGGCTGGTATGGTTGTGCCCCGTGCTGGGGGAATTTATGAGAATGTGAGGTGTGAGGAGCCTCCGAATGGGTTGGGGGATGATATCCCCACTTTTGATGATGATATGGCAGAGTATGCAGCAGGCAGAGTATCTGGGTCTCAAGCAGAGTTACAGAAACTTCGGGATCAGGTTGAGTCAGTTACCCGCAAGATGAGGGGTAAGAATGAGGATTTGCTGGATTATGACACACTGACTTTGAGGAACAGTTGCCGGCACAGTTCAAGATGCCTGATATGGCTAAGTTTAACGGGAATGGGGATCCAAGGGTGCATCTCCGACAGTTTGTATCAGTCATGAGTTCAGTTGGCCTGTTCAGCGCAAGTGCAGAAAATGTTTGGAATGTCGCTCGAGGGAGCTCCCGTGGTGTGGTACCACAGTTTGGAGAAGAAAGTGAAGGAAGATTGGAGGGAGTTGGCAGATGCCTTCCTGAAGTAGTATGTCACTGACCTAGAGATCGATTTGTCACTCCGTGATCTGGAGAATGTTAAGCAGAAAGCAGAGGAGAGTTTTAAGGAGTATTGTGGACCGGGGAGGGGTCAGTTGTTGAAGATGCAGACTAGGCCCTCGGAGAAGGACCAGATTAAAATGATTATCAATGGCACCAGGCCCTATATTACAGCAAGTTGAGGAGGATGACCTCCATGATTACAGACTTTCGGCAGTTGAGGAGACTGTCATGGACATTGAAGACGAAGAGGCAGAAAACATAAAATTCTATGGTCTAAACAGGAGGCCCATTGGGGGAACATCGGGAACAAAGCCCGTTTCTGCTGAGATTCCCGCTATCCGAAACCGGCAGTTTTCCAACTTGGGAAGGCCCCTGTCCAAGGTGCTAGAGAAGTTGAAGAGAGAAGGGCTCTTAAAACCCTTGGAAGCCAAACCATTACCCAATCCCCTACCATTACATTATAACCTAAGCCTTTACTGTCACTTTCACCAACAAAAGGGCTATGACACCGACAACTGCCCCCGACTCCGCCATGAAATCCAAGACCTAATAGATTCCAAGAAAATACCTGACCCAGAAACAGAACAGCCCGACACACACAGAAACCCCTTACCCAATTACCGTGTTGTACCACCACCAGCCTATATGATCAATTCTGGCCTCCCTGAAGACCTTGTCCTAAAATCCTTTCACCCTCAAGCCTTTTGCCTGGGAATCTGGGATAGTACTAGTGAAGACGAGACTGAGCAGGGGAAAAAATTTTGGCTTGATTTCTCTAGCAGTGATGAGGAAGAAGTAAGGGGAATGACGCGCAGCGGTCGTTTTTACAATGATGTGGCAGAAAAGGGTAAGGAAGTTTTGACAGATGGTAGAGAAGTGGTTGAGACTGTAGAAAATACTGAGGGGGATATAGTGCTGAGGCAATTGAGGAAGACTAGAGCACAAGTGAGTATCTGGGAACTGTTATGTGCATCTCGGGAGCATAGGCAGGCCATGGTTGAGGCCTTGAGCAAGACTGTGGTATCAGAAGACGCCAACCCTGCAATGTTTGTTGGGTCAGTTCAGAAAGAAGCTTTGCAGATATCTTTTTCTGAGGATGAACTCCCGGCGGAGGGAAAGAATCATAATAGGCCTATATTTATCAAGGCCGAGGTGAGGGGCAAGAGAACTTCATGTGTGATGGTGGATGACGGTTCGTCCATCAATGTGTGCCCACTGAAAATTCTGGCAAGATTGGGTATGAAAGCAACAGACTTGGACCCCTCCAACATGACTATTAAGGCTTATGATGACAGCAAAAGGGGAGTCGAGGGTACCTTTGTGGCTATGGTCAAGGTATGACCGATTGAAGATGAGGTTGAGTTCACAGTACTGGACATCCAGGCTACTTTTGCCTTGTTGTTGGGAAGGCATTGGTTTCACAAACTTGGGGGCGTGCCTTCCACTTTACATCAGATGATCAAGTTCCCGTATGAGGGAGAAGTTGTTACCATCCGGGCTGAGTTAGATAATGCCGTGGCTGCCTTGGAGATACAACCTTTCACGAGGTTTCAGGTGTCAGCTACTTTGAGGAGTGGGTGGATCCTAGGGTGGCTAGGATTATGGAGAAAATGAAGTTTGAGCCGGGTAAAGGTTCAAATTACCAGATTTCAGAGGACAGACTACTCGGAAGGGTTTGGGGTACAAGTCTGATGAAGAAAAGCCAAAGGTCAAGAAAAAGGGCTTGAAACTGATGGAATGTTTTGTGAAAGCTTCAGGATATCAAGGGAGCCTGAACCTGTGGAAGTTAATGGAATTGTGGTACCTGGGTTGAGATCTTCCAGGATATGTTGGGTAAGAAGCTGATAGCTGAAGAATTGTGGAGAAAGAAGAAGAGAATTGGGAGGAAGAACTGATGAAGTTGGAGAGCCTGACTCTGGGAGGAGAGGACGAAAACCTGAAGAAGACCTGATTGCAGAGGAAGAAGTGTCTATAGATGATGAAGACATTTACCTTCCTGATTTGTTTGAATGTACTTCCGCATATCCAATAATAAAGAAAGAAATTTATTTGCTTCTTGCCTGAGTCGTTTCCATTTACTATGCATGAATCAAGCATATTTGACATCAGTGCAGCCAGAACTACTGCATTTAACTTGGGTATACTTGAGAACCCCAAGGAAATTCTGATTGCAAGTGAAGTAACCTCCGAAGAGAGGGAGAAACTAGAAAAAGTGTTGGTCAGATATGCCAAAGTGTTTGCTTGGTCCTATGAGGACATGCCTGGGGTAGACAGAAACATTGCCCAGCACACAATACCAACTTATCTGAATATGAGGCCAGTACAACAGAAACTCCGACGGATGAGACCAGAATGGGCTGAGAAAGTCAGAGAGGAAGTTAAGAAACAGATAGATGTGGGGTTCCTGGAAGTAGTAAAGTATCATGAGTGGTTGGATAACATAGTACCGATGCCAAAGAAAGATGGGAAGGTCAGAATGTGTGTAGACTACAGAGATGGAATGAACAGTGTAAGACAGCTTTCGACAAAATTAGAGAATACTTGGTAAAGCCTCCTGTATTGAAATCTCCGAGACCGGGCAGACCTTTGATATTGTATTTGGCTATAGAATCAGAAGCACTGGGGGTAATGATGGTACATGCAGATTAGACAGGGGTAGAGCATGCAGTTTACTATCTGAGTAAGAAAATGCTCCCGTATGAGGCTCGATATCAGGAAGTTGAGAAGATCTGTCTCACAGTGTTATGGGCTTCCAGAAAATTACGGCATTATTTCCAGTCATACAAGATCCAGATAGTGGCCAAGAAAATCCTCTGAAGTATCTTCACTCGGTGCCTTCACTAGTGGGAAAATTGGGCATATGGTTGGTATTGTTGACAGAGTTTGACATTGAGTATCTCACTTCCAAAGTGATCAAAGGGCGAGCAGTAGCAGAGTTTCTGGCATTGCAACCTGTGGAGGGGGATTAGTATAAGTTTGAATTTCCAGATGAAGAGATCCAAGCAATAACAGTCCAGAGATGGAAGATGTATTTTGACGGAGCAGTGAATTACAAGGGAGCCGGAATTAGGATCGTGATAGTGACCCTCGAGGGAGAGACTTTGCCTTTGGCCAAGAGGTTGACATTCAGAGTGACTAACAACATGGCCGAGTATGAAGCATGTGCTTTTGGTTTGACAGCATTGATAGCCTTGAAGGCCGGGAGTGTGTAAGTCTACGGAGACTCTATGTTGGTGGTCCAGCAGATGCGAGGAGAATGGGAATTGAAAGAAGAACGGTTGAAACCTTACCTTCTTCACCTCAGAAAATTGGCACAGGTTATCCCCGAGTGTAAGTTTCAGCACTTACCGAGAGAAGAGAATCAGATGGCAGATGCATTGGCTACACTTGCAGCAACTTGGGAAAATCCAGAAAAGTTTGTGATGAGACAGTTGATACTAACAACAGCAAGCAAACCTATTTATGAGATAGAAAGAATTCTAGAAGTTGAGGTCGACGACGGTAAACCTTGGTATTATGACATTCAGAGGTATCTGGAACATGGTGAACTCCCGGAAGGGGCAGGCAGAAAAGACAGAATAGCCATTCAGAAGTTAGCTTCCCAGTATGTGACTTTGAAAAGGGAATTGTACAAGAGGCAAGCAAACGGTATTCAGTTGAAGTGTTTGAGAAAAGAAGAAGCTCAGCATGTAATGGAAGAAATACACGCCGGGGTATGTGGTCCGCACATGAACGGGTTGAATCTGTCCCGCAAGATAGAGAGAGAAGGTTTTATTGGTCAACCATGGAAACAGACTGCGCGAAGATGGTAAATCACTATCATGACTGTCAAGCACATGGTAATTTGAATCACTTGCCACACACAGAGTTGCACGGTTTTCAGAGCCGTGGCCTTTCTCAGCATGGGGAATTGATATGATTGGAGAAATTCGACCGAATGCATCGAATGGGCATCGCTTCATAGTAGTGGCAGTATATTACTTCTCGAAGTGGGTGGAAGCCGAATCATTCCGCAATGTTACAGCAAAACAGATGGCAAAGTTTATAGCTCGGAACCTCATTTGTCGGTATGGTATGCCACATCATGTAGTGACAGACAACGGAGTTCAGTTTCAAGGAGAGACGAAGGCAATGTTACAGAGGTACGGGATAGGCCACCACAAGTCATCATCGTACAGGCCGCAGGCAAATAGGGCAGTTGAGGCAGCCAACAAGACTATAAAGACAATTTTAGCCAAGTTGATAGAAAATTGCAGAGATTGGGCCGAGAAATTACCGTATGCTTTGTGGGGGTACAGAACATCAGTAAGAACAGCAACAGGGGCCACACCTTACTCTTTGGTCTATGGAATGGAAGCAGTATTTCCGGTAGAAGTGGAAATACAGTCTATGAGGGTATTAGCAGAGGCAGGATTACCGGAACAGGAGTGGGCCGCACAGAAGTTTGATCAGTTAGCACTATTGGAGGAGAAGAGAACGAAGTCTTTGTATCACATGCAGTTGTATCAGAAGAGACTGGCCCGAGCATTCAACAAGAAAGTACGCCCCACCAAGATCAGAAAGGGTTATTTGGTACTTAAGCAGTCGAGGCCGTCGACGACAGATCCGAGAGGAAAATTCAGACCCAACTGGAAGGACCCTACATAGTGCAGAAGGTAATGGGAAATGGACAGTGTGAAGCTATCAGACTTGGAGGGGAACGAGTTCACCGAGCCGATCAACGTAGACAGATTGAAGCAATACTTTGCCTGAGGGAGAGAAGACCGAGCAGTCACCACGGGAATTGGCAGAAGACCTAACCCAACGGAATAAGAAAATCATTCATGCATACACGTAACATTGCATTCTCTTCGTGTTATTTTTGTTTTGTGTTCGCAGGTTCGAAGAAAGGAAAAAGCGGCAGAAATGAGCCAAGCAGCGTCAGCGCAATTTCAGTTTTTGGGATGAGTCCCAAGGGCGAGGCCCATATCAGCTCGGGGGCGAGGCCCATATCATGTCGGCTTGGGGGCGAGGCCCATATCATCTTGAGGGTCGAGGTGCCCAGGGTCGAGGTGCCCACTACATCATCAGTTCGAGGGCGAGGCCCTTATTGTCAGCGGTGTTGGGTCGAGGTGCCAAGGGCGAGGCCTCCGTTGTCAGTTGTAGTTCCGGGTCGAGGTGCCCAGGGTCGAGGTTCCACTACATCATCAGTTCGAGGGCGAGGCCCCTATTGTCAGCGGTGTTGGGTCGAGGTGCCCAGGGTCGAGGTGCCCATGTTGTCAGTTGTAGATCCGGGTCGAGGTGCCCAGGGTCGAGGTGCCCACTACATCACCAGTTTGAGGGCGAGGTCCCTATTTTCAGCGGTGTTGGGTCGAGTTGCCCAGGGTCGAGGTGCCCCCGTTGTCAGTTGTAGTTCCGGGTCGAGGTGCCCACTACATCATCAGTTCGAGGGCGAGGTCCCTATTGTCAGCGGTGTTGGGTTGAGGTGCCCAGGGTCGAGGTGCCCCCGTTTTCGGTTGCAGTTATTGGGATGCGTCCCAGGATCGAGGTCCACTGCAGCACCAACTCAGCTCGAGGCAGCAGCCGAGCCAGGTAAGTGAAAATGCATTGAATAACTTTGATAGGATTGTTCAAAGTCATACACTACACAAGTCCCATCAAAGTGGGGGCGACTGTAGGCATTGCATTTTCGCATGTGAAACCCGTGATGAGTCTCAGTTGGAGGCACTACTCTTTTTAGCTAAGGATATTGCGGGAAACGGAGGTCGGAATGGGAAATTCAGAATAAGTACGTCATCAGATTCATTTCGCAAGTTCACTGTCTTCGTTAGTGCTGCGTTCGTTACTTCGTTCGAACGTCAAGCAGATTACGGGCGTTCGTGTAGCGTTCGAACGGCGTCGGTATTTCTGGTTTTGCTGCTAACCTCGCACCCCAACCCAATTAGCCCACCAAAGCCCATAAAACACATCCCGATTAATAAAACACATTTAAAACACATGAGAAATTAAATTAAATATTAATTAGATAATGTAATTGAATAAATAAAATATTTAAACCATTTACCAATTAAATAAAACCTAATATAATCATACCTAATTAAGACAAATCAAATATATTAACTTCCTAACTAAACAAAATCACATACTAAATTAAAAAGATGTCATGCCTAATTAAAATCAATTATAACAATTAAAGATATTGACTTCCTAATCTAAACCAAATTTGTCCCCCCTCAATCTTTGACTTTCTTGCTCAACACAAAATCAAATCCCTTCCTTGTGAGACAAGGTGAAGCCCTAGCCATTCTCTATATAAACAACCTCTAACCAAGACATGATGGCCTAGCTCATACACAAGACTTACACGAAAATCAAACACAAAAAAGCCTAGCCACTCACGGCAATAGCAACAAGAAGAACACAAACAATTCTCTTCATCTCCTCCACACATCACCGAAAATCTCCCCCATACAGCCCCTCATCACCGAAAATATACCCCCAAACAGCAGCCCAAACACGCTCCAAACAGCCGCTAAAGTACCCCCACACAACAGCAGCTCATTTCCTCCCGAAAACAGCAGCAAAATCCTCTTAAAACAGTCCCTAAAATCCTAAAACAGTAACATAAAAACTGCACTTATAATCCTTAAAATAATCACACAAAACTACGCACTTAAAACCCATAAAAAACACTCGAAACAGTCCGTTGAAATGTCAAAACAGTGACCTGAACAGTGAGCAGCAAAACAGAGGCCGAACACTAGCAGAACGGAGACCGAACAGCAAGCAAAACAGCAAAACAGTGAGCTAGGACGCTAAACCAGTGAACCGGAGAAGTTGAGGAGCCTTACCCTTCCGACGTCCGTGAAACGCAAGCCTGAAAATCGGCAAAAAGGTTAGACCTGAGGGTATTTTCCACACTCGTTTTCTGTTTTATTTGTATTATTTATTGAGTATTGCTTGCATGATTGTTATGTTGAAATGCATGTTGTGGCCCTTGAGTAGTGTAGGCATTGCATTTTTGCATATCAGCCCGATGATGAGTCTCGTATGGAGACACTATCTCTTTAATTGTGAAAGTCGCGCGAAACTGACGTTGGAAGGGTAAAATTGGAAAATGGAATTTTCGTTGGATTTAACTCGCTTGTTTCGCTTCGGGTTCGCTTTGGACCTCTATTTTAAAACACAACCAAACCATTAATCACATCTCACAAATTAAATAATTAAAACATTTAAAACACATGTCACAAATTAAATGGAATTAAAAATAATTAAAATTAAATTAAATAATAACTAAATTGAAATTAAATTAAATAGCTAATTAAAATCCAATTAAACTAAATCAAATTAAAATCCATTTAAACTAAATCAAATTAAAGTCCAATCCAATTATAACCAATTAAATTAAATTCACAAATTAAATTAAATTAAACTAAATCTAATTAAAATTAAATTTCAAATTTAAATAATTCACTCACCAAATTTAAATAATTCCTTGCCTTAAATAATTAAAATTAAATACACACATAAATTTAATTAATTTCTTGTTTCCTTTTCAAAACCAATCCAAACCCTAATTCCTCTCTCACGTCCCTCTCTCTATATATACTCAAACCAACCATAGGGCTCTCGGGGGACTCACGCATACACAAAGAAAAGAAACCCTAGCTCCTCACTCTCACGCACGCCCTCTCTCTCAACCTTTCTCCAGTCTCGGCAACTCTCTGGAAACCATAAAAAAAAAACCTTCGACAGCAATAACAAACAACAAACAAAGAAAAACCCTTTACGGCCTTCCCTTTCTCCCTCTCCATACTCGACAAAACAATAAACCCTAAAAACACACCACACGCAAACGTGAACACACACATCCATGAAACCCTAAACAACCTCATGCAACAGCTCCTTCACGCCCAGCAAATCAAGCCATGCACCTGCCGCATAACCCATCCAGTTTTCTGCCTGCCATAGACCACAAGCCTTCGACTCAACAGACCATCACGCCTCACGTACCCTCCACAAGCCTTCAAAGTCACAAATTGCCTCAACACACGGTCCCACATCGCCTAGCCACTGCCCTTCAAGCCACAAATCTACCCCTTCTACACGCCAACATAGCTCCTTTCAACGCCACCTGCCCCTCACAAGCCACGCCATTCATCAGACCGACACATACAAAAAAATCAAATTCACGCCCTTCGCATAACACAAATCTTCCTCAACAGCCCCTCTCCACGTCGCCTAGACACTGCCCCACATCACACGTACCCGAGCAGCCCCTGCCCATTGATCACTTTTCACGCCCAAATCTCGCCTAGCCCCTGCCCATTGATCACTTTTCACGCTCAACTCTCGCCTAGCCCCTGCCCATAAATCCTTCATGTCCTCTAGCCACCTAGCCCACTCGTCCCCATAAATCAAAGCCACCTAGCCCACTAACCTTCACGCTAATAGCCTAAAACAGCCCTCATGCCTATACACCACTCGCAGCCCTCTCGCCAACTACACAAGCCTTCACGCCTTAACCCAAAAACCAGCCCAGTTCAGCCGTAAATCAGTCCCTAAACTAACCCAAAATAGTCCAAAACTCCCCAAAACTGCCCAAAAAGCTGTCCAGAAACTGCTAAAAATATTCCAGAAAAATTGCATCCTTACCACCGAAAACCGAGACCACAAACATAGCGAAACAGCGAGGAAAGACGTTGGATTAGTGAACCAGAAAAGTTGTGGAGCAACAACCCTTCCGACGGCCGTGTAACACACTTTCGAGAGATGACAAAAGAGGTTAGACCTGAGGGCACCTTTTTATTTATCATCTTTCGTTTATTTTATTTATTTTAAAAATATTATTGCGTGAGAGTCGTTTGAGGCATGATGTGATTGTTGGATGAGCGGGGTATGTGTCCCATTTTTGTGGTATATCGGATGGAAACCCGGACGTAAATTTCATAGCCGATTCCGAATAAACGGTAGTATGATCTACACTCGGGATACAATGCCACGTACCGCTTAAGATACATATGTCTCGTCTCATCCAAATTTGTATTTAAGCATGTCATAGTTCTAGGCCGTTTATTTATTATTTAAAGCATGGTTTAATTTAGTTTGTTATTTATTTATTAAAGCATATTTAGGTTGTTCCTTATGCATGTTATTAGTTTATGATGTGTTTGGATAATGATTTATACATGTTGATTTAATGGTTCAATATGCTCGTTGTGTTACATTGCGTGGAGTTATTTGGATGAAAGCATGTTAGATCTAAGTACCCTTGAGCATGATTATTGAGTAGACTTGGTTAGTTCATTGCACAAATTATATCATCACAAGTGACATAAGTAAGGGACCATTCCGAACCCAACGGTTTGAGGTCTTCCCTTGCGAGGGGTGAGTGCGGCCTTAAATCTTTGTCCCGGTTCACACCGGGTGGCAACTCCATGTTATTTCGTACTTCCCAACTAGGCCGCGAGCCTAGAACAGCGTCGCCCAGGTTCTGTGTCCCACAGTCTGGCGACTCCACTGGGGATAGAGAATCGGCCCCGAAATAATGTCTTGTAATGTTTGGATTTGTGCTTTAATTAACCGTGTCTACTGTGGGTTGAAGGGGTTTAGTTAAAGGCATTGTCAGCGAGAGCCTTCATCACCGAGAGCCTTTGTCCGCACTCCCGTAAACCCAGATGTGAACCTTAGTCGTAGAACTAGTAGAAATTAATAATTTTTTTTATGTTGATGTTTTGGATCGTCGTCATTTGGATACAGTTGGAACTTTTGTCAAAAGATGTGAACTTGTTGGGCCATTTAAACTGGGACGAGTTCAGGTCCTTTGACAGTTGGGCCAAAAGCTTCTAAAATGTCGATGGGCCATTTTATGTGTGGTCCTTTTATCATTTGAAGTTGTTTAGCCATGTTATCACAAAGTGTAAACCTGTTGGCCTTTTCAACTGGGACAAGTTTGCACCGCGTAATAGTATGATTGAATACTGTTAAAATGATAATGGGCCAACTAGTGTAAAAAAATTTAAATGGGCTTATATATTACATACATTGCACGTATCTCATGCATCTCATGCATACACGCATCATGTTAACCTCGTGTCTTAAAAGCAATCATAGATATTCGTTGGGTTAGAGAAAAAAAAAGGGGTTTGTCAAGAGGAGTCTAGCAAGCATGGATAGCGGGGAAAAGGAAATCGAGAAACAGACAGCATTACGGCAAGGATAAAGACCATTGGGGGCCTTCAAAAAAAGAAAAAAAAAAGAGAAAAAAAAAAGAAAAAAGAAAAAAAAAAAAGAAAATGAGAAAAGAAAGAGAGAAAAGAAAGGAAAAAAAGAAGAAAAAAAAAGAGAAAAAAAAAGAGAAGGAAAAAAGAAAAGAAAAAAAAAGAAAAAAATTTATTGTTTGTTTTTAGTCATTGATAGTTAGACATAAGTCCAATGATGAAATCGTTTGCTTTAGGGTGAAATCTTAGAAACGATAAACCCTTGATGTGCTTTTATCTGATACTTTGAATGATTGATCTATGTTAGACTCGTAAGCACTTCACTATAGGTTCTTAGCGGTGAAACCTGAGTAGTTGGCAAGGTGACTAGTTGAAGAAATCGTAGGTCGGTGAATGACCGTTTGCTTAGATGTCTATCTTGATTTGCTTATGTTATGATGTGTGGTATGGTTGAAAATGAAAGAAAAGTCTTTAAAGAAAAGAATTGAACCACCTATAACCGATAAGTGTGAAGCTACCCATGGGCGAGTATTAGGACCACCATGAGGAGAAATGCTACCTTAAAGGGTAGGTGTGTTGAAAAAAAAAGAGAAAGAAAAGAAAAGAAAAAAGAAGAAGTTCAAAAAGAAAAAACAAAAAGACAAAAGAGAAAGAAAACCATACCACATTGAGCACAGAAAAGCAACTGCAGGCATAATTGAGACATCTAGGTTGGTTTGACCCATCGATCCCGATTTTTGAAACGAAATCATTGAGTTAGCTTACCTAGGGATGAATTCGCAAATGAACCTTTGCACACACACACTTTGAGTCTGGCTTAGATCATTTATTCAAAGACTTGGATTTGAGTTGTGTTGAATGTTTTGAAGGTTCTCGGGTTTCAATACTGAGCATTCTTTGAGGGCAATAATATGTGTAACTATTGGGACTATTTCGTAGCATGTGATATAGTATGATATGGAAGGCCCCACCATGTGGTTCATCTTGACCAAGTACAAACAATTGAGAGCAGAAAGGTAAACCAAGATTGGGGGCGACCAGTCTCCCACATCGGGAATCAGGGACATTACAAGATATTGAGTCATGAAACCAGAGAGAAGACTGAGCAATCGCTTAGAGTACCGGCAAAAGACCTAACCCAACGGAATAGGAAATTCATTCATGCATGCATGCATACACGTAACATATTTTGCATTCTTTTTTTGTGTTTGTTTTGTTTTGTATTCACAGGTTTTGAAGAAGAAAAAGAAAAGCGGCAAAGACAAGCCAATCAGAAGTAGCAACAGTACAGTCAGTTTTAGAAATGAATCAGTTTTGGGGATGAGTCCCAGGGTTGAGGCCCATAGCAGTTTCAGTCTTGGGGATGAGTCCCAGGGGCGAGGCCCATATCAGTATCAGTTTGGGGCGAGGCCCACATCATTCTGGGGGCAAGGCCCACATTATTATCAGCATCAGTTTTGCCGGGTATGGCACTCTGGGGGCGAGGCCCATATTATTATCAGCATCAGTTTAGCCAGGTATGGCACTCTGGGGGCGAGGCCCACATTATCATCAGCATCAATAGCAGGCTTGCCAGGTATAGCATTCTGGGGGCGAGGCCCACATTGGTTCAGTATTAGTTCTGATGGGTATGGCATTATGGGGGCGAGGCCAACATTGGTTCAGTATCAGTTATGCCAGGTACGGCACTCTGGATATAGAGATATCAGATCAGTTCTGCCAGGTACGGCACTTCGGGTATGGAGATATTAGATCATCTTTGCCAGATACGGCACTCCGGGTATGGAGATATCAGATCAGTTCTGCTAGGTATGGTAATCCGAGAATGGATCAGAGTTCGAGAATGAACAAGCCAGGAATGGTAATCCGAGAATGGATCAGAGTTCGAGAATGAACAAGCCGAGAATGGTAATCCGAGAATGGATCAGAGTTCGAGAATGGACAAGCCGAGAATGGTAATCTGAGAATGGATCAGAGTTCGAGAATGAACAAGCCGAGAATGGTAATCCGAGAATGGATCAGAGTTCGAGAATGGACAAGCCGAGAATAGTAATATGAGAATGGATCAGAGTTCGAGAATGAACAAGCCGGGAATGGTAATCCGAGAATGGATCAGAGTTCGAGAATGAACAAGGCGGGAATGGTAATCCGAGAAATGGAGCAGAGTTCGAGAATGAACAAGTCGAGAATGGCACTCCGAGAATGGAGCACAGTTCAGGAATGAACAAAAGCCGAGAATGACACTCCGAGAATGGAGCACGGTTCGGGAATGGATCACCTTACAGCACGGTTCGGGAATGGACCACCTCACAGTAATAGTTCGGGAATGGACAACCTCACAGTAACGGTTCAGGAATGGACCATCTCGTACAGTACAGTTCGGGAATGAACCATTACATCAGCATCAGCATTAGTTTTGGGGATGAGTCCAAGGCCGAGGCCCACATCAGTATCAGTCTGAGGGCGAGACCCATATCAGTATCAGTTTGGGGCAGGCCAATATCAGTCTGGGGGCGAGGCCCACATCAGTTGGGGCGAGGCCACATTGGTATCAGTTTGGGGTGAGAGACCCATATCAGTTTGGGGCGAGGCCCACATCAGTATCAGTTTGGGGCAAGGCCAATATCAGTCTGGGGGCGAGGCCCACATCAGTTTGGGGCGAGGCCCACATTAGTATCAGTTTGGGGCGAGACCCATATCAGTTTGGGGCGAGGCCCACATCAGTATCAGTTTGGGGCAAGGCCAATATAAGTCTGGGGGCGAGGCCCACATCAGTTTGGGGCGAGGCCCACATTAGTATCAGTTTGGGGCGAGACCCATATCAGTTTGGGGCAAGGCCCACATCAGTTTCAGTCTGGGGGCGAGGCTCACATCAGCATAAATCTGAGGGCGAGGCCCGCATTAGTATCAGCTTGGGGCGAGGCCCACATCAGTGTCAGTCTGGGGGCGAGGCCCACATCAGTATCAGTCTGGGGGCGAGGCCCATATCAGTATCAATCCGGGGTGAGGCCTACATCAGTATCAGCTTGGGGATGAGTCCCAGGGCGAGGCCCATACTAGTATCAGTTTAGGGGGAGGCCAATATCAGTTTGGGGCGAGGCCCACATCAGTGTCATTCTGGGGGCGAGGCCCACATCAGTGTCATTCTGGGGGCGAGGCCCACATCAGTACCAGTTCAGGGTCGAGGACCCACTACATCATCAGTTAGAAGGCGAGGCCCCTATTGTCAGCGGTGTTGGGTCGAGGTGGCCCAGGGTCGAGGTGCCCACTACATCATCAGTTCGAGGGCGAGGTCCCTATTGTCAGTGGTGTTGGGTCGAGGTGCCCAGGGTCGAGGTGCCCTATTGTCTGTTGTAGTTCCGGGTCGAGGTGCCCACTACATCATCAGTTCGAGGGCGTTGCCCACTTTGTCAGCGGTGCTGGGTCGAGGTGCCCAGGGTCGAGGTGCCCCCGTTGTCGATTGCAGCTTTTGGGATGCGTCCCAGGATCGAGGTCCACTGCATCATCATTTTCGGGATGCGTCCCAGGGTCGAGGCCCACATTTTGTCAGCGGTATTGGGATGCGTCCCAGAGTCGAGGCCCCCGTTGTCGGTTGCAGCTATTGGGATGCGTCCTAGGATCGAGGTCCACTGCATCATCATTTTCGGGATGGTCCCAGGGTCGAGGCCCCCGTTGTCGGTTGCAGCTATTGGGATGCGTCCCAGGATCGAGGTCCACTGCATCATCATTTTCGAGATGCGTCCCAGGGTCGAGGCCCATATTTTGTCAGCGGTATTGGGATGCGTCCTAGGGTCGAGGCCCCCGTTGTCGGTTGCAGCTATTGGGATGCGTCCTAGGATCGAGGTCCACTACATCATCATTTTCGGGATGCGTCCCAATGACGAGGCCCACATATTGTCAGCGGTATTGGGATGCGTCCTATGGTCGAAGCCTCCGATGTCAGTTGTAGTTATTGGGATGCGTCCCAAGATCGAGGTCCACTGCGACATCAACTCAGTTCGAAGTAGCAGGCAAGTCAGGTGGCAGCTGGCGAGCCAGGTAAGTAAAAATGCATTGCACGTACTTTGATAGGATTGTCAATGTCACACATGCACAAGTCCCATCAAAGTGGGGGCGACTGTAGGCATTGCATTTTTGCATATCAGCCCGATGATGAGTCTCGTATGGAGACACTATCTCTTTAGTTGTGAAAGTCGCGCGAAACTAACGTTGGAAGGGTAAAATTGGAAAATGGAATTTTCGTTGGATTTAACTCGCTTGTTTCGCTTCGGGTTCGCTTGTTGGACCTCTATTTTAAAAGACAACAAACCCATTAAATCACATCTCACAAATTAAATAATTAAAACATTTAAAACACATGTCACAAATTAAATTGAATTAAAAATAATTAAAATTAAATTAAATAACTAAATGAAATTAAATTAAATAACTAAATTGAAATTAAATTAAATAGCTAATTAAAATCCAATTAAACTAAATCAAATTAAAATCCATTTAAACTAAATCAAATTAAAGTCCAATCCAATTATAACCAATTAAATTAAATTCACCAATTAAATTAAATTAAACTAAATATAATTAAAATTAAATTTCAAATTAAATAATTCAATCACCAAATTTAAATAATTCCTTGCCTTAAATAATTAAAATTAAATACACACATAAATTTAATTAATTTCTTGTTTCCTTTTCAAAACCAATCCAAACCCTAATTCCTCTCTCACGTCCCTCTCTCTATATAACTCAAACAACCCTAGGGCTCTCGGGGGACTCACGCATACACAAAGAAAAGAACCCTAGCTCCTCACTCTCACGCACCTCTCTCTTCAACCTTTCTCCAGTCTCGGCAACTCTCTGCAGCCACACAAAAAAAAACCTTCGGCAGCCATAAAAAATAACAAACAAAGAAAAACCCATTCACGGCCTTCCCTTCTCCCTCTCCATACTCGGCAAAACAATAAACCCTAAAAACACACCACACGCAGACGTGAACACACACAGCCATGAAACCCTAAACAACCTCATGCAACAGCTCCTTCACGCCCAGCAAATCAAGCCATGCACATGCCGCATAACCCATCCAGTTTTCTGCCTGCCGTAGACCACAAGCTTTCGACTCAACAGACCATCACGCCTCACGTACCCTCCACAAGCCTTCAACGTCACAAATTGCCTCAACACACGGTCCCACATCGCCTAGCCACTGCCCTTCAAGCCACAAATCTACCTCTTCCACACGCCAACATAGCTCCTTTCAACGCCACCTGCCCCTCACAAGCCACGCCATTCATCAGACCGACACATACAACAAAATCAAATTCACGCCCTTCGCATAACACAAATCTGCCTCAACAGCCCCTCTCTACGTCGCCTAGAAACTGCCCCACATCACACGTACCCGAGCAGCCCATGCCCATTGTTCACTTTTCACGCCCAACTCTCGCCTAGCCCCTGCCCATTGATCACTTTTCACGCTCAACTCTCGCCTAGCCCCTGCCAATAAATCCTTCACGTCCTCTAGCCACCTAGCCCACTCGTCCCCACAAATCAAAGACACCTAGCCCACTAACCTTCACGCTAATAGCCTAAAACAGCCCTCACGCCTATACACCACTCGCAGCCCTCCCGCCAACTACACAAGACTTCACGCCTTAACCCAAAAACCAGCCCAGTTCAGCAGCAAATCAGTCCCGAAACTAACCCAAAATAGTCCAGAAACTACCCAGAAACTGCCCAGAAAACTATCCAGAAAACTGCTAAAAACAGTCCAGAAAACCTGCATCCTTACCACCGAAAAACGAGACCACAAACAGCAGCGAAATAGCGAGGGAAAGGAAAGACGTTGGATTAGTGAACCAGAAAAGTTACGGAGCAACAACCCTTCCGACGGCCATGTAACGCACTTTCGAGAGACGACAAAAGAGGTTAGACCTGAGGGCACCTTTTTATTTATCATCTTTCATTTATTTTATTTATTTTAAGAATATTATTGCATGAGAGTCGTTTGAGGCATGATTTGATTGTTGGATGAGCGGGGTATGTGTCCCCCTTTTGTGGTATATCGGATGGAAACCCGGACGTAAATTTCATAGCCGATTCCGAATAGACGGTAGTATGATCTGCACTCGGGATACAATGCCACGTACCGCTTAAGATACATATGTCTCGTCTCATCCAAATTTGTATTTAAGCATGTCATAGTTCTAGGCCGTTTATTTATTATTTAAAGCATGGTTTAATTTAGTTTGTTATTTATTTATTAAAGCATATTTAGGTTGTTCCTTATGCATGTTATTAGTTTATGATGTGTTTGGATAATGATTTATACATGTTGATTTAATGGTTCAATATGCTCGTTGTGTTACATTGCGTGGAGTTATTTGGATGAAAGCATGTTAGATCTAAGTACCCTTGAGCATGATTATTGAGTAGACTTGGTTAGTTCATTGCACAAATTATATCATCACAAGTGACATAAGTAAGGGACCATTCCGAACCCAACGGTTTGAGGTCTTCCCTTGCGAGGGGTGAGTGCGGCCTTAAATCTTTGTCCCGGTTCACACCGGGTGGCGACTCCATGTTATTTCGTACTTCCCAACTAGGCCGCGAGCCTAGAACAGCGTTGCCCAGGTTCTGTGTCCCACAGTCTGGCGACTCCACTGGGGATAGAGAATCGGCCCTGAAATAATGTCTTGTAATGTTTGGATTTGTGCTTTAATTAACCGTGTCTACTGTGGGTTGAAGGGGTTTAGTTAAAGGCATTGTCAGCGAGAGCCTTCATCACCGAGAGCCTTTGTCCGCACTCCCGTAAACCCACATGTGAACCTTAGTCGTAGAACTAGTAGAAATTATTAATTTTTTTTATGTTGATGTTTTGGACCGTCATCATTTGGATCCAGTTGGAACTTTAGTCAAAAGATGTGAACTTGTTGGGCCATTTAAACTTGGACGAGTTCAGGTCCTTTGACAGTTGGGCCAAAAGCTTCTAAAATATCGATGGGCTATTTTATGTGTGGTCCTTTTATCATTTGAAGTTGTTTAACCATGTTATCGCAAAGTGTAAACCTGTTGGCCTTTTCAACTGGGACAAGTTTGCACCGCGTAATAGTATGATTGAATACTTTAAAATGATAATGGGCCAACTAGTGTAAAAAATTTTAAATAGGCTTATATATTACATACATTGCACGTATCTCATGCATCTCATGCATACACGCATCATGTTAACCTCGTGTCTTAAAAGCCATCATAGATATCCGTTGGGTTAGAGAAAAAAAAAGGGTTGTCAAGAGGAGTCTAGCAAGCATGGATAGCGGGGAAAAGTAAATCGAGAAACAGACAGCATTACGGCAAGGATAGAAAGACCATTGGGGGGCCTTCAAAAAAAGAAAGAAAAAAAAAAGAAAAAAAAGAAAAAAGAAAAAAGAAAAAAAATGAGAAAAATAAAGAGAGAAAAGAAAAATGAAAAAAAAAAAGAAAGAGAAAAAAAAGAGAAAAAAAAAGGGAGAAGGAAAAAAAGAAAAGAAAAAAAATTATTGTTTGTTTTTAGTCATTGATAGTTAGACATAAGTCCAATGATGAAATCGTTTGCTTTAGGGTGAAATCTTAGAAACGATAACCCTTGATGTGCTTTTATCTGATACTTTGAATGATTGATCTATGTTAGACTCGTAAGCACTTCACTATAGGTTCTTAGCGGTGAAAACCTGAGTAGTTGGCAAGGTGACTAGTTGAAGAAATCGTAGGTCGGTGAAATGACCGTTTGCTTAGATGTCTATCTTGATTTGCTTATGTTATGATGTGTGGTATGGTTGAAAATGAAAGAAAAGTCTTTAAAGAAAAGAATTGAACCACCTATAACCGATAAGTGTGAAGCTACCCATGGGTGAGTATTAGGACCACCATGAGGAGAAATGCTACCTTAAAGGGTAGGTGTGTTGAAAAAAAAAAAGAGAAAAAGAAAAGAAAAGAAAAAAGAAGAAGTTCAAAAAGAAAAAACAAAAAGACAAAAGAGAAAGAAAACCATACCACATTGAGCACAGAAAAGCAACTGCAGGCATAATTGAGACATCTAGGTTGGTTTGACCCATCGATCCCGATTTTTGAAACGAAATCATTGAGTTAGCTTACCTAGGGATGAATCCGCAAATGAACCTTTGCATACACACACTTTGAGTCTGGCTTAGATCATTTATTCAAAGACTTGGATTTGAGTTGCGTTGAATGTTTGAAGGTTCTCTGGTTTCAATACTGAGCATTCTTTGAGGGCAATAATATGTGTAACTATTGGGACTATTTCGTAGCATTGATATAGTATGATATGGAAGGCCCCACCATGTGTTTCATCTTGACCGAGTACAAACAACGGAGAGCAGAAAGGTAAAGCAAGACTGGGGGCGACCAGTCTCCCACATCAGAAATCAGGGACATAACAAGATATTGAGTCATGAAACCAGAGAGAAGACTGAGCAATCGCTTAGAGTACCGGCAAAAGACCTAACCTAACGGAATAGGAAATTCATTCATGCATGCATGCATACACGTAACATATTTTGCATTCTTTTTTGTGTTTGTTTTGTTTTGTATTCACAGGTTTGAAGAAGAAAAAGAGAAAGCGGCAAAGACACCAATCATCAGAAGCAGCAACAGTACAGTCAATTTCAAAAATGAATCAGTTTTGGGGATGAGTCCCAGGGTTGAGGCCCATATCAGTTTCAGTCTTGGGGATGAGTCCCAGGGGCGAGGCCATATCAGTATCATTTTGGGGCGAGGCCCACATCATTCTGGGGGCAAGGCCCACATTATTATCAGCATCATTTTTCTGGGTATGGCACTCTGGGGGGAGGCCCACATTATTATCAGCATCAGTTTTGCCGGGTATGGCACTATAGGGAGGCCCCACATTATTATCAGCACCAGTTTAGCCAGGTATGGCACTCTGGGGGCGAGGCCCACATTAGCATAAGCATCAATAGCAGGCTTGTCGGGTATGGCATTTTGGGGGCGAGGCCCACATTGGTTCAGTATTGGTTCTGCTGGGTATGGCATTATGGGGGCGAGGCCCACATTGGTTCAGTATCAGTTATGCCAGGTACGGCACTCTGGATATAGAGATATCAGATCAGTTCTGCCAGGTACGGTACTTCGGGTATGGAGATATTAGATCAGCTCTGCCAGATACGGCACTCCGGGTATGGAGATATCAGATCAGTTCTACTAGGTATGGTAATCCGAGAATGGATCAGAGTTCGAGAATGAACAAGCCAGGAATGGTAATCCGAGAATGGATCAGAGTTCGAGAATGAAAACAGCCGAGAATGGTAATCCGAGAATGGATCAGAGTTCGAGAATGGACAAGCCGAGAATGGTAATCTGAGAATGGATCAGAGTTCGAGAATGAACAAGCGCGAGAATGGTAATCCGAGAATGGATCAGAGTTCGAGAATGGACTAGCCGAGAATGGTAATATGAGAATGGATCAGAGTTCGAGAATGAACAAGCCGGGAATGGTAATCCGAGAATGGATCAGAGTTCGAGAATGAACAAGCCGGGAATGGTAATCCGAGAAATGGAGCAGAGTTCGAGAATGAACAAGTCGAGAATGGCACTCCGAGAATGGAGCACAGTTCATGAATGAACAAAAGCCGAGAATGACACTCCGAGAATGGAGCACGGTTCGGGAATGGATCACCTCACAGCACGGTTCGGGAATGGACCACCTCACAGTAATAGTTCGGGAATGGACAACCTCACAGTAACGGTTCAGGAATGGACCATCTCGTACAGTACAGTTCGGGAATGAACCATTACATCAGCATCAGCATTAGTTTTGGGGATGAGTCCAGGGCCGAGGCCCACATCAGTATCAGTCTGAGGGCGAGACCCATATCAGTATCAGTTTGGGGCAAGGCCAATATCAGTCTGGGGGCGAGGCCCACATCAGTTTGGGGCGAGGCCCACATTAGTATCAGTTTGGGGCGAGACCCATATCAGTTTGGGGCGAGGCCCACATCAGTATCAATTTGGGGCAAGGCCAATATCAGTCTGGGGTGAGGCCCACATCAGTTTGGGGCGAGGCCCACATTAGTTATCATGTCGTTTGGGCGCGAGACCCATATCAGTTTGGGGCGAGGCCCACATCAGTTTCAGTCTGGGGGCGAGGCTCACATCAGCATCAATCTGGGGGCGAGGCCCGCATTAGTATCAGTTTGGGGTGGGCCACATCAGTGTCAGTCTGGGGGCGAGGCCCACATCAGTATCAGTCTGGGGGCGAGGCCCATATCAGTATCAATCCGGGGTGTGGCCTACATCAGTATCAGCTTGGGGATGAGTCCCAGGGCGAAGCCTACACTAGTATCAGTTTAGGGGGAGGCCCATATCAGTTTGGGGCGAGGCCCACATCAGTGTCAGTCTGGGGGCGAGGCCCACATCAGTACCAGTTCAGGGTCGAGGACCCACTACATCATCAGTTAGAAGGCGAGGTCCCTATTGTCAGCGTGTTGGGTCGAGGTGCCCAGGGTCGAGGTGCCCCCGTTGTCGGTTGTAGTTCCGGGTCGAGGTGCCCAGGGTCGAGGTGCCCCCATTGTCGGTTGTAGTTCCGGGTCGAGGTGCCCACTACATCATCAGTTCGAGGGCGAGGCCCACTTTTTTCAGCGGTGCTGGGTCGAGGTGCCCAGGGTCGAGGTGCCCCCGTTGTCGATTGCAGCTTTTGGGATGCGTCCCAGAATCGAGGTCCACTGCATCATCATTTTCGGGATGCGTCCCAGGGTCGAGGCCCACATTTTGTCAGCTTTATTGGGATGCGTCGTCCTAGGGTCGAGTCCCCCGTTGTCGGTTGCAGCTATTGGGATGGCGTCCCTAGGATCGAGGTCTACTGCAATCATCATTTTCGGGATGCGTCCGTCAGGGTCGAGGCCCACATTTTATCAGCGGTATTGGGATGCGTCCCAGGGTCGAGGCCCCCGTTGTCGGTTGCAGCTATTGGGATGCGTCCCAGGATCGAGGTCCACTGCATCATCATTTTCGGGATGCGTCCCAGGGTCGAGGCCATATTTTGTGAGCGGTATTGGGATGCGTCCCAGGGTCGAGGCCCCCGTTGTCAGTTGCAGCTATTGGGATGCGTCGTAGGATCGAGGTCCACTGCATCATCATTTTCAGGATGCGTCCCAAGGTCGAGTCCCACATATTGTCAGCGGTATTGGGATGCGTCCTATGGTCGAGGCCCCCGTTGTCAGTTGCAGTTATTGGGATGCGTCCCAAGATCGAGGTCCATTGCGACATCAACTCAGTTCGAAGTAGCAGGCAAGTCAGGTGGCAGCTGGCGAGCCAGGTAAGTAAAAATGCATTGCACGTACTTTGATAGGATTGTCATTGTCACACACTGCACAAGTCCCATCAAAGTGGGGGCGCCTGTAGGTATTGCATTTTTGCATATCAGCCCGATGATGAGTCTCGTATGGAGACACTATCTCTTTAGTTGTGAAAGTTGCGCGAAATTGACGTTGGAAGGGTAAAAATGGGAAATGGAATTTTCGTTGGATTTAACTCGCTTGTTTCGCTTCGGGTTCGCTTGTTGGACCTCTATTTTAAAACACACCAACACCATTAAATCACATCTCACAAATTAAATAATTAAAACAATTAAAACACATGTCACAAATTAAATTGAATTAAAAATAATTAAAATTAAATTAAATAACTAAATTGAAATTAAATTAATAGCTAATTAAAATCCAATTAAACTAAATCAAATTAAAATCCATTTAAACTAAATCAAATTAAAGTCCAATCCAATTATAACCAATTAAATTAAATTCACCAATTAAATTAAATTAAACTAAATATAATTAAATTAAATTTCAAATTTAAATAATTCAATCACCAAATTTAAATAATTCCTTGCCTTAAATAATTAAAATTAAATACACACATAAATTTAATTAATTTCTTGTTTCCTTTTCAAAACCAATCCAAAACCCTAATTCCTCTCTCACGTCCCTCTCTCTATATAACTCAAACAACCCTAGGGCTCTCGGGGGACTCACGCATACACAAAGAAAAGAAACCCTAGCTCTTCACTCTCACGCACCTCTCTCTTCAACCTTTCTCTTGTCTCGACAACTCTCTGCAGCCACACACAAAAAAAACCTTCGGCAGCCATAAAAAACAACAAACAAAGAAAAACCCATTCACGGCCTTCCCCTTCTCCCTCTCCATACTCGGCAAAACAATAAACCCTAAAAACACACCACACGCAGACGTGAACACACACAGCCATGAAACCCTAAACAACCTCATGCAACAGCTCATTCACGCCCAGCAAATCAAGCCATGCACCTGCCGCATAACCCATCAAGTTTTCTACCTGCCGTAGACCACAAGCCTTCGACTCAACAGACCATCACGCCTCACGTACCCTCCACAAGCCTTCAACGTCATAAATTGCCTCAACACACGGTCCCACATCGCCTAGCCACTGCCCTTCAAGCCACAAATCTACCCATTCCACATGCCAACATAGCTCCTTTCAATGCCACATGCCCCTCACAAGCCACGCCATTCATCAGACCGACACATACAACAAAATCAAATTCACGCCCTTCGCATAACACAAATCTGCCTCAACAGCCCCTCTCCACGTCGCCTAGACCCTGCCCCACATCACACGTACCCGAGCAGCCCCTGCCCATTATCACTTTTCACGCCCAACTCTCGCCTAGCCCCTGCCCATTGATCACTTTTCACGTTCAACTCTCGCCTAGCCCCTGCCCATAAATCCTTCACGTCCTCTAGCCACCTAGCCCACTCGTCCCCACAAACCAAAGCCACCTAGCCCACTAACCTTCACGCTAATAGCCTAAAACAGCCCTCACGCCTATACACCACTCCCAGCCCTCTCACCAACTACACAAGCCTTCACGCCTTAACCCAAAAACCAGCCCAGTTCAGCCGCAAATCATTCCCGAAACTAACCCAAAATAGTCCAGAAACTGCCCAGAAAACTGTCCAGAAAACTGCTAAAAACAGTCCAGAAAAACTGCATCCATACCACCGAAAACCGAGACCACAAACAGCAGCGAAACAGCGAGGAAAGACGTTGGATTAGTGAACCATAAAAGTTGCGGAGCAACAACCCTTCTGACGGCCGTGTAACGCACTTTCGAGAGACGACAAAAGAGGTTAGACCTGGGGGCACCTTTTTATTTATCATCTTTCATTTATTTTATTTATTTTAAAAATATTATTGCATGAGAGTCGTTTGAGGCATGATGTGATTGTTGGATGAGCGGGGTATGTGTCCCCCTTTTGTGGTATATCGGATGGAAACCCGGACGTAAATTTCATAGCCATTCTGAATAAACGGTAGTATGATCTGCACTCGAGATACAATGCCACGTACCGCTTAAGATACATATGTCTCATCTCATCCAAATTTGTATTTAAGCATGTCATAGTTCTAGGCCGTTTATTTATTATTTAAAGCATGGTTTAATTTAGTTTGTTATTTATTTATTAAAGCATATTTAGGTTGTTCCTTATGCATGTTATTAGTTTATGATGTGTTTGGATAATGATTTATACATGGTGATTTAATGGTTCAATATGCTCGTTGTGTTACATTGCGTGGAGTTATTTGGATGAAAGCATGTTAGATCTAAGTACCCTTGAGCATGATTATTGAGTAGACTTGGTTAGTTCATTGCACAAATTATATCATCACAAGTGACATAATTAAGGGACCATTCCGAACCCAACGGTTAGAGGTCTTCCCTTGCGAGGGGTGAGTGCGGTCTTAAATCTTTGTCCCGGTTCACACCGGGTGGCGACTCCATGTTATTTCGTACTTCCCAACTAGGCCGCGAGCCTAGAACAGCGTCGCCCAGGTTCTGTGTCCCACAAGTAGATAAATATGCATGAATTATGAGATGTTGTATGTTGTGGCTTTGGAATAAAATGAGAGATGTGTCAACTCTCGCGGTATATCGGATGGAAACCCGGACATAAATTTCATAGCCGATTCCGAATGGACGGTAGTATGATCTGTACTCGGGATACAACTCCACGTACCGCTTGAGTAAACGGCACCCTCTTTTGTGTTTTGTTGCTTTGATTGATTTATTTTTCGTCACTTGAATTCTGCATGTTGCTTATTTATGCATGATTCAATCGAGCGCATGGGCTTAGTAAGTGCGATGAAAGGTCCCCTATTTGAAGGGGTTAAAACCATTTACCACGATGCTTTACCGCGCCGGTTGATGTGTGTTCGGTTGAATGCAAGATACGTTCAATCGGGCATACTAAGTTTGGTATTATTGTTTCTTTATTCTTTGTAAGCATGATTCAATCGAGCACATGGGCTTAGTAAGTGCGATGAAAGGTCCCCTATTTGGAGGGGTTAGAACCCTTTACCACAATGCTTTGCCACGCCGGTTGATGTGTGTTCGGTTGAATGCAACATACGTTCAATCGGGCATACTAAGTTTGGTATTGTTGTTTCTTTATTCTTTATATGCATGATGCGGTCGAGCGCATGGGCTTAGTAAGTCGGATTAAAGGTCCCCTATTTGGAGGGGTTAAAATCCTTTACCACGATGCTTCGCCGCGCCGGTTGGTGTATATCCGGTTGGGTGTGAGATGAGTTCAATCGGATACATGAGGTCCCACATTGTGGATTTGTTTGCCTATGAATGTGTGGCATGCATCAGGTCTGGTTCCGTTCGAAAGCGTTTTCGAACGCCACACGAACGCGAACCTTATGTTTCCCGTTCGAACACGTTTTACAAACGCTACTCGAACGCGCATGCATTTTGTTTCATCAGGTCTGGATCCGTTCGAACGCGTTCTCGAACGATATACGAACGTGAACCTTCTGTTTACCGTTCGAACGCGTTATCAAATGCTACGCGAACGCTCACGCATCTTCTTAGTGTTTCATGCATCAGGTCTGGCTCCGTTCGAACGCGTTCTCGAATGCTATATGAACGCGAGCCTTCTGTTCACCGTTCGAACGCGTTCTCGAAAGCTACGCGAACGCGTACCCACTGAACTGAGTTATTTTCATCAGATTTCGTACATAATTGTCCCTAGTAGCTATTCCTTCATATGATAAACCTGATTGTTTCTATGTATTATGCAAGATTGTGTAAGTGTCTTTCATATGTATTCCCCACATGTATGAGTATAATGTGTTATTAACTTGTATGCTTACCGTGTGTTAATCTTTATGTATGCAAATTGAGACATAGATTACATACTAATAGGCTGTATGCAAACTTGGATATGTGTTACATGTAAATTTAGATGAACTTGTTGATGTATGCATGTGAATTTAGAAGCATGATACTCTTGGAAATAAGTGTTACTTAAACTTGATTAAATTATTACATAAATCCTTTCATTACAAGTGACATAAGTAAGGGACCATTCCGAACCCAACGGTTTGAGGTATTCCCTTGCGAGGGGTGAGTGCGGCCTTAAATCTCATTTTCCTGGTTCACACCAGGTGGTGACTCCATTATTCTCCGGTTTAGTCCCCGTGGCTACTACGTACTCCCGACCGGGCCGCGAGCCCGGGACAGCATGCGTCGTCCAGTTTCTGTGTCCCACAGTGGGTAATTGCTCTTTAAAAGCCTTGGCATTGTAATCCAACAGGTCCTCATATTTGCCCTTCATTTTCTGGGTCACTGCATCCATTTGTTTCTTTAACCTTTGAAATACAGCCTCGACCTGCGACTTGGCCAATTTCCCTATAGCATATTTTGTCATGTCTTCTTCATCGCCTAGGACTGGACCTTCCTTAATCTTACTCTCGGGCTCCTAATGCCTTTTGTTGCCAGTCTCGACCCCCACTGTCTGAATTACCACTTGATTAGCCATGGCATTGATCAAGGTCTGCAGTTGTTTGGCCCTCTTCTCCACGGTTGATTCTAGTTGGTCTACTCAAGAACTATCACTATCGGCCATTTCTACGCTTGTTAGCTACTTCTTGACTAATCTTCCTTTCTCTCTAACCTAATGCTCCACTATGATGGTTGTAATCACATGGGGTCAGTATGATGCATGATATTAATGTATACATGTATGCATGGGATGTATATGATGCAGGTCTTGTTCATACAACATACATCCTCCTGACCTTATCTCTCCAGCACACGCGGTAAGTCAATATTTGCCTTAGGTTTGGCTTAGTTTGCGCATCAATAGAGGGTACGCAAGTTCATTCTTTCCTATGTTAAAAGGGTAAACCGTGGCTACTTCTTTGGTTCTTCTACATCATTAAGAGACAAAGGTGACCCATTTATAAAATGATTAAGAAACAAACCTTAACTACTTTGACCAATGGAAGTGCCTTTTTTATACCTCAAGGATACGTGCAAACAATTGATGGGTATCATCACATAGTGATCCAAATCCTTGAATGAAAATGATTTCACGATATGCAATGCCATGGGGTTTAAATGGTATGCAAAAAGAATAAAGACATGTTTCACCTCAGTCTTGCCATGGATACAATGTATTTTTTCGAGGGTGATTCTTTATCCCTAGTGGAGTCGCCATCTTTAGAAGTGAAGCATAGTTTACCGCTATATCTATGACGTCGGTGACCATGACACTGTTGAGCTCGTAAAGAGTATGAATTAGTCCATGGGGGATTAATCAGAGAATAAGAAGTTGCCACCCAGTAAAAGACTTTAGGAATGATTTAAGGTTGTACTACACCCCTCGTAAAGTCCGACCTTAAAGCCGTTTGGGTTTGAAATAGTCCATTATTAATGCCAGTATAATATCTAGACTCAAATATGGATCCACATGTCTTATAATGCGCAAATCACACATGAACAATTTATGATGTACAGAATCAGACAAACGATAAATAATATCATGATCAAATGAAATACATGTCTTATAGCAGTCAAAAATATAAAGCGTAATAGATTCGTAGATATGTTTCACAGGCCTGGACTCGTAGAGCCCTGACAAGAAATTGATATGGTACGTCGAAATTAAGTGATATACAAGCGGACTTGCAGGAAGTCTAGTCGAATTTCCAACGTAACCAGAAATACAGGTTCAAGCAAACTAACAATGGCATATTACAGTGATGAAGCAATAATCAAAATAGACAATAGATATCAGTGGTGATGTCATGGAATCAAACGGTAGTTATACATTAAGAATAAAAAATATAAAAACATTGGTAAAATCGTGCACATCTGTTTCATAGTGTTACATGGAGTTGTAACCCGAGTACAAACCATACTATCATCCATTTGGATTCGACTGTGGAATCTACGTCCGAATGTCCATCCTATATACTACCAGAAATCAAAGGCCAACTGTAGCCATTAAATGGCCAAACTTTCTATATGACAGATGTATGTTTAATCGGACATACAGGATGTTCGGACAGATAGACGGAGTCAACAAAAGAGTGAGTTTTGAATGCGGATCTTAAGTTTTAAGGGCTCTCAGGTCGTATCTCAAGCATTACTTGACTCCGAAAACACTTCTGAATGTCAAGTTCGTTGTTTTCGTCTCTTGCTAGAAATATTTTTAGGGTTGTTGTGTTTGGGATACTGGTATGAGTTTACTGGGTTATTTGTTTTTCATGAATGTTGTTCGTTCTTTGCTCTATGTGTCTCTTTTTTCTATTTCTGTTGGTAATATTTTTTTTTAATATCTCTGTAAAGAACGTAAAGTTTTTTCATAGTGCTAAGATTGTGGTTATTAAGGAAAAAATCTCATTTGATAAGGAAAACCATTATTTAAGGGAAGAGGTTATTTGGGAAATCGATTCAGAATGAAAGGTTTGTGTTATGGAAACTAGTTAAGAATGAAAGAATAACGAGTCCTGTTAATCTGAAAACCCGATGCAAGTCTGGCCAGACTTTCTATATGACAAATGTATGTCCGGTCGAACATACAAGATGTTAGGCCAAAAATAAGGCGTCAACAAAATATTGAGTTTTGAATGCAGAGTTTAAGTTTTATGGGCCCTCAAGTCGTACCTCAAGCGATACTCGGCTCTGACAACACTGCTGAAGGTCAAGTTTGTTGTTTTGGTCTCTTACTGGAAAGAATCAAAGGGTTGCTGTGTTTAGGAATTTGGTATGAATTTACTGGGTTACTGATTTTTTGTGAATTTTGCTCGTTCTTTGCTTTCAATGTCTCTTTTTTCTATTTCTGTTGGTAAGTTTTTTTTTAATATCTTTGTGAAGAACGTAGTGTTTTTTTTTTATTATGCTAAGGATGTGGTTATTAGGGAAAGAATCCCATTTGATAAGGAAAATAATTATTTAAGGAACTATATTATTTGGGAAATTGATTTAGAATGAAAACTTTGTGTTATGAAAACCAGTTAAGAAATAAAGAAGAATGAGTCATGTTAATCTAGATACCCGGTGTATGTCCGGCCAGACTTGAAGAACATCTGGCTGGACATAATGGTTTATGTCCAACCAGATATAGATGATGTCCAGCCAGAACTCTGTTTATTGGGTTTTTGGGGTTTCTTTGCTTTCCAGTATTAAACCTTACAACTTCCCTAAACTCTCCAGGTGTATCCTCATGAGAGACTCATCATCGGGCTATATAAAAATATAGTGTCAAAAAGGACACTCATTTTTTAAAAACTAAACCATATCAAACGGTTGAACCTGGAACAGGTCGTGAGTCCAGTCCAATTGTACCTTAAAAATCGTTGTGTAAAAAAAATGTCAAAATCAACCAAAATCGTTGAAACTGGTGAACCGGTCCAGCTAGTTCTTAACCCAAAAAATTAAACTAAAAAATAAAATAAATAATTTTTAATCAATTAAAATTATTTATGACATCAAACCAAATCTATCGGTTCAACCAATTAAACCAATGACCCATTGAAATTTTTATATCATTGGTCAATCAATGGTTCGATTTTTAAAATATTCGGGGCACTTATCCCCTCTATAGTAGTGGCGTCTTTTCACTATTATCTTGTTTTTCTTTTCCTATTTTTTATCCTGATAATAATTAAGGAAGACAGAAATCCCCAAGGGGACGAGGGCCCTCCCCAATTGGGGACAGGATCGGGATGAAAAATTTTAAAAATTAATGTTGGGGACGGGGTCAGAGAAAATTTAATATCCATTTCTTATTCGGGGAAGAGATGAGGATCATGTAAAATCGTCATCCCCTCATATTACCCATTTAAGTTTTTATTTATTTATTTTTAAAAATTTTAATAAATATATTTAAATTACTATTTAAAACTTAATATAAATGTAAATCGAAAGTATCCTAATATTTATAGAAATATATAAATTATAGATTGTATAAGGACTTAAATGAAATAATTGTAATGAGTGATCCATCTTTTTATTAAGTTACGAACCAAATAAAAAGACAGAAAATATGAATTTCAATCTCTAATATATATTGTGATTTATATAATAGATTTATGTAATAGATATTATTAATTTTTTTGAATATGTAATAGATTTATTTTTGGATAATATAATAGTTCTATCAATATGTTTTTAAATGACTTGAGTTTATTTTAAGAAAAAAATATTTGTTATTGGGGTTCAGGGGCCCTTAGAGATCCATTTTTATTATTCGGAGATCCACATTCCTTCCATTGAAATAATTATGAAGGGACATGAGGGGATGGGGACATCTGAAAATTATCTGGGATGAGTACGGGAATGTCAATCCCCTCCCCATTATCATCCCTAAAAATAATAATATTTAAACTAAATTATTTTAAAATAGATATATATATATATATATATATATATATATATATTAATTTTTATTTTTTATTTCTTTTGCATATTTGGGTGATTTTCATTGTATTGAATAAATAAGAAATATGTTACTAACAATGTGTTTATGATAAATCATTAAACTATTTAGTATAATTTCATTGAAAAGTAAGTTTAAGAAATGGAGTAAAATAAATATTTCATGAAAAATATCTTTCTTCTCCATATTATTAACTATTATCTAACACATGACTAGTATCGCAATAATTGAAATAAATTATATCCTAATTTAAGAATGTGTTTAGTTTTATTTTATTTATTCACATTATTCAAATTTTATTTATTGCATTGTCTACTTGAAATATTGAGATTATAAAATATAATCTATTTTTGCAAACTTAACCTTTCTTTCCTTTCTGTTATATTTTGATTAGTATTTTTAAAAATTCAATTCCTTCAAATTAAGATTACTGCATTACTTAAAGAAGTGGACTAGGGATAGACAAATTTCCCTTACCTATCAAAATTTTTTGATCTCGTCCCGAACTTAATAAAGGTGATAAACGGATGATATCCCAATTTATTTGCATATGACAGCCTAGTTTTTTCTCAGGCATCATTGAAGGAGTGCAAACTGCTTAAGGAGTTCTTTGACACATATTCACCGTCTTCAGATCAGATCTTTAATCTGAAAAAAGTCATCAGTTTAGTTCAACCTAAACACAGTGACAGCGACTATGGTATAACACCTCGGTTTTTTTTACATGTACATCATGGTCATTTTGTTCATGCATGAGATGCTTTTCACGTACATGTTAGGTCTGTGTGTTGATTGACCCCGAACAAGTCAAGTTCAGTCATAATGTATAGAAAATTTTCAAAATCATGATTGTACTGCTTCGTTTTGACATTCGAACACAATCAATGTTCGCGTTTGTGACGTGTTCATCAGCCCATTCAAATGAAACCTTTCACAGAGTTTTCGTTCGTGGGAAATTCGATAAGCATTCAAACATGACTTGCCAAAATTGCACGCGTTTGTGTGGCGTTCGAACGACCTTGTAATTTTTATAATGAAAACTCTAGAATTTCATGGCCCATATAAACCCCCCTCTTTCTTTTTCTCTCATCTCTCTCACACATCATCCACATCCAAGAATCTCCATTTTTCTTCAGATCAAGCCTAGATTAGAGTGATTTTCATGCATCCCCAAGTGACAATGAAGCTATTAAGTTTCTTTATCTTCTAGTCTAGCTATTACTAGCATTTTAGCATAATTTTACAAGCTTGTGATGTGCAACCATAGAGAACCAAGCATGACCCATGTTCATTTTCCATGGTTTTGGTTAATTAAAGTGTTAATCATGCTTAAATTAGTGAATATTGTCATGATTTGTTTTTGGTCTGAGTTGAATCAAAACTATAGGGTTTGGGATGGGACATTTCCATGAGTGTGGGGTATAGCTAGGCAAGATCCTCATGGTTTGGGGATATATAAGCTAAGATTCATGTTGTTATTGTGTTATGATCATTACTTGTGTGGAATGGTGTAGTTGTCGTGAGTTGGGTGTGCCATTGGGGCGTTTTGACCATGAACCCCTCTTAGTGATGTCTTGAGTGATACCTCGTCAGGGTATCTCATAATAGCTTAGAATGTGAGAAATACCTTAGGCGTCATGGGCATATGTATTGTTTACATGCATGATTAGAGTCATAATGTTCAAGTATACTAATTATACTTGAATCCGTAGATTTCACACAAAATGATCCCTTCAATTCCATTTGAGCACGTGGGCATTAGCTTATATATCCCTTCAGGAGTGAATGTTATTTCCCTTGATTTGTTCTCAAGTATTATGGTTGTGATATGCCTTACTTACAGTTTATATGCTATATATTATGATTCACTTTTCATGTTACGCGTATTATGTTTCATGATCTGCAAATCAGATTTCAGGTTCAGACTCAAGTTCTCAGTTTGGAGTTCATGTTTACACGCTTACAGTTCATATAGTTACAAGTCGCGTATACATGTTTTTAGTTTGTGTTCACATGTTACATGTTTCTACTTTACATTTTCATCTTGTGTGTTTTCATTTTAGAAGTATTAGTTAGGGAATCCATTCAGATGTCGTTCATCCCATACCTGTTCTAAAACAGGTCATGGATTTCATATAAGCATTGTATGCATAAACCAGTAATGGATCTCTTCAATCCCATTTGAGGACGCATGCATTAGCTTATATATAAGAGTGAATGTTTTTTCCCTTAATTTGTTCTCACGTATTATGGTTGTGATATGTCTTACTTACAGTTTATATGTTATAAATTATGATCCACGTTTCAAGTTACGCAGATTATATTTCATGATCTTCAAGTCGGATTTCATGTTCACAACTCAAGTTCTCAATTTGCAGTTAATTTTTACACGGTTACAATTCATATAGTTACAAGTCACGTATACATATTTTCAGTTTGTGTAAACATGTTACATGTTTGTAATTTATATTTTGAGCTTGTGTGTTTCCATTTTAGAGTTATTGGTTAGGGAATACATTCAGATGCCGTGTATCTCATACCTATTCTAAAATAGGTAATGGATTTAATACAAGGATTGTATGCATAAACCATGTAATGAATCCCTTCAGTTCCATTTGAGCACGTGGGCATTGACTTATATATCCCTTCAGGAGTATATATTATTTCCCTTGATTTTTTCTCAAGTACTATGGTTGTGATATGCCTTACTTACAGTTTATATGTTGTAAATTACGATCTATATTTCATGTTACGTAGGTTATGTTTCATGATTTTTAAGTCAGATTTTATGTTCACGACTCAAGTTTTCAGTTTACAACACATGTTTAAACGCTTACAGTTTATATAGTTGCAAGTCACGTATAAAAGTTTGTAATTTACATTTTCAGCTTGTTTGTTTCCATTCTAGAAGTATTGGTTAGGGAATCCATTCAGACGGTTTTCATCCCATACCTATTCTAAAACAGGTAATGGATTTCATACGAGTATTGTATGCCTATAAATTATGAGTGAATGTTATTTCCTTTGATTTGTTCTCAAGTCTTATGGTTGTGATATGTCTTACTTTCAGTTTATATGCAATAAATTACAATCCACGTTTCATGTTACGTAGATTATATTTCATGATCTTCAAGTCGGATTTCATGTTCACGACTCAAGTTCTCAGTTTACAACTCATGTTTACACGCTTACAGTTCATATAGTTACAAGTCACATATACATGTTTTCAGTTTATGTTCACACGTTACATGTTTGTAATTTATATTTTCAGCTTGTGTGTTTCCATTTTAGAACTATTGGTCAGGGAATCCATTCATACATCATTCATCCAAACAAGTAACGGATTTCATACAAGCATTATATGCATAAACCAGTACATATGTCAGTTTATGATTTTGTGTTTTCAATTCATGATTTCTATGTATCAGTCCATGTTATGGAAGTTTACGGTTCATGTGTATAATCTTCAATTCATGTTTTCAGTTTGCAGTTCATGTTTATAATTCTTAAGTTATGTTTTTTATGTATCATGTTTATGTATTCATAGTTTATGTTCTCATGTTACGAGTTTACAATTTATGTTTTCAGCTTGTGTGTCATTGTTATAAGTGTTCAGTTGACATTTTTATATTTTCCACGTGTCAGGTTTACAAGTTTATAGTCATGTTTCCTATGTATCATGTTCATGTTTACGCCTTCAGCTCATATTTCTCAAGTTTTATGTTTACAGGTTTACAGACCATGCTTTCCATGTATCAAGTTTGCAGTTTTCAGTTCATGATTTTCAATTTAAGTTTTCAGTAAACGGTTTACAAGAACAAGAAATGAAATATTTTCAAACCACCGCTAGAGTGCCATCCCCCCGTGTATATTTATCCCGAGTATTATAGCTCAGCAGGCCTAATGGCCTTTCAGTGACCATTTTAGGAACATTTATGTTCATGTTACCCTACTTACGCGGTGCTAGGTCCCGCTAAGTAGGTTTCACACTCCCGAGTTATGATAATGGTAAGATTTTCATGACAAGTTATTTTCCATCATGTAATTTTAAGTATAATTTTTGGATTCATATGCTTATGTTTTCAGCTCATGTTTACGTCTTCAAACCATATTTGGGTTCTTAGTTTATGATTCAGTTTTCAGATCATGTTTACACGTTATAGTCTATAATTTATGATTTCAGTATAATTTTTCAGTTTACATTCATGCTTACATTCAGTTCATGTTTTATGTTTTTCAGTTCATGTTTATGCTTCGAGTATCAGTTCATGTTGATATTTTCAGCCATGATTCGGTTTCAGCTTTCGTATTTTCATATCTCGATCACGTTATTCTGAATCAGTTCTCAAGTCATGTTACAGTGTTTAGCTATATTATAGATTTTCAATTTATGTTGCAGTTTTATGCATTTATATATTTTACAGTTCAAGATACTCGATTTATATATACGTTTTACAGTTCAAGGTACTCAATTTACTTATGCTCCAAGAATCAGGTTTGAAAAAAATTTCATTTATATATGTAATGATATATTATGGCAAGGTTTATATTTTACGTCCACTCACTAGGTCGTTCATACGACTTACTTCTGTATTTTCAGTTTTGTGTTATAGGATTTCAAGCCTACAAAGGAAAAAATTCGGAGAGGATGGACACCAACCGCAGTCATTAGGATCAATCTCTGGGTTCACAGTGTCAAGCGTCCGCACATTTATATGTTTACCAAGTAAGGCCACAAGACCAAGTTATGTATGCATATATATAGCATGACATATAAAGTATATTTTCATATAATTCATTTGCATTGTATAGCATACATGTATGGATTCAGGAATAGACAGTTCAGTTATGGATTATGTTACGTCATGCATGTGCATGTCATGAGGCTCATAGAGATGGTTATATTGTCTCTTGCTGGTCATATCCTGAATTTAATGGGATGTGACATAGGGAAACTATCAAATAGATTTTCGGCCTTAACTAATCAGTTCAGCAGATAGATACTTAGGGCTTCCATCCATGATTGGGAAGGAAAAGAAACAAGTGTTAAGTGTGTTGAAGAAAAGAATTTCCAACAGGATTCAAAATTGGCAGCATAAATATTTTTCAAGTGGGGGGAAAGAAACCATTATCAAGGTAGTTATCTAAGCCATCACGTTCTATGCCATGAGTGATTTTAAAATCCCTTGGAGGCTATGTGAGGATATTCTGAAGACAATAACAGCCTATTGGTGGGGTACAACCGAAGAGGATAAGAAAATACACTAGGCCAGTTGGGAGAGGCTGAGTAGGTCTAAACGAGATAGAGGGCTCGACTTTAGAAATTTCGAGAGTTTCAATCAAGCTTTACTAGCAAAAAAATAGTGCATAATTATTGAGGAGCCAAATTCCTTAATGGAGAAAGTCCTAAAAGCCAGGTATTTAAATAATAATCAGCTCTTGAATTATAATCTAGGCCATCAGCCATCTTTTATCTGGAGAAGCTTTTTGTGGGGGAGAAAAATTCTAAGGAAATTGGTTAGATGGATGATAAGCAATGGATAGAGGGTACCGATTCATGGGAGCAATTAGATTCCAAGACTTTCTACTTTCAGGCCGATATCTTTTGTCACATTCTTGTCAACCCAAGACATGACCGGCATAAGACAGTATTATCATCTCCATTAGCCTCTAACATGGACATACATGACGTGACACGATCTATGAATGAACTGTGTGATTCTGAATACACGCATGTCTGATTTACAACTACACATAAAATATATGAAACAAACTAATACAACGTAATCTATACATTTAAACATCATTCGACCTCGTGACCTATCATGACAAATATGTAAAAAAAAATAGACACCATGCTGATGAGTGGTAATTATATCACTATTTCCCACTCATTTAACCTAATATTTTGTATAGTTTCTTGAGTCTTGTGAATATTTTGATGTGTTTTATGTTATTTTGTAGATAAATAAAGTTTCAGGACATTCTGGAGGTGATTTGGAGCAAAACAGTGAAAATTGGCAAAAAGGGAATTTTGGTAATTTGGGCGCGTCGCGACGCGCAAGCCCTTGGCGTCGCGACGCCTAACATGCGCCGAACAGTGCTAATGTGCGCCGGGTCCACAAATCAGAATCTGAGAAAATTTGACTTTGCTAACGTGCGTTGTGCCACGTGTCATCATCCTACGGTGCCGACAGTCACCATCGCCACGTGTCATTCCACGTCATCGTCCACATCACCAGTTGACCAAGTCAAATTGCCACGTGGCTGCCACGTCATCATCAACCAATCACAACGTGCCATGTGTCGCAATTCTATGGTGCCGACAGTCAAATTGGCACGTGTCGCCACGTCACCGCCACATCATCATCAATGATTGGCTCTTTTATCCGAAATCGACATGTGGCGGATAGGAATCTTTACCGACCAATCAGAAGCCTCCACGTGTCACAATAATTGAGCCCCAACCACCTTGCCACATATCATCTTATCCAGAATCTGAAACCGACGAACCAGAAGCTGCCACGTCAACCAAACGGGCGTCGCAACGCTGGCTTGGCGTCGCGACGCGCGACCCCTACTGACGCCTATAAATTCAGCGCGATTTCAGAATTCAAAGCATGCCTTCCTTGAGTTTTGTAAGGACTCTAAGGATTGCATCTTGAGTGTTTTAGTTTTTGTAATTTTAATTTAGCATTTTTTTTTAGTATTTTTAATTATGCATTTTTACTTTTTGTAATAAAATTTTATTTACTTTTATTTACTTTATGTTTTGTAGTTAATTTACCGTTGGGGTAAAAGGTGAAATATTTAAAATAATTATCTAGGTAAATCTCACTTAATTATAATTTATAAATTATAATTTAACCGGATTAATTAATGGCAGACTTTATTACCGCCTATATGGTCGGTCTAAATATAAATTACTTTACCGCCTATATGGCTGGTCTTTATGTGACAGATAATTATCGCCTATATGGCTGGTGTAATTGGACTAAATGAATTACTGCCTATATGGCTGGTTTTAAATGTTTAATATTATTAATTCTTGAGAAAGCAGAACATAAAATAATTTATATATTATAATAAGTGAGATTCCTAGATAAGAAATATTAAATGTGGATCCTCCAACCCCAGCATTTTATTTTATTCTAGGGAAGTGATGAAACACAATATTACTAGGCTTAATAATTGATTTAATTATTTATTGGGTAATTCTTTAGTTTGTTTATTGAGTTTTAAGCTTAATGCTTCTTGTTAATTGGCCATTAATAAGATTGATTTGGTAAACTTAAAATGAACTAGACATAGGGATTTTAAGTTTCAGCCTTAGATTCAATAGCCCACGATCTTCCTTGAGGATATATAACCCTTTAATAGATTTCCTTACATGATAGAGACATATACATGTTGGGCGGGGGTAGCCATAATTGGAACTTGATCTTAATGAATCCATGTAATTTGGTTGACATAGACATATGGTTCAATTGGGTTATACTGGGTATTTGCGTCTGACCATCGACAGAGGCTTTTGCATATTTTCGTGTTACGGGATAGCAATCTAATTTATTACACATAGATAAGAGAATCAATTCATCTTTATAATAATATTGTGTGGAGTCACGACCCTAGATCCTTGAGTCTTTTCTTTTATTTTCCTTAGTATTTTCTTTTAAGTCTGTTTTTATTTTATTTTGCAAAACCACATTCAACCAACCAAAAGCAATCAATTCCATTCTCCCTATAATTAGATACTTGTAAATAAATAGTATCAATAATTAATAACAACAGTAGGAATTAAGTCCTCGTGGGATCGATATTTTTATACTACCTGAACGATACGTGCGCTTGTGTTATACGTGTGTGTTTACGCCGGTCAAGTTTTTGGCGCCGTTGCCGGGGACTTATTTTTCTTGAGTTATTAATTTTGAAGCTATCTAATTTACTTGTATCTAATTTTCTTTATTTTTATCTGTAATTTTTATTTCTTTCTTTTATTTTCAGGTGATTGAAAATGGAACATTATTGGGAGATTGAGAGATCACGAGCTTTACTAGAAGATACACCCCAAATCTGGGAGCAACAGTCCGGTTTTTTTAGGCCTGTTGTCCAGCCCAACAATTATCACTGGATGCCAGAACCAAGCAATATTACATTTGCTCAACAAGACGCAATGGGGAGATGTGACATATGTAATGGTAACCACCCTAGAGATTATTGCGAATACAACTACCATCCATGGTGGCAGAGCTATCAAGATCCTTCATGGTATGACGAGCCATCACATTTCACAAAACCACATTTTCCATCTTATCCATCATCCACCTACAATGATCTTCATCAACAATCAGAACAATCAGAAAAAGATCAGATGATTGACATGCTCAAAGATTTGTTCAAGAAACGAGATGAAAAGATGGATACAATGCTTGAAACATTCCAGAATCAACTCGAAAGTATTCAGATACAATCAGTATCCATTCAGAGGATGACAGATCAAGTGAGACAATTAACAGAAAACCAGAACTATATACCTCAAGAACCAGTTTCAGATGACACAGATGAAGCCTTCGAATATCCTGATATTCATCATGACATCATAACAGAGGAGGAGGCTGAGCAGTATCAACAACAAGAGGTATCAGTTCAGGAGCCCAAACCAGCGAAGTCTCTATTTGACTTTTATTATTCAGATTTTGACGAGGATGAAGCTGATCTATTTGTACCAACTACACCAACAACGGAGGATCAAACTTTCAATCCTCAAAATGAAGATCTTGGAGCATGATTTACCATGATGTTTAATGAAGATCTACCTTAACCATCCATTCCAGTCGTATCAGAGGATGAAGACCTAATGTCAGAAATATCTTTACATCCTCAGGTTGACACTTATGGAGCATGTTTTTCACAGATGACAGATGAAGAACTGAACGGGGAAATTTTAAAATTCATCTGTGAAGAAAATGTGGAGCAAGAAGTAGAGCAAATAGAGGAGCAAATGTCTGAACTTATTAAAGATCCAGAGCATTCAGAAGAAACATCACTATTTTGGGGAGTACAAATCAAAGATATCACCCAGAAGCTTGACAGAATGAAACTTTCATTCAAAGTCAAGCACCATACAAGACCTCCTGATTTTAATTCTTTCTTTTCAGGAACCAATGGAGCAACAAAGATCAAAAAGGTGGCACGAGCACTAAATGGGACAAAAGTCTTTTTGCCACTTTACCGTGGAAGAGACCCTTCAAAAGCAACGCTCACGGGATTGTCTTTAATCGGACATCCAAAACGACGCTGAAACCTCCTTAACAGATGGATTTCAGTCACGTCTGGCTGAAGATGAAAAATTTAGCGCTAGTAGGGAGGCAACCCATGCAATTTGTTCTAATTTCTATTTTATATTTTCTATACATGTTGTAGAATTTTTTAAATTTTGTGTGTTATTTTTGTAGGGAAAAGCACAAACGGAGCATTTTAAGACAGAAAGAATGGTGTTTGGCAAAGATGAGAGCCAATTCATTAGCGATGGCTGAGTAAGGAATGAAATCTTGAGACGCATCCTAATGGATTTATATACCAAACGAGTGGCGTATTGCGCACACAATGCTGTTGCCTTAATTATTGCTTTGATTTGCTTTTCTGTTGTAATTATCTTTATTTTCGTAGACGGGATCCAGAATTTTTGACCTTTCAAGATTTCTTTTATTGTTTAGCTAACAATCGTCCTTTGGAAGATACTAGTGCTATTATTACTCACCATTTTCAGGTTCTATAAATTCAACTCATCATTGCACTTTTGAAGACATCCAGAGTAAAACATGGAAGCCACTTCAAGAAGACGAGTTGAAAACATCTGTGTGTTTTGCGGTAGTAGTGTTGGTGTTAAGCCACAATACGTAGAGGCAGCACAAAAATTGGGTCGAGTCTTAGCTGCAAGGAATATGCACTTAGTATATGGCGGAGGCAATCTTGGACTAATAGGGATCGTTCCAAAGCCCATACAGGAAGGAGGCAGTCACGTTTTGGGAATCATCCCAAAACCCTTGACGGAGGCAAATCTTATTGGACCATCAAACGGAGATGAATTGATCATGCCAGGTATGTCTGAACGATTAGTAGAAATGATTAACCGTGCCGATGCTTTTATCGCTTTGCCAGGTGGCTTGGGTGTTGGACAATTATGACCCATAGCGTCACTATTTGTACAGATCATGATGTTGTTGTACAAATTAACTATGTGGCAAAGGAGATTGCACTTTTATCATTTGTGATTAGATCACCTAGATGTATAAATAATGAGAGGTCATTATGATTTATTCCTGGATGGAGAATGATATGAGACAGTATCGGTCCACGAAGGATAAATCATTAAATATCCCTAGTCAGAGCATCAAGATTGGACATCGATAAATGCGTAAAAGACTAGTATTACACTTGTGCGCGTTGTGAGGACACGACAGCATAGTTCTCATATATTTGGGTATAGGATACTCATGCAAGTGTAATAGGAGGTTGTGTTTCACCGATGGTACGGGAAACAGCTTCGCTCTAGATAGACCCCGCGGAATCCCATTGGTAGTATGACTATGTGTCTTTGGGAGTCCGCAATCAGGGTAGGTGTATTTGGTCTTAACCTGAGACTTGCACCGCTAATGCTTACGACAATCAATATACTTTGGTTGAGGTCGTCCAGGGCTTTAACCGGTTCTGTGTACGCCAATTTTGGGTATATTGAGAATCGTAGTGTGTTGGGTGTGATGTCGAGATGGAAGTGTCACTCCAGTCATATGGAGTTGATGATCACGCAGGGATACAGAACTGGCTCTCTATATAAGGTTGCAACCGTCGGGATAATATGACTTGGTCATGATTATCCGATTTTAAAGAGACTAGTTGCTCGTAATCCGATATATGCTTCGTACGGGCAGACATTGTACCAGCCTCAGGCCTCGCATGTGATCATCCGATGCTGGACAGAAATACGCAATACTACGTATACTACGCCTGATACAGATCCTTTATTCCTGTAAGGATATTTCCGGAGAATTGGGAAGGTATGGCGCTTTGCTAGAAGCCAACCTTGTCTTGTAATTCGGTATAAACGTGGTACGAGGTACTTACGTGTTCGGATAGTCCGATGACCGAATTTACTGCCAACATATCTGGGGATCTCATGGGTCGCTTCCCAAAGATTCACCGATGACGTATAACTCGCACTTTTAATTAATCTGGGATTAATTAGATGAGAGAGAAAATTAATATGGGATTAATTGCGGAGATATTTTATCTGGGATAAAATATCATTTAAAGAGAGAGAACGATTAATTTGGAATTAAGCAATAAATTAATATATTCGATATATTAAACGAAATTGGATTTCGACGCGGAATTGAAATTAGATTTTAATTCGGGCGAACGAATTAATTTAGAATTAATTCATTAGCGATGTGAATAGTAATTTCACTAGGCGTAATCATTTAATTACGACGCAACGGAAAATTCATTAATTTGGAATTAGCGAACCGAGCCCGAGATTATTTGCAAGCGCATTCGCATTTCGAATTCGAGTGCGGCAAGCAAGTCAAATCAAGCGTCAAATCATTAGTCGCATCAAGCGTCAAATCACTTGTCACTTTGAGTGATGTGACTTGACAACTTGAGTGATAGGTGTGACTTGATGGGAGTTGTTGAAAAGTTTTTGATAGCTTGAGTGAAATATATTATTATTTAATTATTTGGTATATGTTTTGATTTTCACAACTCTCTCTCTCTCACGTTGGTTCACTTTTGGAGCCAAAATTGCTCATCTCTCTCACGCCCTTTCTGGTTTCATTTTTCTGCTGGGCAGAACCGAAAATGGAGGGAAGCAAAGTGTGTTTTTGTGGCAAGAACAAGAGTGCTAGCACACTCTGGGATCAATGCGAAGGTGATAGGGAAGTCCACCCATGAGCCGGGAAATATTTGACGAAGCTTGGAGCTTGTTCAAGGACCTCTAATGGCCGAAAATGAGGAGCAAAATGCAGCCCACTGCCGCACAAACCAGTGAGCAGAACAGCAGCCACTGCCGAGTAGAAACCAGTGAGCATATTTCATTTTTGTTGCCTCCTTCGTCGCTCAACCGCTCGATGTAAGTATTCTGTGACTTCTCGAATGTATTCACTTGTGTTTCATGCTTGATTTATGATCATTGGGACCCTTAGATAATCTCCAACAATGGTATCAGAGCGAGTAAAAGCATGAAATACGAATAAGGGTTAAAATTTGGGTAAAAATGTGTTTGAGCATGATTTGTGAAATTGGATGAATGAATGTGTTTAAATGTGTTTTTATTGATGATTGATTTAATCAATTTGAAGAAATCTTGTTTGGAACAAATTTCCCCAATTTTTGAGCTTGGCCGAAAATAATGCCCTAATATGTCTTGGGATTTTTGATTTTTGACAATTGGATGAGTTTGAATCAATCGGGAATGTGATTTAATGTCGATTGTGGATTTAATGGGATTGAAACTGAATCAGACATAATTTTCCCTTCCATTGCCGAGAACAATAAGCATGATTTGGGTTTGATTTTTGATTAATTTGTGTTGGACACTAATTGATGTAAATGAGCATGATTAATTAGCCTAATTTGTGTTTTGGAAATATTGATTTGGGTGATTAATTATGTTAATACACTTTAGTTTAATTAAATGGGAAATTTGGAATTTTTTGTGTTTAATTAAATTGGGCTTGAAATTGTATTTGGGCTTAAATGTTGTTATTGGGCTTAATGGGCTTTGTTGTACAAAGTTGGGTTTAGGCAAAATTGGTTGGATCCAATTGGGCCCAAAACCGCTTCCATAAAGCCCAAATGCGACAAATGGACCTTTAAAGTTTAATTGGGCCTAATGGGCCAAGATTGATTTCTAGGCTTATGGGGTAACTCCCGGATTGGACTTTGGTTATCGGTTTGACCCGAGTTGACCAAAAGTCCACGCCTTAAGAAATTAATTAAAAGCCCATTGGTCTTTAATTAAATTGACGTTGGACGTTAATCGGGCTTTGAGACCCGTAACGATTAAATTTGGAATTTAAGTCGTAAAAGGTTTATTAATAAAGTGTAATATTTAATTTAGAATTAAATAGTGAATTAGAATTGAATGCATATTAAATTGGATTTAATTATGTAGTTTAATTTAATTCAAGAATTCGTACTTTAAGTACTTATTCGCAAAAACGAGTTTGACTCGAGCAAAATCAAATCGTTGTTTGAACATTGGATGATCACTAATTATCAGATTAATTAATTTGATTAGATTGATTGATAACATGCTTGTGTGAATACATGGTTGCGATGCATGAATAATGTATATCGGATGGATATTAGATGGGTGAGACAATTTTAGAAATTGTGTAATAAATTTGATTTATTAATTGGACCTGCGTGTCCAGCCTTATTACCTCTCATTTCTTTGTATTCTCTTCTCACCTATTCCCCTCAATGTAAATGAGGTTTCTTTAGAAGTGTAGTGTAACGGGTAGAAGTAATACATGTGCTAGCGGGAGAGAGAAATGGAGATATTTGATCTAGGATCAATGTGTAAAGTATCCATCCGCATATCATTATTATTTTTCATATACGCTTTATTATGTGTTTAGAATGCATGTTTAAGGGTGTATGATGATGAGACCTTAACAAAGATAATAAATTGGTTGCCAATTTGCACACGAAAAACCCTCGTAATATATTAAGCGTCTTTCCTTCCATTGAGTGATTCTCACTCAAGATCTAAGACGGCATTGGTTTGTTGGCCAAAGTCAAGGCCTTTGTCTGTCGAAGATGTGTTTGAATCATGAAGGCTTTGTTACATGTCAGTGTCTTGTCCAAGTTGTGGTTTGTTGGCCAAAGTCAAGACCACTTCTTGTCCATCGACATTGATTACGAAGCTTTCCATGGTCAATGGGTCGCACTTGACTGGGATCACTAAGTTTGTTGTGCCAAAGCCAAGGCTTAGTTGATTCAGAGGAAAAATGTTAGGTAATACATTGGATGTATTGGCATATATAAGATATATGTTTCGGACTTGGATGTCCCCTTACCGGATCTAGGAATTGGATTGGATCCAATCGATCTTAGAGATCTACCTAGTTAATTATCATACAATTTGTTGGCCAAAGTCAAGATTGTGTGATATTTAACGGGATCCTAACCCACTAGGAAACGCGGTTTCCCGAGTACTCGACAGAGGGTTAGAGGCTCGCCAAAAAATAGTGGGAGGTAAGAATTGAATTTGCAATACTCGTTTAATTACTTGCCATACGTGCTCAAAACAAATATCATTCGTCATATAAATTAAATGTTAGTTGGACTAATATTTAAATGTTGTTTTAATAAATAGTTGGACTATATTCAAACTATTCATTTATAGTTGATTTTATAATTGGATTATCGTAATCAATATAATTGATTTTAATCTATTAAATTATAGTTGATTAAATATTTGGACTATTGTAATCATTATAATAAATAGTACCTAAATCGTTGATTAAATAGTTGGACTATTAAAGTCAAGATAAATTGAAAGATTGACGTTTAATTCATAATCCTAGGGAAAATGTAATTAAATGCTTTAATTTTCAAAATTGGGAATAAATTTTCAGGATGGTCCTGAAAAATAATAAGTTATTTTATTTGATAAAATAATAAATTAAGCCTAATGCCCGGAGTTAAGCAAATAGTAGAGCATAATCTTTGGAAGATTTATGTGATGACAACTTAAGTGCTTAATCCATTATACTTGTCAAGTAGACTACTTAATTTCTGAATCAGAACTAAGGATTAGATCCTTAAAGTATGATGAAGAAATTGAAGGATCTTCATAAATCTATGTTTAGATTTTAGAAGTACTAAAATTGCGAAAGTTAACTCTTGGAGGGTTAATGACTATTCTAAAGGAGATAAAGTCAAACTTTGCAATTAGGCAAGTAGCGCAACTTACTTCGATATTCTAGAATCCAATGGATTGGCCAAAGGCTTCTGGAGTGTTGAAACGGGCGAAGGCAAAATCATTATAATCTTCTGGGAAGATAAATGACATATCCCAAAATGTATGTTGGATGTGGCAAACGAGATCGCGGAAGCGTGACTACTGTTTGGACAAAGCAGACATGAAGGAATTGAAGAACGAGCAAGGCTCTGACTTCAAATATGTTTGTCAAAATTATGTTCACTACTAGTATTAAAATTAGATTTTAAATACTTAGTGTGGTACATAAATATATACTGATGTTCAGAATCTGCTATGAGCAGGATTAGGAAACTGTTATAATGTAACTAGTTTGACTAATAACATTATCTCTATATCAGTGTTTAATCCGTTGCGGATTGAACCTTTATATTCTAGAACACTAAAATGTTTTATTATATAAAGATGATATTGAGATAAACACATTAGATGTAAATAACAGAATTTATATTTTGAATATAAATAAATCTCAAAAATATAATATGACAAACAAAAAGCTCAAACTAATTTGATCAGAATAGACTAATTATGGCATTGATGTCTGGGACACAATTAAACAAGACTCGTATATCCACACTTTTGAAGAGTGGGTACTCTGACTAATTTGATTCTATTCAAATAAAGTCTACGAATATAGTTTATTGGGCAAAGTGCCTAAAACACTATTTACTTGGTAAAAGTGCAAATGCCACCAATCTGTTAGCCCTAGTTCACAGTGAAGCAAGTGGGCCCATGTCTAGCTAGGCTAGAGGTGGATATGAATATTTCGTGACCTATACGGATGTGGCATCGCGTAATGGTTGTGTGTTTCTTTTGAAGAACACAAATCATAAACTTTTAAAGTTTCGACACGAAATAGACAAACAGATCGGCTAAAGTATTAAACCGTCACGGTAAGACCGTAATGGAAAATACTTAAGCAATAAGTTTCTCATATACTTGAAAGAGTATAGTATTCTTTCAATGATGACTCCTCTCGGAACACGTCAGTTTGACGGTGTGTTCGAACCGAGTAACCGAATTTTGTTAGACATGATAAGGTTAATCATGAGTCGCTCTGAGCTACCATTTCCTTCAACGGATAAGCATTAACAGTGCAGAACTTATTTAGAATAAGGTTCCATAAAAATATGTTTGACAGATTTCGTGCCAATTGTAGGTTATCCTAGGGATACCAAAGTATTGTACTTATAAAACTCACAAGAGAACAATTAGATTGTTGCTCACCATGCAGTTTTCCTAAGAGGAATACCGATATGCAGTGGTAAGTTGGAGGATAGTAAAACTCGATGAAAAATTGGAGTAATACTGTTCAAGGCACCGAATCCTAATGGAACACATATAGTTCATCAAGGATGAAACTATACCATAATCTTCAAATACACAAGAACCGCGTATGTCGGAGAGAGTCAGAGAACATCCTGGGTATGGGTTTCTGATCTCGCCTCGTAAAGATGTCTATCTTTTGAGGTATACCAACTGACTACGTATGAGGAAGTGATACAAGGTATCGACTCCCTATTATGACAAAATGTCATGAGTCCGAAATGGATTCCATGTATATCAACATGTTTAGAACTAGTTGATGTACCACGAGGCATTGTGCCTATTGGTACTATATAAGTCTTCAAGGAAGACATACATGGATGGCAACATACCAACGTTCTAAAGCTAGGCTTTTAGCGGAAAGGTATCGTTATCAACATTGTGTTGATTACGATTCAACCTTTTAACTGTTGCCACGGTAAATACATTTGGATAATGCTTGCTAATGCTGCATGTTTCATTTATGAAATATGTCAGCTTAACGGGAAAATCGCTTTCCTGAAAAGGAAACCTTTCGGAGGATGTTTATAGCATCCTGACGATTTTGTCGTAACATAACTAGCAAACAAGGTTTGCGGGTTATTCGATCCATGTTTGGATTGAAGCAAGCATATGTTCTTGGAATTATCATTTTGATGTAATCATAATGGTGTATGATTTAATTCAAAACGAAAAGATTCTTGTGTATATAAGAGGGTTAGTGGGAGCGCACTGACAGTGGTTGTCCTATAAATAATGATAATATGTCATTTCTTGGAAATGATATTCCCATAATAATAACTATCGGCGAAAGTTTGGCTTTCGAAAACTCTCCGTGGAATCGTACATTGAAGTGACTGGGATCACTACTGCAAGTTTCCTAAACCGATAAAGATGACTAAAAGTCACAAACCGTACTATATAGTTTGAATAACGGTACAGTGAGTTGGAAATCATCCAAGCAAGATACTGTTACCGAATAAACAACAAATGCTGGTTATTGCTGCAGCTGAAGCGGCAATAGAAGCCATTTGGGTCGATAATAAATCTAATTAGATTAGATATAATTCTGTTAGCGGCTGAGCTAGGCTTGAGCACAGGCTAAAGAATTAATGGTCTCATCAACGATCCAGATACATACTTCGATATTCATCTGATTCGTTTGGATCATATATCGTGGCGATGTGATGATCGAATAAATCGCATCAGATGATAGTCATGCAAATCCGCTAACGAAAACCTTTTCTCAGAAATTTGAGCCAACCGTACATAGTTTGGGTGTCAAGCACTCGAGTGACTGGCTATAGGCCAAGTGGGAGATTGTTGGACAATAATGACCCATAGCGTCATTATTTGTACATATCATAGTGTTGTTGTACAAATTAACTATGTGACAAAGGAGATTGCACTCTTATCATTTGTGATTAGATCACCTAGATGTATAAATGATGAGAGGTCCCTATGATTTGTTCCTGGATGGAGAATGATATGAGACAGTATCAGTCCATGAAGGATAAATTATTAAATTTCCCTAGTCAGAGCATTATCGAGATTGGACATCGATAAATGCGTAAAAGACTAGTATTACACTTGTGCGCGTTGTGAGGGCACGACAACATAGTTCTCATATATTTGGGTATAGGATACTCATGCAAGTGTAATAGGAGGTTGTGTTTCACCGATGGTACGGGAAACAGCTTCGCTCTGGATAGACCCCGCGGAATCCCATTGGTAGTATGACTATGTGTCTATGGGAGTCCGCAATCAGGGTAGGTGTATTTGGTCTTAACCTGAGACTTGCACCGCTAATGCTTACGACAATCAATATACTTTGGTTGAGGTCGTCCAGGGCTTTAACCGGTTCTGTGTACGCCAATTCTGGGTATATTGAGAATCATAATGTGTTGGGTGTGATTTCGAGATGGAAGTGTCACTCCAGTCATATGGAGTTGATGATCGCGAAGGGATACAGAATTGGCTCTCTATATAAGGTTGAAACCGTCGGGATAATATGACTTGGTCATGATTATCCGATTTTAAAGAGACTAGTTGCTCGTAATCCGATATATGCTTCGTACGGGAAAGACACTGTACCAGCCCCAGGCCTCGCATGTGATCATCCGATGATGGATAGAAATACGCAATACTACGTATACTACGCCTGATATAGATCCTTTATTCTTGTAAGGATATTTCTGGAGAATTGGGAATGCATGGCGCTTTGCTAGAAGCCAACCTTGTCTTGTAATTCGGTATAAATGTGGTACGAGGTACTTACGTATTTGAATAGTCCGACGACCGAATTTACTGCCAACATATCCGGGGATCTCATGGGTCACTTCCCAAAGATTCACCGATGACGTATAACTCGCACTTTTAATTAATCTGGGATTAATTAGATGAGAGAGAAAATTAATATGGGATTAATTGCGGAGATATTTTATCTGGGATAAAATATAATTTAAAGAGAGAGAACGATTAATTTGGAATTAATCGATAAATTAATATATTCGATATATTAAACGAAATTTGATTTCGACACGGAATTGAAATTAGATTTTAATTCGGGCGAACGAATTAATTTAGAATTAATTCGTTAGCGACGTGAATAGTGATTTCACTAGGCGTAATCATTTAATTACGACGCAACGGAAAATTCGTTAATTTGGAATTAGCGAACCGAGCCCGAGATTATTTGCGAGCGCATTCGCATTTCGAATTTGAGTACGGCACGCAAGTCAAATCAAGCGTCAAATCATTAGTCGCATCAAGCGTCAAATCACTTGTCACTTTGAGTGATGTGACTTAACAACTTGAGTGATAGATGTGACTTGATGGTAGTTGTTGAAAAGGTTTTGATAGCTTGAGTGAAATATATTATTATTTAATTATTTGGTATATGTTTTGATTTTGGAAATCAAATACCAATTAATTTTCACAACTCTCTCTCTTTCACGTTGGTTCACTTTTGGAGCCAAAATTGCTCATCTCTCTCACGCCTTTTCTGGTTTCATTTTTCTGCTGGGCAGAACCGAAAATGGAGGGAAGCAAAGTGTGTTTTTGTGGCAAGAACAAGAGTGCTAGCACACTCCGGGATCAATGCGAATGTGATAGGGAAGTCCACCCATGAGCCGGGAAACATTTGACGAAGCTTGGAGCTTGTTCAAGGACCTCCAATGGCCGAAAATGAGGAGCAAAATGCAGCCCACTGCCGCACAAACTAGTGAGAAGAACAGCAGCCACTGCCGAGTAGAAACCAGTGAGCAGATTTCATTTTTGTTGCCTCCTTCGTCGCTTAACCGCTCGATGTAAGTATTCTGCGACTTCTCGAATGTATTCACTTGTGTTTCATGCTTGATTTATGATCATTGGGACCCTTAGATAATCTCCAACATTGGGCACATTGGAGGAAATTTTTATAGTGCTATCTTGGGCGAACCTGAACATACAACAGAAACCAATTGGGCTGTTTAACATTGATGGATTTTATGATTTTCTTTGTGTGTTTCTTGATGATGCCCGGAGAAATGGGTTCGTGTCAAAACCTATGAAAGAACTCCTCTTTACTGCCAGAACTACTCCGGATCTAATTGACCAAATCTTAGCCTATGAACCACAAGTTGACCCTATCCTTTCAAAGATAAATTGGTCTGAGGACGATCATGGTAAGAGAAGTCGGATTAATCTGGATCTTAACCTTTAATTTCCTGTAGAATTTCGGCTAACCAGGTATGACCTTCTAAACTCTTCTTCTACTGTTTAAGGCATTGGGGACAATGTCTCATTTAGGTTTGGGGGAGGGAATTAGTTGATCAGAATCTTGTTTTTAGTTTGTGTGTTATTTTTATTTTTAGTCCAAAAGTTTTCGAAAAATACAAAAAAATTGAAAAATTTACAAAAATTATAAAAATATTTTGTGTTTTTGTGTTTTTATTTTGACTAAAAATGTGAAATTGGTAAGAGATATCTAAGTAAGGAGTTTCCACTCCTGAGACGTATCTCAAACCTATTTCAAAACAAGTTAATTTTTGTTTATTTCCTTCTGAATTATTTAATTTGTAAATTCTCCATAAAATGGACTAAAATGGATCTTCATGTGCTTAGTTAGCAGATATTATCAACATGCATAGTAACATACGGACATAAGCTAAAATTGAAAATTTTGTAATATTTAGTGCTATAGTTTAATTGGAGGAAGCATCTCAAAAAGTGATGGAGTAAAAAAAAAAATCCGAGATCCGAGTTATTAAGTCTGTAAGGGTGTTTTAACACCTAGTGCCCTAAAACCAACTGGTTTAGGAGTCACTGGCCCAAAGCTCGTTACATGGATCAAAGATGCTGCAAAAATATATATATATGAAGTCTGAGTAATTAAGTCTGTAGGGGTGTCTTAATACCTGGTGCCCTAAAGCCAACTTGTTTGGGAGCCACCGACCCAACACTCGCTACATAGACGGAAGATATTGTATATAAATAAAAAAAATCAAAAATCAAAGAAAAAAATCAGAAAAATTATTCCATTGCTACAAAAAGGTGTGAAATCTGATAGAACTTTAGGACAAAAATATTACTCTCTTATCAACCGCACTTATGACTGTTGTGGGCAAAAATGAGTTGTTTAATATTTTGTTGGCTGTGTATATGGAGAATGGTAAATATAATCAGAGAATTTACTTATTCGGTAATTTAGAATGAAACAAAACAACTAGTAACTTGGAGTAGAAGTTTCACCTGATTAGTCACTAACTTCTTTATTCTATTTTCGCTTGTCTTTTTACTTTTGTGTGCATTAGTTTCACTACCTTTTTACTTTTGTAAAATGTTTGTAGGTATCATTGCTGTAAACCCTCACGAGACTACAACTCGTCCACTAGGGACACCTAAGGGTTAAAGGCTTGTTGCATACGCTAAATGCAACCGTGATCCATAAGAAAGTGGCTTAGTTATTTTATTTTGTGTTTTGCTCGAGGACTAGCAAAATGTTAGGTTTGGGGGTGTGATGAGTGGTAATTATATCACTATTTCCCACTCATTTAACCTAATATTTTGTATAGTTTCTTGAGTCTTGTGAATATTTTGATGTGTTTTGTGTTATTTTGTAGATAAATAAAGTTTCAGGACATTCTGGAGGTGATTTGGAGCAAAACAATGAAAATTGGTAAGAATGGCATTTTGTAATTTGGGCGTGTCGCGACGCGCAAGCCTTGCCGTCGCGATGCCTAACATGCGCCGAGCAGTGCTAACGTGCGCCGGGTCCACAAATCAGAATCTTAGAAAATTTGACTTTGCTAACATGCGTCGTGCCACGTGTCATCATCACAGCTGACTGCTAACGTGCGACGTGCCACGTGTCATCATCCTACGGTGCCGACAGTCACCATCGCCACGTGTCATTCCACGTCATTGCCACGTCATCGTCCACATCACCAGTTGACCAAGTCAAAGTGCCACGTGGCTGCCACGTCATCATCAACCAATCACAACGTGCCACGTGTCACAATTCTATGGTGCCGACAGTAAAATTGCCACGTGTCGCCACATCACCGCCATGTCAGCACCAATGATTGGCTCTCTTATCCGAAATCGACACGTGGCGGATATGAATCTTTACCGACCAATCAGAAGCCGCCACGTGTCATAATAATTGAGCCTCAACCACCTTGCGACGTGTCACCTTATCACCTTATCCAGAATCTGCAACCGACGAACCAGAAGCTGCCATGTCGACCAAACGGGCGTCGCGACGCTGGCTTGGCATCGCGACGTGCGACCCCTACTGACGCCTATAAATTCAGCGCGATTTCAGAATTCAAAGCATGTCTTCCTTAAGTTTTGTAAGGACTCTAAGGATTGCATCTTGAGTGTTTTAGTTTTTGTAATTTTAATTTAGCATTTTTTTTAGTATTTTTAATTATGCATTTTTACTTTTTGTAATAAAATTTTATTTACTTTTATTTACTTTATGTTTTGTAGTTAATTTACCGTTGGGGTAAAAGGTGAAACATTTAAAATAATTATCTAGGTAAATCTCACTTAATTATAATTTATAAATTATAATTTAACCGGATTAATTAATGGCAGACTTTATTACCGCCTATATGGTCGGTCTAAATATAAATTACTTTACCGCCTATATGGCTGGTTTTTATGTGACAGATAATTACCGCCTATATGGCTGGTGTAATTGGACTAAATGGATTACCGCCTATATGGCTGGTTTTAAATGTTTAATATTATTAATTCCTGAGAAAGCAGAACATAAAATAATTTATATATTATAATAAGTGAGATTCCTAGATAAGAAATATTAAATGTGGATCCTCTAACCCCAGCATTTTATTTTATTCTAGGGAAGTGATGAAACACAATATTACTAGGCTTAATAATTGATTTAATTATTTATTGGGTAATTCTTTAGTTTGTTTATTGAGTTTTAAGCTTAATGCTTCTTGTTAACTGGTCATTAATAAGATTGATTGGTAAACTTAAAATGAACTAGACATAGGGATTTTAAGTTTCATCCTTATATTCAATAGCCCACGATCTTCCTTGAGGATATATAACCCTTTAATAGATTTCCTTACATGATAGACATATACCTGTTGGGCGGGGTAGCCATAATTGGAACTTAATCTTAATGAATCCAGGTAATTTGGTTGACATAGACATATGGTTCAATTGGGTTGCACTGGGTATTTGCGTCAGACCATCGACAGAGGCTTTTGCATATTTTCGTGTTCCAGGTTAGCAATCTAATTTATTACACATAGATAAGAGAATCAATTCATCTTTATAATAATATTGTGTGGAGTCATGACCCTATATCCTTGAGTATTTTCTTTTATTTTCCTTAGTATTTTCTTTTAAGTCTGTTTTTATTTTATTTTGCAAAACCACATTCAACCAACGAAAAGCAATCAATTTCATTCTCCCTATAATTAGATACTTGTAAATAAATAGTATCAATAATTAATAACAACAGTAGGAATTAAGTCCTCGTGGGATCGATATTTTTATACTACTTGAACGATACGTGCGCTTGCGTTATACGTGTGTGTTTACACCGGTCACATGCTCCTAAAAAATGCAACTGGTATCCATCTTCTTCAAAGCTTGTCATCTGCATGCATGAAATCCTACAACATAAAAACTAAAAGTGGGGGAGTAAGTCGTATGAACGACCTAGTGAGTAAACACTAAAAACGAAAGTAAAAACATAAGAGTAAATAACTTGTATAAATAATCTATTTACAAATGGATTCTTGAAAGTATAAACTTACAAAGTCGTGGACACATACCATGGATCGATAAACATGAATTGTAGATCTTGAAAATTAAACTGTAAATCATGTGTTATTACCATAAACATAAAACGTAAACTATAAACACGAATGAAAAATCTGAAAGCATGATCAGTAAACTGAGAATATGAACTGACATTTGTAACATAAACTAAAAACTAACATCATCACCTGAGAACCATAAACATGACTTAAAACTATACTCTTGAATCTAACAACTACGAGCATGGCTGTAATTATGATACGTAGACTGCGAACACGATTGAAAATTGTATAACATGAACTTGTAAACATGAATAAAAATTATAGTATAAACTGAAACTGAATTATGAACTGAAAAAGTAAATATGAACTAATACTGTAACTATGATATAAAAACGTAAACCTGAAGCAGTTGTGAACATGACGTATACTGTAAACATGAACTAAATTGAAAATCTGAATCGAAATCTGTAAACATAAAGTATTACTGCAAACATGGTAACATAGCTGCAGACTATAAGACTGACTTGAAAACTGTAGCATGATCTGAAAATTGTGACATGAACTGAAAATGTGGATTACAAACTGTAAACTGTAGGCATAAACTGTAGTGGATAAACTTGAACTAAAAAATTTAACTATAAACATGAAAAACTCATAAGCCTTGAAAAATATATATGCAACGATCAAGATTAAGATGTCTCTCCTGCATCGCCTCATATACCAAGATTTAGCCGTCGCACCCCGCGTATGCTTGCATATGTTAAGTGTCATAAAAACATCACCAGTATTGTAACTTGGGTGCATGTAATAAATTGTAACATGTAACCTACTTAACTGGACCTTGCACCGTATAAGTAAGGAGAGTTGATCGTGAACATGAAATAGCCTAAGAAGGTTTCCAAAGAACCATTAGGCAAGCTGAAGTTAAACTTGAGGGAACAGATGGGGAATCTATAGATCGTAGTAGTTACTCTACTGGAGTTTTAAAAAAAATCATTTATTTATACTTGAAAACATGTAAATCATATATTATAAAACGTAAAACTTGATCTATAAACCTTGAGAAATCATGAAATATAAAATCATGTAACATAGGCTGTAAACATGGAACATAAACGGTAAATAATGAAGCATAAAAACGTAACCATAAAGTGATACATAAATGGTGAAACATAAACTATAACGTGGACTGTATACATGAATTATAAACATGTAAAATATGAACTAAATATATGTATATCATGGACCGAAAACATATCATGTGAAAACGTAAGATGAAGGCATAACACATGGAAAACATAAACTGAAAACATGTAAATCGTGGACTGCAAACATGGACGGTAAGATATGGGCTGTGAACTGTAAAAAAAGACGCTTGATCTATATATCGTGGACTAAAACTATATAGATCATGAACTGAAACATGTGAATCATGGACTAAAAACATGAAGATCGTTAGCTAAAAATCGTAAACATGAACTATAAACTATAAACGTGAATTCAAAACTGTAAACATAAGTATAAAGTATAGACGTATCTGTAATCTGTAAACATGACCCGAAAACTGTAACATGAATCGAAAATTGTAACATGCACTAAAACCAATGGACATGGCTATAAACCGTATACCTGACTTGCAAAACTGTAAATTATACATCATACGACGTGAATTTCAAATCATGACACGTGATTTGTAATTCATAAATTGCAACTGAAAACCATGAGTTGTAACTGACAAAAATATGAAACATGATAGAAATCGTGACAAGTAAACCATGATTCATTGACGTGACAGTAAAATATGAAATGTGACTAAAACCATGACATGTAAACCGTAAATCATGAATTAAAGTCCGTAAATCATGAATTGTAACTATACGACATGACATGTGTTGTAAAACATGACCTGTAAGTCTTGAATCATGGAACATAACTTTAAATCATAAAAGTCTAGTGAACACTGAGAGAATTATACATATGACAGAACCTTCTAAAACATGCTAAAGCAAATCATACATCGGTATATGTGTTAGTTTCTACTTGCGTTCTGAAGCATACGTCACAAACGAACGGGCTGAAGAACGTGTTGGACAATTATGACCCATAGCATCACTATTTGTACAGAACATGGTGTTGTTGTACAAATTAACTATGTGACAAAGGAAATTGCTCTTTTATCATTTGTAATTAGATTACCGGGATATATAAATGATAAAAGTCCATATGATTAGTTCTGGATTAATAAGATATGAGACAATATTAATCCACTAAGGTTTAATCATTAAAATATCCCTAGTCGTAGTATTATCGATATTGGACATCGATAATACGGAATAGACTAGTTTTGCACTTGTGCGTGTTATGGGAGCATAACGGCATAGTTCTTATATATTTGGGTATTGGATACTCATGCAAGTGTAATAGGAGGTTGTGTTTACCGATGGTACGGAAACAGCTTCGCTCTGGATAGACCCCTCAGAATTCCATTGGTAGTATGACTATGTGTCTATGGAAGTCTGAATCAAGGTAGGTGTATTTGGTCTTAACCTGAGACTTGCATCGCTAATACTTGCGACAATCAATATACTTTGGTTTTGGTCGTCTGGAACTTTAACAGGTTCCGTGTACGCCTCTTTTGGGTATATTGAGAATCGTAATGTATTGGGTGTGATGTCAAGATGGAAGTATCACTCTAGTCATATGGAGATGATGATCACACAGGATACGGAACTAGTACTCTTTAGTACTGCAGTCATCGGGATAATATGACTAGGTCATGTTTATCCGATTATAGAGACTAGTTACCAGAGATTTGATATATGCTTTGTACGGGGCAAACATACTTCCAGCCTCAAGCCTTGCATGTGACATCCGATACTGGATCGCAATACGTAATACTACCTATACTACGCCTGATACAGATTATATATTCCATTAAGAATATTTCTGGAGAATTGGGTAGGCACGGTGCTTTGCTAGAAGCCAACCATGTCTCGTAAATCGGTAAAAACGTAGTACTAGGTACGTACGCGTTCGGATAGTCCGACGACCGGATTTACTGCAAACATATCTAGGGATCTCATCGGTCGCTTCCCAAAGATTCACCGATGACGTATGACTCGAACATAATTAATATGGGATTAATTAGAAGAGAGAAAATTAATCTAGGATTAATTACGGAGAATTTTATCTGGGATAAAATTCTAATAATAGAGAGAGAAGTATTAATTTGGAATTAATTGATAAAATAATATATTCGATATATTAAACGAAATTAGATTTCGACGCGGAATTAAAATTATATTTTAATTCGGGCGAACGAATTAATTTAGAATTAATTCGCTAGCGATGTGAATAGTAATTTTGCTAGGCATAATTATTTAATTAAATTTGATTTAATTACGTCGCAACGGAAAATTTGTTAATTCGGAATTATCGAACCCGAGCCCGAGATGTATTACGGGCCCACTCAGATTTTGGATCAAGTGGGGCACACATGTCACATCACAAGTCACATCACTAGTCAACTTTATCTAACTTTTAAGTTGATGGAAGTTGTCGATATGTGATTGTGTGTAAAACACACAAGTGTGATAGATTGAATGACATTTACCATTTTATTATTTTTTGGTATATAACTTTCAATTTGGTAATTAGATTACACAACACACTCATCTCTCTTCTCTCCCATCTCTCACGGCATTGTGCCATTTTTCTCTCTCATTTGGCTTGGCCGAATCTCGCTAAGAAGATGAAGAAAAATTGTTGCAATTTTTTAAGTGTTGGCACACACAAGGAGTCATACAAAGGTGATAAGGAAACCAATCCTTGAGCTTGGAATCAACACTCAAAGCTTGGAGCTTGAAGATCAACACAATGAGACCTTGGCCGAATACATCAAGGAGCAAATCTTTGTTGTCTACGCATCCAAAATCCGATCAAAGTGAGTATTTTCCGCATTCTTACTTTGTTGTATTCACATGTTTCATTGCTTAATTGATCTTGGTTTGACCTAGAAAACCCAAAAATGGTATCAGAGCGGTTATTGAGCATGAAATTGAATTTATGGTTCTTAACTTTAATTTGGGTATTTTTGATTTGATCATGTTTTATTCAAATTGTTTGTTTGGGCATGCTTATAATATGTTAAATTTGAGTTGTGCATGATCAATTTGAAGAAAAAATTAATTGGATTAATTTTCCCCAAATTTGAGGCTTGGCCGAAAGTGATGGAACCCTTAGCTCTTGGTGATTTTTGATTTTTTTTAGACAATTGGATGTGTTTAAAATGCATGGGATATATTAGTTTGTGATTTAATTGGATTGAAATCAAAATTGATATAAAAGGTCCCTTATTGCCGTGAGCTATAGGAAGCATGTTGGAATTGATTTTGCTTCAATTTGTGTTGGACATAAGTTGATTAAATTAAGCATTATTAATTAGTGTAATTGGTGTTAAATATAATTAATTTGTTGCCAATTACACGAAAAACCCTCAACAAATATTAAGCGTTTTCCTTCCATTGAATGATTCATTCTCAAGATCCAAGATTGGCACTGGTTTTTTGGCCAAAGTCAAGATCTTTGTCCATCGCGGATGTATTTGAATCATGAAAGCTTTGTTCCATATCGCATGTCTTGTCCAAGTTGTGATTTGTTGGCCAATGTCAAGATCACTTCTTGTCCATCGACATCGATTGCGAAGCTTTCCAAGGTCAATGGGTCTCGCTTAATTGGAATCATTAATCTTGTTGTGCCAAAGCCAAGGCTTAGTTGATTCAGAGGAAAAAGGTTAGGGAATATATCAGATATATTGGCATTTATTATATATATGTTTCGGACTTGGATGTCCACCTACTGTATCTAGGAATTGGATAGGATCCAATTGATCTTAGAGATCTACCTAGTTAAATATCATACTTCATTTATAGTTGATTATATAATTGGATTATAGTAATCAATATATTTGAATTTAACCAATCAAATTATAGTTGATTATATAGTTTGAATATAGTAATCATTATATTTAATTGTACCCGAAATCGTTGATTGGATAGTTGGACTATTGAAATCAAGATAATTGAAAGATTAGCGTTTAGAACATAATCCTGGGTGAAAATATATTTAAACGGCTCCAATTTTCAGATTGGAAATAGAACCTCAGGATAGTCCTGGGAACTGAGAAATTATTCTATTTGATAGAAAAACCTCTTGGGCCTAAGCTCGGAGTTGAGCGAATAGTGGAGCAAGAGTTTTGGAAGACTCATGGTGATGATAACTTTAGTGCTCAATCTTTTATGCTTAATGCAATGACACTTTAATTCCGTCGTCAATATTAAGGATTAGATCCTTGTACCATGATGATGAAATTAAAGATCTTCATAGATCTATTCTTAGATCTTAGAAGTACTAATTGCAAAAGAAGCTCTTTCGCTCGTGTATGTCAGAGGGTACATCTGTCGAGCACTAGGTGTCGCAGATGATTACTGACATCGATCAGCTAGGTTAGTTGGGCATTACCTACGTGGCCGAGACTACCAAAGATTTGATCTTATAGTCTCCACCCGAAAGCTGGGGCAGGTTCATAATGAACCAAAAGTAAACTCTTGGAGAGTTGATGATTATGCTCAAGGAGGCAGGGCCAGAGCTTCTAAAAGTGGCAAAGATAAAATCATCACATTCTTCTGGGAAGACAAAGGACATATATCCCAAGATGTCTGCCTAAACTGTATGGACAAGGTAGACATGAAGGAAGTGAAGGTGGGGCAAGGCTCCGGCTTCAAGCATGTTTGTCATAAACATGTTCACTATTAGTTTCAAAATTGGATTTTTGATACTCGATGTGGTACATAAATATGTACTGATGTGCAGAATCTGCTGATAAACAGGATACTGACTTCAGTTGAGATCTACCTGCGAGTCGGAAATGGGACGAAAGTCGCTGTTTTAACCGTAGAATCCTAAGTTTATGAACTACCCTTCGGGTATGTACTTAAATTAGGAAACTGTTATAATGTACCTAGTTTGACTAGAAACATTATCTCTATATCTAAGTTTAACCCGTTGCGGGTATACCTTTATATTCTAGAACACTAAGTGTTTTATTTTATAAAGATGATATTGAGATAAGCACATTAGATGTGAATGACAATATTTATATTTTGAATATAAATGAATCTCAAACGTATTAAATGACAAACAAATAGCTCAAACTGATTTAATCATATAAGACTTATTTGTGGCATTGTTCTCTGGGACACATTAACAAGATTCGTATATCCACACTTTCGAAGAGTGGGTACTAGGACGGATTTGATTCTATTCAAATGATGTCTACGAATCTAGTTTATTAGGCAAAGTGCCTAAGACACCTTTTACTTGGTAAAAGTGCAAGTGCCACCGATCTGTTAGCCATCGTTCATAGTGACGTAAGTGGGCCCATATCTAGCTAGGCTAGAGGAGGATGTGAATACTTCGTAACCTTTACGGATGTGGCATCGCGTTATGGTTATGTGTATCTTATAGAACTAGGGGTGGGCAAAAAAACCGACCGAACCGAACCAAACCGCAATCTGAACCAAACCAGACCGAATTTACGATTTTTTTTCTAACGGTTCGGTTTGCGGTTCGGTTTCGTCCACCCCAAACGGTTTACGGTTCGGTTCAGGAGCTAATCCGAACCGCACCTGTTAAACCGAACCGAACCGTTATAATTAAAAATATATATATATATTTTTATAAAAAAATTTTGTATTTTTCTTTTAATTTTATTCTATATTTTCTTTTTATTAGTATGTTAATACTTTTATTCTTAAATTTTTTGTTAATATATTTATTTGTTAATACTTTTATTCTTCAATTTATTTGTTAATACTTTTATTCTTAAATTTTTTGTTTTATGATAACATCATTATTCTTGAAAGTAAGATGTTAGATTGTCTCTTAATTAGAATGATGGTAGCATCATTATTCAAGGTAATTTTTTAAAAATACAAGAATTAATTGTGCCTCAGTTTTCAATCATAATGGAGTGCATGTGTTCCCTGGAGTCACAGCTTACGCCCTAGCACTTCATATTATTTGTTGGATAGAAAGTTTTTTTTCTTCACTTAAGTGGATGCAAATTTGTTTTAAAATAATAATCCGTAACCAAACCGAACCAATCCGTAAACCGCTGGTTTACAAAATTTACAATCCGAACCAAACCGTTATTTAAGTTTGGTTTGAGAGGTAGAAAATCCGAACCGTAAAATATGGTTTGGTTCGGTTTTTAGCAAAAACCGAACCAAACCGAACTGCGCCCACCCCTATATAGAACACAAGTCAGAAACATTTAGTGTTTCGACACGAAGTAGACAGATAGATCGGCTAAAGTATTAAACCGTCACGGTTAGACCGTGGTGGAAAATACTTAAGCAATAAGTTTCTCAATTATTTGAAAGAGTATAGTATTCTTTCAATGTGGACTCTTCACGAAACACCTCAATTTAACGGTGTGTCCGAACAGAGAAACCGAACTTTTTTGGACATGGTAAGGTTAATTATGAGTCGCTCTGAGCTACCATTTTCCTTCTAGGATACGCATAAAACAGTGCAAAACTTATTTTGACTAAGGTTCCATGAAAATCTGTTAGACAAATTTCATATTAGTTATGAACAGGAAAGAAACCGGGTTTTCTTATTCCTGAAGATTTAGGTATGCTGGGCATATGTTTGGATGATACCAAACTAGAACCCAAATCGGATAAGTGCCTATTTATGGGTTATCCTAGGGTAACCAAAGTATAGTACTTATACAACTCACAAGAGAACAATTGTAGAACACAGAAATCGGCGACGCTGTCCTAGGCTCGCGGCCTAGTTGGGAGTACGAAATAACATGGAGTCACCACCCGGTATGAACCGGGACAAAGATTTAAGGCCGCACTCACCCCTCACAAGGGAAGACCTCAAACTTGTTGGGTTCGGAATGGTCCCTTACTTATGCTGTTTGTAATGATGTGATTTAAGCAATAAACTAACCGAATCTATGCAACATGCTCAAGAGCAACCTATATCTAGTTCATGTTCATAAAGATAAATCATATGTCTAAGTTCGCATGCTTGGAAAGTAAGTCATCATAACACACGACAACACACGACAATCTCATGAACATATTTCAATTATATAATACAGACAACAACATAAACTTAATGCAAATTCCAAACGCAAAACGAATAACTAATCATGCTTAAAAATAAACAACTAAATCATGCTTAAAGATAAATAACATACTAGACTAAATCATGCTTACAAAAATATAGTTGGATGAAACGAATGACTCAAAAAATGACTCCCATGCGATAATATATTAAAATAAATAAAAGAAAGGAAAGATAATAAGTAAAAAGGGTTCCCTCAGGTCTAACCTCTTTTGTCGTCTCTCGAAAGCGCGTTACACGGCCGTCGGAAGGGAGAATGCTCTGCAACTTTTCTGGTTCACTAATCCAACATTTTTCCTCGCTGTTTCGCTGTCTCGGCTTCTGTTTTCACTCCGTTTCGTTGCTGTTTGTGTTGTATTTTCTGGTCACTATTTTTTGGTAATTAGGGAACTGTTTTGGGCAATTTTTAGGTTCAGTTTTGGGGGTTTCTTTGGACTGTTTTAAGGCTTGTGTGAGGCAGTGTGTGTTGTTGATAATTGACGTGTGTGCATTTTGGTGTGAATATGTGCGTGGGTTGGTTGAACGTGTTGAGGAATCTGTGGGGCTGATGAAGGCTAGGCGTGAGAAGGGCTTGTGCGTGGGCAGATGGCTTTCGTGAAGGGCAGGCTGAGAAGGTGTTGGCGTGAGTGTATGGGCTATTTGTGGCTACATGAATTGGTAATTTGGTTGCTGCGTGAGTGGAGTTTGAATAGGTTGCCGCGTGAGTGGGGTTTATGTGCCTAAGCGTGAATGGTTTTGAGTGAGGTTGAAGGGTGGTTCAGTCAGGCTGAGTGAAGGGTTAGGCGTGAATTGCTTGGTGTTTTTTGTGTGAATTATGTGTGAATGCTCTAGGGGTTTCAAGGTTGGTTTGTGGTTCTTTTTATAGGCAAAGGTTGGGGGTTGTCCTTGTGTGAAAAGGGAAGGAATTTTGTAATTATGGGAGTATCTTTTAATTAGTGTGTCTTAAGGAAAATTCTATTTAAGTAGGGATGTGATTTGGTTTGATTTGATTTATTCTCTTTTAATTAGGAATTTGATTTGATTTGATTTGATTTGATTTAATTTAATTTGGAATGTGATTTATTTAATTTAGGAATGGGGATTTGATTTGATTTGTTTAATTTAGGCATGTGATTTATTTAAATTAGGAAGGTGATTTGATTTGATTTTTTTATTTAGGAAGGTGTATTGGGCGTGTGGCTTAGGGTGATTTTGGTGGGCTTGTTTTGTGACTTGCGGGGGTTTGGGCTAAGGATGTGTTTTAAAACGGAGGTCCAACAAGCGAACCCGCAGCTACTCCAGTGAATTAAATCCAACAATTTGTCAATTATTGACTCTTCCCTTCCGACGTCCGTTTCCCGCACCTTCCACAATCTAAAGAGGTAGTGTCTTCATACGAGACTCATCATCAGGACTTATATGCAAAAATGCAGTGCCTACAGTCGCCCCCACTTTGATGGGACTTGTGCAGTATGTGACAATGACAATCCTATCAAAGTACGTGCAATGCATTTTCACTTACCTGGCTCGCCAGCTGGCACTTGGCTTGCCTGTTGTTCTGAACTGAATTGATAATGTGCCATTCCTGGCGTGATAAATCCCATACCTAGGGTGTCGCGGTAGTCCACAATAGTCCACGATAGTCTACATGACGTACCTGGCATGCTAAACCCCGTACCTAGGGTGTCGCAATAGTCCACAATAGTCCACATGCCGTACCTGGCATGCTAAACCCCATATCTGAGGTGTCGCGGTTGCGTCTCCATACCCAGAGTGTCACAGTAATATCTCCATACCCGGAGTGTCGTACCTAGCATGCTAAACCGCATACCCGAGGTATCGCGGTTGCGTCTCCATACCCAGAGTGTCGTAGTAATATCTCCATACCCGGAGTGCCGTACCTGGCATGTTAAATCCCATACCCGAGGTGTCGTGGTTGTAGGAGATTATCTAGGTCCCAAGGATCATAAATCAAGCATGAACATGTGTGAAAGCATTCGAGGAAGTCGCAGAATACTTACATCGATCGGTTGAGCGACGCAGAGGCAACAAAAATTTCAGATTCTCCCCTTGGACTGGTTCGGCAGTGAGCAGAATTCTTCATTGTCTTTGGCTCGGTTTTGGTCCTCGTCAAGCTCCAAGCTTCGTCAAACGATTCCCGGCTCATGGGTGGACTTCCCTATCACCTTCGCATGTCTCGTAAGTGTGCTAGCACTTGAGATTTTTCCACAAAATCCCATTCTTGGCTTCCCTACTGCTCGGCATTTCACAGCAAACCAGAAGGATTATTTTGGCCCCTTGGGCGTGAATGGAATAAGAGAATGGAGAGAGAGAGTTGTGTTTGTGTTGTCAAATTTGTGTACTATATACAAACATTTGAATTTCAAATGCATTTCACTTGAATTTGGCTTTTAAAAGTCAAACCATTAAAGCCCCGACCACTCACATCAATTAATCCATCAAGTTGTCAAGTCACATCACTCAAAGTGACTTGTGATTTGACGCTTGATGCGACTAGCGATTTTACGCTTGATTTGACGTGCCGCACTCGAATTCAAAATGCGAATGCACTCGCAAATAATCTCGGGCTCGGGTTCGCTAATTCCAAATTATTGAATTTTCCGTTGCGTCGTAATTAAATGATTACGCCTAGCGAAATCACTATTCACATCGCTAACGAATTAATTCTAAATTAATTCGTTCACCCGAATTAAAATCTAATTTTAATTCCGCGTCGAAATCCAATTTCATTTAATATATCAAATATATTAATTTCTCGATTAATTCCAAATTAATCGTTATCTCTCTTTAATTGATATTTTATCCCAGATAAAATATCTCCGCAATTAATTCCAAATTAATTTTCTCTCTCTTCTAATTAATCCCAGATTAATTTAGAGTGCGAGTTATACGTCATCGGTGAATCTTTGGGAAGCGACCCATGAGATCCCCGGATATGTTTGCAGTAAATTCGGTTGTCGGACTATCCGAACACGTAAGTACCTCGTACTACGTTTATACCGATTTATAAGACAAGGTTGGCCTCTAACAAAGCGCCATGCCTACCCAATTCTCCGGAAATATCCTTACAGGAATAAAGGATCTGTATCAGGCGTAGTATACGTAGTATTGCGTATTTCTGTCCAGTATCGGATGATCACATGCGAGGCCTGGGCCTGGTACAGTGTCTGCCCCGTACGAAGCATAAATCGGATGACAAGCAACTAGTCTCTTTAATATCGGATAATCATGACCAAGTCATATTATCCTGATGGTTGCAACCTTATATAGAGAACCAGTTTTGTATCCATGCGCGATCATCAACTCCATATGACTGGAGTGACACTTCCGTCTTAACATCACACCCAATACACTACGATTCTCAATATACCCAGCATTGGCGTACACAGAACCGGTTAAAGCCCTGGACGACCGCAACCAAAGTATATTGATTGTCGCAAGTAGAGGTGCAAGTCTCAGGTTAAGACCAAATACACCTACCCTGATTTCGGACTTCCATAGACACATAGTCATACTACCAATGGAATTCCGAGGGGGTCTTATCCAGAGCGAAGCTGTTTCCCGTACCATCGGTGAAACACAACCTCCTATTACACTTGCATGAGTATCTTATACCCAAATATATGAGAGCTATGCCGTTGTGCCCTCACAACACGCACAAGTGTAATACTAGTCTTTTACGCATTCATCGATGTCCAATCTCGATAATGCTCTGACTAGGGATATTTAATGATTTATCCTTCGTGAATTGATATTGTCTCATATCATTCTCAATCCAGGAACAAATCACAGGGACCTCCTATCATTTATATAGGTGATCTAATAAAAAATGATAAGAGTGCAATCCCCTTTGTCATATAGTTAATTTGTACAACACCACCGTGATCTGTACAAATAGTGACGCTATGGGTCATAATTGTCCAACAACGGTTGCGTCTCCATACCCAGAGTGTTGCAGTAATATCTCCATACCCGGAGTTCCGTACCTGGCATGCTAAACCCCATACCCGAGGTGTCGCAGTAATATCTCCATACCCGAAGTGCTGATGATGTGTATCTCCATACCCGAAGTGCTGATGATGTGTATCTCTATACCCGGAGTGCCATTTTCGGTGTCTGATGTGATGGTCCATTTCTGAACCGTTACTGATGTGATGGTCCATTTCCGAACCGTTACTGATGAGGGTTTTGTTCCCGAATTGAGGTGAAGGTCTTGTTCCCGAATTGAGATGAGGGTCTTGTTCCCAAATTGAGCTGCAGGTCTTGTTCCCGATTTGAGATGAGGGTCTTGTTCCCTATTTGATTTGTGGGTCTTGTTCCCGTGGGTCTTGTTCCCGATTTGAGTTGAGGGTCTTGTTCCCTGAATTGTGGGTCTTGTTCCCGTGGGTCTTGTTCCCGATTTGTGTTGAGGGTCTTATTCCCTGAATTGTGGGTCTTGTTCCCGTGGGTCTTGTTCCCGATTTGAGTTGAGGGTCTTGTTCCCTGAATTGTGGGTCTTATTCCCGTGGATCTTGTTCCCGATTTGAGTTGAGGGTATTGTTCCCTGAATTGTGGGTATTGTTCTCATGGGTCTTGTTCCCGATTTGAGATGAGGGTCTTGTTCCCTGAATTGTGGGTTTTGTTCCTGATTTGAGTTGAGGGTCTTGTTCCCTGAATTGTGGGTCTTATTCCCGTGGGTCTTGTTCCCGATTTGCGTTGAGGGTCTTGTTCCCTGAATTGTGGGTCTTGTTCCTGAACTGTGTTGAATGTGGGCTTTATTCCCGAACTGTGTGGAGAGTGGGCTTTGTTCCCGAGCTGTGTTAAGACTGGGCTTTATTTTCGAACTGATTATGGGTTTTGTTCCCGATCTGTGCTGAGAGTGGGCTTTATTCCCGAACTGAACTAATGGTGGGCTTTATTCCCGAACGGTGCTGAATGTGGGCTTTGTTCCCTGGGCTTTATTCCCGAATTATGTAGAGAGTGGGCTTTGTTCTCGAACTGTGTTGAAATAGGGCTTTATTCCCCTGGGCTTTATTCCCAAACTGTGTTGAGAGTGGGCTTTGTCCCCTGGGTTTTATTCCCGAACTGTGTTGAAATATGGCTTTATTCCCATGGGCTTTATTCTCGAACTGTGTTGAAAGAGGGCTTTGTTCCCCTGGGCTTTATTCCCGAGCTGTGTTGAGAGTGGGCTTTGTTCCCCTGGGCTTTATTCCCGAGCTGTGTTGAGAGTGGGCTTTGTTCCCCTGGGCTTTATTCCCGAACTGTTACTGATAATGGGTGGGCCTCAACCCTGAACTAATACTGATGTGGGCCTCACCCCAGATTGATACTGATGTGGGCCTCGCCCCAAACTGATATGGCCTCGCCCCAAACTGATACTAATGTGGGCCTCGCCCCAAACTGATACTAACGTGGGCTTCACCCCAAACTGATGTGGGCCTCGCCCCAAACTGATACTAATGTGGGCCTCGCCCTGGGACTCATCCCCAAAACTGATACTGATGTGGGCCTCGTCCCTGGATTTATTCCCGAAGACTGCTGATAATACGGGCTTCGCCCCCTGTGATTCATTCCCAAATTCATTCCAAAACTCCGACGATGTGGGCCTCGACCCTGGGATTCATTCCCGGATTCATTCTAAAACTCTGACAATATGGGCCTCGACCTTGGGATTCATTCCCGGATTCATTCCAAAACTCTGACGATGTGGGCCTCGACCTTGGGATTCATTCCTGGATTCATTCCAAAACTCTGACGATGTGGGCCTCGACCCTGAGATTCATTCCCGGATTCATTCCAAAACTCTGACGATGTGGGCCTCGACCCTGGGATTCATTCCCGAAACTGATGATGCTATGTTGTTGTTTCTGGTTGGCTTGCATTTGCCGCTTTCTCATTTTCTTTAAAATCTGCGAACAAAAACAAGACAAAGATTGCCTGTATATAACGTGTATGCATGCATGCATGGATGTGTTTCCTATTCCGATGGGTTAGGTCTTCCTTGTGCTCTTCGGTGCTTCTTGCCTATAAAAGTCTTTGGTCGCCCCTAGGTCTGCTTGCAATTTCCTTCTTCCAATTCTCTTCTGGTGATTTGCTCAGTTCTATCTGGTCTCATGGCTCAAGTTCCCATTACGTTCCTCATTCGCGATGTGGTAGACTGGTCGCCCCCAGTCTTGATTTAGCTTTCTGTTTTTCGTTGTTTGCACTAGGTCAAGGTGGACCACGTGATGTGGCATTCCATATCATCATATTATATCACATGTTATGAAATAGTCCCAATAGTTATACATATTGTTGCCCTCAAAGGATGCTTAGTGTCGAAACCAGAGAACCTTCAAAACATTCAACGCAACTCAAATCCAAGTCTTTGAATAAATGATCTAAGCCAGACTCAAAGTGTGTGTGTGCAAAGGTTCCTTTGCAGATTCATCCCCAGGTAAGCCAACTCAATGATTTCGTCAAAAAAACTGGGATCGATGGGTCAAACCAACCTAGATGTCTCAATTATGCCTGCAGTTACTTTTCTGTGCTCAATGTGGTATGGTTTTCTTTCTCTTTTGTCTCTCTCTTTTTTCTTTCATTTTGAACTTCTTTTTTCTTTTCTTTTCTTTTTCTCTTTTTTCCTTTCTCTTTTTTTTTTCAACACACCTACCCTTTAAGGTAGCATTTCTCCTCATAGTGGTCCTAATACTCACCCATGGGTAGCTTCACGCTTATTGGTTATAGGTGGTTCAATTCTTTTCTTTAGAGACTTTTCTTTCATTTTTAACCATACCACACATCATAACATAAGCAAATCAAGATAGACATTTAAGCAAACGGTCATTCACCGACCTACAATTTCTTCAACTAGTCACCTTGCCAACTACTCAGGTTTTCACCGCTAAGAACCTATAGTGAAGTGCTTACGAGTCTAACATAGATCAATAACTCAAAGTATCAGATAAAAGCACATCAAGAGTTTATCGTTTCTAAGATTTCTCCCTAAAGTAAACGATTTCATCATCGGACTTATGTCTAACTATTAAGGACTAAAAACAAACAACTAAATTTTTTTTTTCTCTTTTTTTTTCACAATGGTCTTTCTATTCTTGCCGTATAGTTTTTTGTCTTCAGTTTCCTTTTCCCGATACCCATGCTTGCTAAACTCTCTTTGACAAATCTTTTTTTCTTTCTAACCCAACGGATATCTATGATGGCTTTTAAGACACAGAGGGTTAACATGATGCATGTATGCATGAGATGCATGAGATGTGTGCGATGTATGAGATATAATATGCATGTGGTGATCAAAAGCATAAAGGGGCAACTTCTATAGGAAATACAACTATGGTTCACATGCGAGTTTTCGGGAGTGTAGACAAAGGCTCTCGTTGACGAAGGATTGTCCACAACTAGGACTCCCCACTCAAGGGTTCAAGCGACCAAGTGAACGTACCTTTTTTATACCTTACGGTACGTGCCAACGAGTTACGGTGTGTGACTAACTGTAGAAATGGATTTCTCATTGTAGATTCCCCAGAGAGAGGGTGGAGCGAACTCTCTTAAATACCCAAGTCTCTTAGGCTCTTATCGCATTGGTGACAGGAATAAACAACGAGTCCTCCAAACTAGTCTGTCACAACGAGCTACGGGTAATGATTGTCTCGGTGTCTTCACAACTTTTCCTTATAGTAAGGTAGTGAATGAAGGAAGACACCGAACCAGCACCTAGCTTTAACAATGCCTTTGATTAAACCCCCTCAACCCACTATAGACACGGTTAACTAAAGCACAAATCACAATCACTACAAGACATTATTTCGGGGCCAATTCTCTATCCCCAGTGGAGTCGCCAGACTGTAGAACACAGAAATCGGTGACGCTGTCCTAGGCTCACGGCCTAGTTGGGAGTACGAAATAACATGGATTCGCCACCCGGTGTGAACTGGGACAAAGATTTAAGGCCGCACTCACCCCTCGCAAGGGAAGACCTCAAACCTGTTGGGTTCGGAATGGTCCCTTACTTATGTTGTTTGTAATGATGTGATTTATGCAATAAACTAACCGAATCTATGCAACATGCTCAAGAGCAACCTATATCTAGATCATGTTCATAAAGATAAATCCTATGTCTAAGTTCGCATGCTTGGAAAGTAAGTCATCATAACACACGACAACACACGGTAATCTCATGAACATATTTCAATTATATAATGCAGACAACAACATAAACTTAATGCAAATTCCAAACGCAAAACGAATAACTAATCATGCTTAAAAATAAACAATTAAATCATGCTTAAAGATAAATAACATACTAGACTAAATCATGCTTACAAAAATATAGTTGGATGAAACGAAATATGTGTGTCTCTCAAGTAGTACGTGGTGTTGTATCCCGAGTTCAAACCGCATTACCGTCCATTCGGATTCGGCTACGAAATTTACGTCCGGGTTTCCATCCGATATACCACAAAAGAGAACGTGCATTCTGTTCATCCGGAATTCATATCATGCCTCAACAAATGACTCTCATGTGATAATATATTAAAATAAATAAAAGAAATGAAAGATAATAAGTAAAAAGGGTGCCCTCAGGTCTAACCTCTTTTGTCGTCTCTCGAAAGTGCGTTACACGGCCGTCGGAATGGAGAATGCTCTGCAACTTTTCTGGTTAACTAATCCAACATTTTTCCTCGCTGTTTCGCTGTCTGGGCTGCTGTTTTCACTCCATTTCGTTGCTGTTTGTGTTGTATTTTCTGGTCACTATTTTTTGGTAATTAGGGAACTATTTTGGGCAGTTTTTAGGTTCAGTTTTGGGGGTTTCTTTGGACTGTTTTAAGGCTTGCGTGAGGCATTGTGTGTTGTTGATAATTGACGTGTGTGCGTTTTGGTGGTGAATATGTGCGTGGGTTGGCTGAACGTGTTGAGGAATCTGTGGGGCTGATGAAGGCTAGGCGTGAGAAGGGCTTGTGCGTGGGCAGATGGCTTTCGTGAAGGGCAGGCTGAGAAGGTGTTGGCGTGAGTGTATGAGCTATTTATGGCTACATGAATTGGTAATTTGGTTGCTGCGTGAGTGGAGTTTGAATAGGTTGCCGCGTGAGTGGGGTTTAGGTGCCTAAGCGTGAATGGTTTTGAGTGAGGTTGAAGGGTGGTTCAGTCAGGCTGAGTGAAGGGTTAGGCGTGAATTGCTTGGTGTTTTTTTGTGTGAATTATGTGTGAATGCTCTAGGGGTTTCAAGGTTGGTTTGTGGTTCTTTTTATAGGAAAAGGTTGGGGGTTGTCCTTGTGTGAAAAGGGAAGGAATTTTGTAATTATGGGAGTATCTTTTAATTAGTGTGTCTTAAGGAAAATTCTCTTTAATTAGGGATGTGATTTGGTTTGATTTGATTTATTCTCTTTTAATTAGGAATATGATTTGATTTGATTTGATTTGATTTAATTTAATTTGGAATGTGATTTATTTAATTTAGGAATGGGGATTTGATTTGATTTGTTTAATTTAGGCATGTGATTTATTTAAATTAGGAAGGTGATTTGGTTTGATTTCAACATGTGTTTAATGTGTGGATTTTTTTATTTAGGAAGGTGTATTGGGCGTGTGGCTTAGGGTGATTTTGGTGGGCTTGGTTTGTGACTTGCGGGGGTTTGGGCTAAGAATGTGTTTTAAAACGGAGGTCCAACATGCGAACCCGCAGCTACTTCAGCGAATTAAATCCAACATTGTGTCAATTCTTTACTCTTCCCTACCGACATCCGTTTCCGCAGCTTCCACAATCTAAAGAGGTAGTCTCTCCATACGAGACTCATCATCGGGACTTATATGCAAAAATGTAGTGCCTACAACAATGTAATTATTGCTCTCCATGCGATTTTCCTAATAGGAATTCCTATATGCAGTGGTAAGTGGGAAGAAAGTAAAACTCGATGAAAATCGAAGTAATACTGTTCCAGGCACCGATTCCTTAACGGAACACAAACAGTTCATCAGGGATGAAACTGTACCACAATCTTCAAATACACAAGAACCGCGCAAGTCAGAGAGAGTCAGAAAACAACCTGGTAGGTATGGGTTTCTGATCTCACCTCATGAAGATGTCAATCTTATTGAGGAAGACTAACCGACTACGTATGAGGAAGTGATACAAGGTATCGACTCCTATCATGGCAAAGTGTCATGAAATCCTAAATGGATTCCATGTATACCAACCAAGTTTAGACATTGGTTGATGTACCGGAATGCATTGTGCCTATTGGTACTATATGAGTCTTCAAGGAAGACAAACATGGATGGAAACATACAAACATACAAAGCTAGGCTTGTAGCGAAAAGGTATCGTTATCAACATTGTGTCGATTATGAAGAAACCTTTTATCCGTTGCCATGATTAAATCCATTTGGATAATGCTTGCTAATGCTGCATGTTTCATTTATGAAATGTGGCAGCTGAACGTCAAAATTGATTTCCTTAAACGGAAACCTTTTGGAGGATGTTTACAACATCCTGACTGTTTTGTCACACCAAAACATGCAAACAAGGTTTGCAAGTTAATTCGATCCATTTATAGATTGAAGCAAGCATTGCGTTCTTGGAACTAGCGTTTTGATAAGATCATAATGGTATATGATTTCATTCAAAACGAACATGATTCTTGTGTATATAAGGAGGTTAGTGGGAGCGCACTGACAATGATTGTCCTATATAATGATGACATGTCATTTCTTGGAAATGACATTCCCATAATAGTCGGTGAAAGCTTGGCTTTCATGAAAATTCTCCATAGAATACTTGGGAGAAACAACCTTTATTATAGGAATAAGGATCTACTGGGATAGATCTAAAAGTTGTTGGCACTCTCCGAGAACTCGTACATTTGAAAGATGTACGTGACCTGGTGTCTCATATGCTTTGAGCATATAGAGTCACAATCAGGCCAATCCAAGTGATAGTCACTGAATTGATGTTAAGAACATCCTTAAGTATCTTATAGGAACTAAGGATGCCTTCTTAAGCTATGGAGAATGAGAACTTGAAGTGACTGGGTTCATCGTTGTAAGTTTCCAAACTGACAAAGACGACTGTAAGTCGCAATAAGGGTACTATATAGTTTGAATAACGGAACAGTGAGCTGGAAATCTTCCAAGCAAGATACTGTTGCCGAATAAACAACAAAGCGGAATATTGCTGTAGATGAGGCAGCAATATAAGCACTTTGGATGTATATAATCCTAATTGGATTAGGAGTAGTTCTGTTAGCAGCTGAGCTAGGCTACAGCACAGGCTAAAGAATTAATGGTCTCATCAATGATCCAAATATGTACTTCAATGGTTTCAACTGATTCGTTCAGATCATACATCGTGGCGATGTGATGATCGAATAAATCGCATCAGATGATAACCTTGCAAGTCCGCTGACGAAAGTTGTTTCTCAGCAGAAGTTTGAACGACCCGTACATAGTTCAGGTGTAGGACACTTGAGTGATTGGCTATAGGCCAAGTGGGAGATTGTTGGACAATTATGACCTATAGAATCACTATTTGTATAGAACATGGTGTTGTTGTACAAATTAACTATGTGACAAATGAAATTGCTCTTTTATCATTTGTAATTAGATTACCGGGATATATAAATGATAAAAGTCAATATGATTAGTTTCGGATTAATAAGATATGAGACAGTATTAATCCACTAAGGTTTAATCATTAAAATATCCCTAGTCGTAGTATTATCGAGATTGGACATCGATAATGCGGAATAGACTAGTATTGCACTTGTGCGTGTTATGGGAGCATAACGGCATAGTTCTCATATATTTGGGTATTGGATACTCATGCAAGTGTAATAGGAGGTTGTGTTTACCGATGGTACGGAAAACAGTTTCGCTCTGGATAGACCCCTCGGAATTCCATTGGTAGTATGACTATGTGTCTATGGAAGTCCGAATCAGGGTATGTGTATTTGGTCTTAACCTGAGACTTGCATCGCTAATACTTGCGACAATCAATATACTTTGGTTTTGGTCGTCCGGGACTTTAACAGGTTTTGTGTACGCCTCTTCTGGGTATATTGAGAATCGTAGTGTATTGGGTGTGATGTCAAGATGGAAGTATCACTCCAGTCATATAGAGATGATGATCACGCAGGATACGAAACTAGTACTCTTTAGTACTGCAGTCATCAGGATAATATGACTAGGTCATGTTTATCCGATTATAGAGACTAGTTACCAGAGATCGGATATATATGCTTCGTACGGGGCAGACACAATTCCAGCCCCAGGCCTTGCATGTGACATCCGATACTGGATCGCAATACACAATACTACGTATACTACACCTAATACAGATTATATATTCCATTAAGAATATTTCTGGAGAATTGGGTAGGCACGGTGCTTTGCTAGAAGCCAACCATGTCTCGTAAATCGGTAAAAACGTAGTACTAGGTACGTACGTGTTCGGATAGTCCGACGACCGGATTTACTGCCAACATATCCAGGGATTTCATGGGTCGCTTCCCAAAGATTCACCGATGACGTATGACTCGAACATATTTAATCTGGGATTAATTAGAAGAGAGAGAAAATTAACCTATGATTAATTACGGAGAATTTTATCTGGGATAAAATTCTAATAATAGAGAGAGAACGATTAATTTGGAATTAATCGATAAAATAATATATTCGATATATTAAACGAAATTAGATTTCGACGCGGAATTAAAATTATATTTTAATTCGGGCGAACGAATTAATTTAGAATTAATTCACTAGTGACATGAATAGTAATTTTGCTAGGCATAATTATTTAATTAAATTTGATTTAATTACGTCGCAACGGAAAATTCGTTAATTCGGAATTAGCGAACCCGAGCCCGAGATGTGTTGCGGGCCCACTCGGATTTTGGATCAAGTGGGGCCCACATGTCACATCACAAGTCACATCACTAGTCAACTTTATCTAACTTTTAAGTTGATGGAAGTTGTCGGTAGGTGATTGTGTGTAAAACACACAAGTGTGATGGATTGAATGACATTTACCATTTTATTATTTTTTGGTATATAACTTTCAATTTGGTAATTAGATTACACAACACACTCATCTCTCTTCTCTCCCGTCTCTCACGGCATTGTGCCATTTTTCTCTCTCATTTGGCTTGGCCGAATCTTGCTAAGAAGATGAAGAAAAATTGTTGCAATTTTTTAAGTGTTGGCACACACAAGGAGTCATACAAAGGTGATAGGGAAACCAATCCTTGAGCTTGGAATCAACACTCAAAGCTTGGAGCTTGAAGATCAACACAATGAGACCTTGGCCGAATACATCAAGGAGCAAATCTTTGTTGTCTACGCATCCAAAATCCGATCAAAGTGAGTATTTTCCGCATTCTTACTTTGTTGTATTCACATGTTTCATTGCTTAATTGATCTTGGTTTGACCTAGAAAACCCAAAAGAACGCATCACAAATGCGAACATTGATTGCGTTCGAATAATGGAATGAACGTGATACAAATGTGATTCTGAAAATTTCTCTCTCTTTATCTTGACCGAAATTGATTTGTTCGGGATCGATCCATACACAGACTTTACATGTGCATAAAACATCACATGCATGAACTGTATGACCATGATAGATATGATAAAATGATTGGGATGTTACATCTTTGACTATTATTAGTTGTATGTATGATTGTTAACTGTAAGTAGAATCTTAAATATTGTGATTTGGAATCCGAATAAAAGAGATATGAGTGTTTGAAAATGACTAGTCGGAAATCATTATTTATTAAAATGTAAGGGTCATTTTTTACCCTTTTTTGTTCGTCGAACATATTAATAATTTTACTAATTTTAAATTTTATGATTTGGGAATTAATAATATGTAAATGTTTTCCTTAAAACACTTTATATATTGAGAGATATTTAATTTTGAATTTAAAGTTTTTTTTTTAAAAAAAATCACTAAAACCAAATTGGCAACTTTCATCACGCACATTTATTGTTTCTACAGTTTGGTAAAATGAATTCATCCCCCTCTTATAGGGGTGTTCACGGTTTCAGTTCAAACCGTAACCCAACCCAAACCGCACCAACCCGAACCAAATCACGTGGTTTGGAAAAATATTGAAAATGATTTCTGGTCAATCTCAACCAAACCGTAAATTTTGGGTCGGTGCGTAATTTTGACTCAAACCGTGACCCAAACCGTCTAAACCGTAAATTTTGACCCGACCCGCGACCCGAACCGTCTAAACCGCCAACCCGCGTTCAAATTAGACATTATTTTATATTTTTCTTATTCTTTAACCATGAAATTTAAGATATTTAATAATCATATTACAATATGCGATATATAAATGAAAATTATGTATTTTTTCTCGTTAATTATTATGTGAAAACATACAAATTTTTCTTTAAAAAATTTATAATTCAAACTATCGACCCGAACCGCTCTAACCACTGAACCGTTGACCCGAACCGCCGCGGTTTTCCTTATCAAATTTACGGTTTCAGTTTTTAATTTCCCAAACCGTCAACCAACGCAATTTGAAGTGTAAAATGGAAAAACCAAACCGAACTGAAATATTCGATTCGGTTCAGTTTGATTAATCGATTGGGCTTTGATTTTAATTTGAAATAAACCAATCGATTCAGTTTGATTCGATGTGAGATTCAAATTGAATCGATCAAATCAGACAACTTAATTTTAATATATATATTGAAAATCCTCGAACTCTTCTTCTCATCTCACACTCACAAAATTCAAAATCCCCAAACTTAATTGCAGTGAATTACATACCATTTGGTAAATAATATTTATTAATAATATAAATTAATTTATAAATATTACAATAAAAATATAAATTATCTTATAAAACAATCAAACCCTATACTATACACTAGATTAATTTCTTCTTTTCTTTTAACGCTCACAAAACTCACAATCATTAAACTAAGTTGCAAATCCCCAAACTCGTCTTCTCATCTCACACTCACTACACCCAAAATCTCCAAACGCTAAATACCAATTCTCGGTTTTTCTTCTCATCTCACCGATTGTCCACAGCCGCCGAGTCGCACAACTCGTCACCACCTCATCATTCAAGCAACATCCATTTTCATTTCTGGACCCACCACAAACTTAAACCCATACAAAACGCACCCACACGGTCTCATGCGCTCACTCACATCCTCTTGTATGCTGAAAGGATTGCCGATCTCCTCAATTTTTTATCAAAAAAATATCATTGAATTTATAAATTAAACTTGTTGATGGGGAAAAATAGCACATAAGAAACAAAAAACACAAGAACAGAATTTCCTGTTTATAAGGTGTCAGTACGAAATCATCAGGTCGGCATGAATACAGTTCGGCTCGGTATAATGTGAGACAGATTTACAGGCCGATCAAATAGGCATAATAGATAAAATTGGCCGAGCTATTCTTCACCGACAGAAGGCTACAGAGAAATTAAATATCATGACACCTCAAGATACGTGTCAAAACCCGAAGAAGCTCGTCAGACCATTATTTATGACAAGAGCATGCGGGAAGTAGTGAAAGTCAAAGAGAAATGATGGATGTCAGATGGTTAGAGCACTTTCGGTGATGGCAGACATTGGAAAAAGGGTTTACTCAATGCATGGAGTTCACGTGGAAGAAATCTACAAAAGGTAGGGAACAGTGACCGACTCTAGATTAGTATAAAATAGAAGAGAATTTGTGTGTAGAAGAGGGGGAGGGGGGGGAGATGAGTCCCCGTGGCGATATAAGAGAGAGAATTGGTTTTTTCTGTTGAAAGAAGAAAGAAGAGAGTATTTTCTTTTGTAAAAAGTAGGGGAGAGGAAAGAGAAGAAGAAAACCTTTGTAAAGCATAAACAAAGTGCTCGGCTTAGCCCTGGCCGACCACATTCCGGTCGACCGAGCACCCGTTTTTCTAATAAAATACCGCATGTTTTGTGCCCGTGGACGTAGGCTGGATCACATCCGCCGAACCACGTTACCTACCTGTGTAGATCTGCATGCTTTTCCATTTTTCATCAAGTTTGTCTTTGGTTTTCCCCATAACCAAACAAATTCACTGTTGGTGGAGGATCGTCGCGGGGTGAAATTCCCAGATAACCCTGGGATGAAAATCAGCCGCCAACAGTTGGCGCCGTCTGTGGGGACCTGGGCAAAAAGTAGTTCGCGTTGCAGGACGATGGTGGGGAATGGTAGCTGTGGTTTGCGTAGGAAGCTCAACAGTAGAATAGGTGGAAAGAGAAAGGCGAGGGAAAAAGTTAAAAGGATTTGGGAAGAAAGGGTCTGTATAACGAGGGATCTTTTCTCGTTGAATTGCGGAATGAAATGCAAGGGAGGAAGTCAGCGGATGCCCGTCGGCAGTGAATTGCCGAATGAAATGCAACGACGGGAATGGATTTCATCCGCTGATGACAGCTGGCCAGGGGCCTCGGTAGGGAGGAACTTCCCCATCTGCCTCGTCAGCCACCAGTTTCGCAAGTTATTTGTGTTGGAGGGCTGATCAGGGAGCAAGCCAGCTTTGGGCGAGGGGTAAGCTAGAAGGGCGGTCTTCCCGTTGTTGGGGAAAAGATGTGAGATCCTTCCAGGGAGCCGCTCGAAGCAGCAACTTTAGACCTCGCCCAAACGTCTAGGGATGCTCTCAACGAGCCAGGAACCGGGAAAATGCATTTCCCAATGAGCACTGATGGCGCGCCCGATTCAGCAGACCCTGTGATCCAGCTCTGGAAACCTGGGGATCAGGTTTAGATCGAAGGATTCCCTGGAGCGCCTGATGCAGGAGCCAGCTTGAATAAGTTCTACAATTCTGACATACGCATCAGGAGTATCCAGAGCTTTGATCGGAAGATGCGGCCAGGCCGCGAAGAGGAAGCAAAGAGCAACAGGATCGAAAGAAGCAGAGGAAGTCCCGAGCAGACAGGAACCGCTTGTACAAGAGCCTCTCTTAAAATATCCCACAAAGAGTTGTAAGAAGGGCAGTATGTCCATTGAAATATGAATAAAATTCTCTTTCTTATTTTTAAACTTGCACATCGCTCGTTTATCAATTGAAAAACGAGAGTTCTTTTCAATATTTGTTTGGTTATGCTCGATGCGAAGGTAGTGGTTTGAGATCGGAACGGGCATACCACTCGTGGCACACCGAGCCCTGGTATTATTATCAAACCCCCGGGTGCGATGCGCCGATCCGGTTCTTATCACTTTAAATAAAAATTCTACAATAGGTGTACATAAGGAAGCGTGTGAACCCCTCGAGGCAAGGGTTAACCTCTCGAGGCTGGAGCGTAACTACCCCACTACTGGCATTTTGCGTTGTCGGCTCGGGGCTGGATTCGTTCCGCCGAGGCCTGTGTTGGTATTATTCGGCTCGGGGCTGGATTCATTCCGCCGAGGCCTTGTTGGTATTATTCGGCTCGGGGCTGGATTCGTTCCGCCGAGGCCTGTGTTGGTATTATTCGGCTCGGGGCTGGATTCGTTCCGCCGAGGCCTGTGTTGGTATTACTCGGCTCGGGGCTGGATTCGTTCCGCCGAGGTTTCGTGGTTCAGGTTCGAGGCTATGGCTCTGTAAGGTCACCCCACTGTTTAGGGATCCGTGGACAGCATAGCCCGGGGAGAGATGAGTCCCCGTGGCGATTGTTTGCTCTAGTGGTATCGAACTTAAGGAGGAACATGCCATTAATGCTTCGAACACTCTTTGATCCCTAAATTCTCTGATCATAAAGGATCCGTGGGCAGCATAGCACGGGGAGAGATGAGTCCCCGTGGCGATTGTTTGCTCCAGTGGTATCGAACTTAAGGAGGAACATGCCCTTAATGCTTCGAACACTCTTTGATCCTTAGATCGTTCGGATCCGTGAGAGACACATCACGAGGAGGGGTAATGCCTTCGTAGCATGTGTCTGCTCCAGCGTTGTGAGGAGGAGCCCTCGGGAAGTACTCGGGCTCCACGGAGTCTCGATGTATAGAGGAAGTGCCCTTACCATTTAGAACGCTCATTGATCCAAATCCTGGTTCGCCGGGACTCTGAACTGAAAGATTTAGGATTGTGTTTTGGAAACCTCAGACATGACACTGTTCTGGGGGATCTGTGCTGCTATCTTTACTTATGAAATGTTTTTGTTTTGGGACAAGTGCCATGTCACCCCCGCTTTCTGTTTTAATTTTATTCCCCAGAGTTTTGTTTTTGATTTTCGCTGGCCTAGCAAGGGGACGCCTGCGCTAGATCAGTATAGGGCTTCAAAGGTTGATTTATTTCCCTTTAGTATAAGTCCCAAACGAATGTTGAGCTCGGGTCTGGATTCGTTCCGCCGAGGCTACGAATGTTGAGCTCGGGTCTGGATTCGTTCCGCCGAGGCTACGAATGTTGAGTTCGGGTTTGGATATATTCCACCGAGGCCTGTGATCGAAAGATATACTCGGGGCTGGATTCGTTCCGACGAGGCTACGAATGTTGAGTTCAGGTTTGGATATGTTCCACCGAGGTCTGTGATCGAAAGATATACTCGAGGCTAGATTCGTTCCGCCGAGGTAGAGGCTTATGTTGGTTAAAACTCGGGTTTGGATATGTTCCACCGAGGCCTGTGATCGTGTCGTTAAGCTCGAGGATGGCTAGCTTCTCGGCAAGTGTTTTGCCAGCTTCTCAGCAAGTGTTTGTCAGCTTCTCAGCAAGTGTTTTGCTAGCATCTCAGCAAATGTTTTTCTAGTTTCTCAGCAAGTGTTTTGCCAGCTTCTCGGCAAGTGTTTTACCAGCTTCTCGGCAAGTGTTTTGCCAGCTTCTCGGTAAGTGTTTTGCCAGCTTCTCGGCAAGTGTTTTGCCGGCTTCTCAGCAAGTGTTTGTCGGCTTCTCAGCAAGTGTTTGCCAGCTTTTCAGCAAGTGTTTTGCCAACTTCTTAGCAAAGTGTTTTATCCGCTCAGAGTTGGGTTGTGTCCTACTAAATCAGTCTCGGCGATCAGATAAAAGGAAAGGGCAGATAGAAAAGAAAGTAAAATGACATAAGTCTGATAAGAATGTAATGGAAGTAATGGAAATTTTCGGGGGTATCGCCCAGGAGAAGACATCTCAATTTTGTTATAGTTCTCGGCACCAACTCGCAAAACTCGTTGATACCAAGAACTCGGGGCTGGATGTTGATGGGGAAAAATAGCACATAAGAAACAAAAAACACAAGAACGGAATTTCCTGTTTATAAGGTGTCAGTACGAAATCATCAGGTCGGCATGAATAAAGTTCGGCTCGGTATAATGGGAGACAGATTTACAAGCCGATCAAATAGGCATAATAGATAAAATTGGCCGAGCTATTCTTCACCGATAGAAGGCTACAGAGAAAGTAAATATCATGACACCTCAAGATACGTGTCAAAACCCGAAGAAGCTCGTCAGACCATTATTTATGACAAGAGCATGCGGGAAGTAGTGAAAGTCAAAGAGAAATGATGGATGTCAGACGGTCAGAGCGCTTTCGGTGATGACAGACATTGGAAAAAGGGTTTACTCAATGCATGGAGTTCACGTGGAAGAAATCTACAAAAGGTAGGGAACAGTGACCGACTCTATATTAGTATAAAATAGAAGAGAATTTGTGTGTAGAAGAGGGGGAGGGGGGAGAGATGAGTCCCCGTGGCGATAGAAGAGAGAGAATTGGTTTTTTCTGTTGAAAGAAGAAAGAAGAGAGTATTTTTTTTGTAATAAGTAAGAGAGAGGAAGAGAAGAAGAAAACCCTTTATAAAGCATGAACAAAGTGCTCGGCTTAGCCTTGGCCGACCACATTCCGGTCGACCGAGCACCTGTTTTTCTAATAAAATACCGCCTGTTTTGTGCCTGTGGACGTAGGCTGGATCACATCCGCCGAACCACGTTAGCTACCTGTGTAGATCTGCATGTTTTTCCATTTTTCATCAAGTTTGTCTTTGGTTTTCCCCATAACCAAACAAATTCACTGTTGGTGGAGGATCGCGCGGGGTGAAATTCTCAGATAACTCTGGGACGAAAATCAGCCGCCAACAAAACTCTTAAAAATTATCAATCTTTGGATTTAATAAAAAACGAAACGAAACGAAACGAAACAGATTTTATCGACTCTTGATCCTCGGATGCAGTACCAACATTAGAATTTTTCCTATCACTTCACCGTCGGTTTTATAGTATTTCAGCGTAACAGCCGCAAGTTATATATCATGTGATTGATACACGCGACCTGTTCTGGTAGTATCCGTACTACAAACTAATAAATAAATTTTCCACGTGGTCTCCAAATCCGTGTCGGCTCCGACCCACGTGCAATTTATCCAAACAAAATTAATAAATAAATAAATAAAATTACTATTATACACGTCTTCCTCGTTCCAAGGCCTCGGCTCCTGAGCAATTTTCCCACGCAACTCTTGCCCCTTTCATTTCATTTTTGTTATTTTTACTCTCACATTTTTTTTGCCCTTTTGCTGGAAAGAATTTGTATTTTAGCCCATATATTTGATTTATAAACAGATGATTTTAAAATCTTCTTCTGCGAGTTTCAATTTCTTGCAGAAGGCTATTGTTATCACAGGGCTTTGCCCATGTAGAAGCTTTAGTTTTAATTTCTCAAGAAAAAGGAGGAAAAAAAGTTTATTCAGCAAGAATTTGAGCGTAGAATTTGCGAGTTCAAGTAGACGAGGCTGCAGAAACTATTTAGCTAAAAAAATTTCAAATGAATTGGAGGTTGAAGAAGAAGAATCCTCATCTTCTTCGTCGCCAATTCAAATGGGTTCAAATTTTAGTAACTTTCAAGAAGACCCACTTGTAGATAAACTTAGAACCCAACTGGGTGTTATTCATCCAATACCTTCGGCTCCGATTAATCGAAACATAGCGGGTTTATTTGTGTTCTTTTTCTTTGTTGGTGTGATTTTTGATAAGCTATGGACGTCTAGGAAGAGAAACAACAAAATGGGAAATGAGGATAAGTTCCGTGGGGCGTGGCCGCAGGTGCCCACGAGCTTTTCTTTGTTTTTGGAGAAGGATTTGCAGAGGAAAGAGTCAGTGGAGTGGGTGAATATGGTGTTGGTGAAACTGTGGAAGGTTTATAGAGGTGGGATTGAGAATTGGATAATTGGGTCGTTGCAGCCTGTCATTGATAACTTAAAGAAGCCTGATTATGTTCAGAGAGTTGAGATTAAGCAATTCTCCTTAGGTGATGAGCCCTTGTCTGTCAGAAATGTTGAGCGTAGGACATCACGTCGCGATAATGATTTGCAGTAAGTTTTCTGGAACTTTCCAACTTGTTTAATGTGATTTCTGGTATTTGTATTGCTTTTGTAGTCGCAGTATTTCGTTCTGCAGCAATATTATAGCAGACTTATTTGATTCTGTTATCTGGTGAATGTAATAGAGTTAGTTTAAGTTCTATTCGGTGAAATTAGTGCATAAGGATCGCAAGAAACTGCGGCTGTAGGTTTATGTTGGTTTCCAAATTAAATGGTTGTTTAAAGTTGAGGTATTGTCCAAATTCTATGATTATTTGATTCATTGGTTAAAGTTTTGTATACTGTTGATTTTTTGTTAGATGGAGGTCGATTTGGGGTTTGAGGAGTTTTAATGCTAGTTCCCCCTCCTAATTGTTTGTAATGAAGGATATCATGCCAGTTATACATTTTCTTTAATACAATCATTAAAACTGTAAAAGTGTCTGATCTGTATTTTATCTAGCTGGGTTTGAACTGAATACACAAGTAAAATATTCTATTTAGTCGGTGAAACAGATCTAAGTTATAGTAATTTAGATTCTAACTTGTTAATTGTTATATGATAGTTTGCTCCAATCTGATAATGCTATTTCTTGTTGGCATATTCATACATAAAATTGTTTGAATATTGGTATAAAATATTAAAAAGTCATTTATTATGGTTCTTGGAATCAAATATCATCTTGAACAAAAAGAAAAAGCATCGCCGACAGACATACAATAAATTTTTTGGAGCAGGCTGCCATATGTGATATATCAAATTATTGATATTCCAAAGTCAACTATTGGATGATATTCAAGTCATATTCACTTTTATCCATTGACATGTCTTAAGATGTTGGAATGAGATATGCCATCAATACATGTACATTATAAACTTGCTTGGTATTTGCATCTCTTTTTTGGGCCATTTTCTGGAACTGTCGTGTGCTAAATTTCAACTTACTGATGCATCTTTGATAACTGAATTCCAGTTCTCTTTATGTTATCTAGGTACCAAATAGGCCTTCGTTACACTGGCGGTGCCCGGATGCTATTAATGCTCTCACTAAATTTTGGAATTATACCCGTTGCTGTGCCAGTTGGCATCCGGGATTTTGACATTGATGGGGAGCTTTGGGTCAAATTGCGGTTGATACCGACAGAGCCTTGGGTGGGGGCTGTTTCATGGGCTTTTGTTTCACTTCCCAAGATCAAGTTTGTATTGTCACCCTTCCGCTTGTTTAATTTAATGGGTATGCCATAGTTATTACCTACGAAAGTTATGACACTTCTCACTTTTTATACATTCTACTGCACATTTTGCATGTTTGGATCGAGTTATTGAACAAAACTTTCTGGTGAAGATAGTATTTCAAAAGAAAGGAGGGATGACCCGAATAGCAAGGGGTGTAAATCATCTGCAGGCGAATAGGATGTTATTCCTTATTGTAATGTGTATGTTGTTAGGACAGATAGAGTGTGTTACCGGTAATACTATTTACTGCAGAAAGCGATAAAATTGGGACACCACACAAACAATGACAAGACTATTCAGTTTTTTTTTTTTATTCTTGTTCAAACATGATGCTGAGACATACAATGGCACCTCTAATGGGAACCAACTCTAAGAAGCATTTTTTACATAAAAATCTCTCAAAGTAAATAATGCATTGCCACTTTAATGTTATTATTTTATAATTATCTAAAGTTACGTCTATGAAGTTTAAAGATACTGATACATGTTCTTTTATCTCTTTGGTGGATCCATTGGGCCATACCAGCTATTCCTGTTCTCTCAATGTAAGTGGACTTATTTCTTACTGTTATTATAAGTTAATTAATGTAACTTTCATGAATGAGACCAATTTTTATACATACACAGCAAGCACATATGTATATTTATTTTTGGATTTCTTTCATTGAGAACATTGTTTCATGGTGGCCATAGTGATTTCCCTTGGGGGTATGTCCATTGAAGATTTCAAATTTTTCTGACTACCTTGTTCTCATATTAGTTTCTTTTATTGGACAAGTACCATCCCTCCTTTTTTTCCATTTTAAAATTGTCACTTATGACTTCTCAGTCACTTTACCACCCACATAGAACTAACTTGTAGGCTTTTTGTGGTTCACATGTGTTGGATCAGGGGCAGCTCTGAGTTGTCTTGAATTTTATGAGGCTCTAGGCGAGTTCTTAAAATTGGGCACCAATAAAGGAAAAAAAATATATAAATCCTTTTATGCACTAAATTTTGAAATTTCTCTAGTTCTGAGGCCCTAACTTTGAGTCAAATTTGGGGGCCTTAGCCGACAGCCTGTGTCGGCTCTCCCCAGGACCTCCTTTGTGTTGGATGAATGCCAGTGTATGCTTTCTGGAATTGCTGCCCTCTAACTGTTTTACATATCCTTTTCGTGGGATTCTCATAGCATTATAAGAGACTGGACGCAGTTTATTTTCTGGTGTAATCTGGAATGAATTCTTACTGGTTTCTTAGACAGGAAACATCAATTGACCGATTCAAATCTCATATTAAACACTGCGGCCAGCTTTAGATAATGTGATCACATCTTATTCACTTTATCTTTTGCCTTAAGAAACTTTCTAATTTGTTAGGTTGGCTTTGATTTCTATATTAAAGTCTTGGTTTACTGATGTGAATTTATAAATGTACTCTATTCTTTTTTCGTATAAATGTACTTTATTCTTTTTTCAACTTATATTGCTGCTTGCTTGGTGCCTTTGTACAAGCTTTGCCAAGTGTTTTTAAAGGCATAATTTGCACTTAAAAGTTGGAAGATTTACTTTACAAAATATATATACACAGTAGTTGTGTCTATACCGTGGGTTTTAAATGCCTTTCCATTTTTGTTACATCTCACATTAATGACTTAATTCTTCACTGCATTTTCTAGGTTTTTGAAAAAACTCCTTACTGAGGATTTGCCCCGGTTATTTGTACGTCCAAAGAAGATTTTTTTAGATTTTCAAAAAGGGAAAGCAGTTGGACCTGTTGCAAATGATTTAAAATCTGGAGAGCAAGAAGGGAATGAGGATTTTGTAGGAGAATTATCAGTGACACTTGTAGATGCTCGGAAACTTTTTTATGTTTATGGTAACAATTCCTTAGCTGTGCAATTTTGAATTGGCTTTATGCATTACACATCCTGCGAATTCATTTCTTGTTTAACATACCAGAGAATATTTTGGAAAAGTTTCTTGCCATGAAAAGCTCAGTGCGTGACACTTTTTGATACAATGCCCATGCCTTGTTAAATTTTTGAGAAGTGATTTTGTATATTATAAACAGTCATCTATCGGACTTGCAGTGTCTCTTTAGTATGTACATTTACGTAAGAATCAAGGCATACATCCATGTGGTAAATTATTAGGTTTGGGAACTGCAGACTTGCATTGTTTCCATCCAATATCTGTGTCAAATATTTCCCATGTTTCAATTTCATTGAACTTAAGTAAGTGAATAATTTGGTTTTTTCTTTAGTAACTGTCTTCCATACACTTAGTTACTGCTTCCATGTTTTTGTATCAGGCAAGACAGATCCATATGTTGTTCTAAGCTTGGGGGATCATAATATACGCAGTAAAAAGAATAGTCAAACCACAGTCTTTGGGCCGCCTGGTGAGCCAATTTGGAATCAGGTGATTGGCTTCATCTATGTGTTTCATGGAGTCTAAATCTTCAATCACCATTATATGGCAAAGGATATATGTTTTTCATCCAAAGCTGTAAAATCTCGTTTAGTAATTGACTTCTGCGACTTTTGGCAGGACTTCCATTTGTTTGTTGCTAATCCTAGAAAGCAAAAGCTGTACATCCAAGTGAAAGACTCTCTTGGTTTCACAGATATAACCATTGGTACAGGAGAGGTAAAATATTGCATATTTGGCTATTGCTTTGTTTTATTTATAAATCGAATCGAATGAACACTTCACATATTCTATGAAAGTATTATCATGGCTTGATTATGCACCTCATGTGCTTGTTGTTGGTAAACCTTGAACTCTGATTTACCTTTATGCACGGTTTATTTATGCCATTTAATTCCAGGTTGATTTGGGCTCTCTACAAGACACTGTACCAACAGACAGAATTGTGGTTTTGCGAGGAGGTTGGGGAATGTTCAGAAATGGTTTTACAGGAGAGTTACTACTTCGACTTACTTATAAAGCATATGTTGAGGATGAAGAAGATGATACAGCTTTGTTAGAATCCATCGATGCTGATGCTTCAGAGGACGAGTTTGCTGATTATGATGAAACAGGCGCTTCTTATTTGCTGGGGAAGACAGAATCTTCAAAAGAAACGGATAAAGATTTTATGGATGTTCTAGCCGCTTTGATCGTGAGTGAGGAATTTCAAGGAATAGTCGCATCTGAAACTGGATGTAACAAAATTTTTGATGATGTCTCTAGTACAGGGCCTACCGGATTGAGATCTGGCAGTCTTAATGCTGAATCCACAACCTCAGATTCTGATAAGCCTTCTGGAGGTATTTTTCCTTTTTTTTTTCAAAAATTTCTGCACTTTTTTTTTTGTTCGAAGGTATGCTATTAAAAATCCAAATTTAATTCAGTTTAATATGTACTATCTTCCTTCCTTTGTTAAAACAAAAACACCATTGATTGCAGGATCAACCTTAGTTTGGGTTGCAGTAATAACAAGTATACTAGTACTAGTCGCTATCAATATGGGTGGCTCAAGTTTCTTCAATCCTTGAAATCAAACGGCAGGGCTTCAGAGAAATTGCTTTCTTGTGCTTCAATTTGATCAAGTATTTCTCGTAACCTTCTCTACTACTTAGATTTTAACTACGATTTTGTTTATGTTTTAAATCTTTTTTGCACTTTTAAGCTAAGACAAACTGCTGAGTAAAATATCCTTTCTTTCTTCTTTTTTTTGGTGGGCAGGTTGGGTAACCAAGTCCTCACATCCAAGAGATGGCTTACAAAGTGGATTCCATTTATTTTTGTAACCTTTGATCCCCCATGTAAATTCATATAAAGTTACTACTTGCTTGCAGGGGATGGCAATTTTTTGCGGCAATTTTGGCTTCATTTTATCCTAGCCTTTAAAATTGTATCATAAGATATGTCCATGAATTGAATCATTTTCCCTTTTTACAAAAAATAAATAAATAAATAAAATAGGGGCAAAGCTGGAGGATTTTGGTGGTATAGACAGATTCTGCAGTTACAGTTTTAGTTTTAAAAGATACTCCTATTTAAGGTTGGCAATTTAACACGGAAATTAAAGGGACGAGACGATTGTGACATGGACGATTTTTTTATCTTGATTGTATAAACAGGACGGAAACGGGATTTACAAATCTCTGCTATTCTATATCTCATTGTCAACCCTATTCCTATTATTCTTATTTGTTGTTGGTTAACATTTAAATCTGGGAATTTTCTTCGGCCTTTACAAATTCTGGACTCTTGGGAGATTGTGAAGCCTTATTTTTTCCCCCTTGTCGATGAAATTAATAGTACCTGGAAACTTTTGGCCCCAAAATTTGTAAACTCTAAATAAACTGCGTAAGCGCATTGCGAGGCGGAAGATGTGGCCTCAGTTTATTTCGGATCCGATTTTTTATCAGGAAAGACTCCCAGGACCCCATATATAAGTAATGGTTCATCCCAAAACCTAAAAAATAGTCTCATGCTATATATTTTAAGCCTCAAGAGAGTTTCGAGAGAAAACGAAACACATCAAGTGAGCACTGCATAAAGACTCAACAGCTTGAAGCGAAAGACTGCCGATCTCAACCAAATTTCTTCTTTCCTTTGCTTCCTTAATATTTTGCTTATCATTGATTATTTATTTAGAGTTTTTGAACATGTGTAGTAACTAAATCCTTAATCTTGGGTTGTGATGAAACCTACTATTTAGAGTTTATAAATTGATTTTCTTACATTAGGTGTGATGCTTTGGCTTATTTATTGAATTTTGTTCTTAATGTTTCTTGTTACTTGATCACCAATAAGATTGATTTGGTAAATTTAATTGAACTTGACAAAGAAAATTTAGGTTTAGCCTTAAATTCAATATCACACGATCTTTAATTAGAGATTTCTTTAGATGATAGAAATATACATGTAGGACGTGTGTAACCATAATTGGAACCTGATCTTGTTGTAAATTCATCAAATTCATTAAATAGGATATGTATATATATATATGTCTATCATTGGGAGGTTCAAGGGGTGTATGGGAGATGCAATCCTTGGAGGGTTGCAACCCACCCCAAGGGGTGCCCTATTGGCACCCCTCAATGCCTTATAAAAGGAGGCTTTTATTCCAAATGAAAAATACTGAAAATATACAATTAATATCCAAGAACTTAAAAAGGCATTGTTGTTTTCTTTGTTTTGAGAGAGAGATTCACCATTTGGATCCAAGTTCAAACACTTGTTAAAGAGTGCTCATTGAACAAGAAGAATCCAAGTAATCCTGGGAGAACGTTGGCAATACGAATCCGTAAAGCACCTGTGACGGCGCCAATAAGTTCTTAAGGACAGAGATCATCTCGACTTGGACAATTTAATCAGGTTTTTCTGGTTTTATTGTTCTAGGGTTTTATTGCATCTAGATCTCTTTTTGATTGTTTGATCTGGTTGGTTTGCATATTTATTGATGTTTAATGACACCATATTGCCCACAATCTTAAGAACTTATTGATCTAGTGTTATTAGATAGTAATTCGCATGTTAGGGTTCGAATATTTTCTGAAAAAAAATTCGGACTGTGCATGAAAAACCCGTAGGGCGTTCGAACGCCCGACGCACGCGAAGGCAAAAATTTGAATTTTCGTAAGAACGTTCGAACGCGTCTTCAAACGTGACTCGAACGCAAGCCTTCTGCCTGAGAACGTTCGAACGCGTCCTAAACGCATCTCGAACGCAAACTCTCTGGAACCATTCCGTTCGAACTCATTCTCGAACGCTACACGAACATGAACTCTCTGGAAACACTTCGTTCGAACGCGTTATCAAACGCAACACGAACGCACACACACTGGACAGTCTCGTTCGAATGTAGATACGAACGCGACACTAACGAAATAGTCCTGTGATATTTATAAACTTGGTAATATTTAATATTAACTTGGTTAATCATATACTGTAAACACATTAATCTTGGTAGTATAGATTTAAGTTATTATTAAGTTGTTCAATTATCACAAGCATACACATAGTGATAAAGTTGGAATTTATTGGTTTTAGCATAATTTGTTGAGAATTTAAAGTGTAATTTTGCACAAGTAATTCCATCCAATCTTGATTGACATATATATATCTACACTTATCGTATTAATTGTGTTATTGGAAAAGTGTAAGTCTAGGTTTTGAATTGCTAAAGATCATTTTGGAAAAAGTGTTTGAAGAATATTCGTTCATTCAATTTTCCTAGAGTATCTTTAGTTGAAATTCAAGGACTTGTGTTTATTGGAACTTTTGTCCAATAGAACAACAAGTGACTACCTAGTATACCACTTTGAACAAGATCATTCGTTGATCGTTGTGTAATTTGTCTTTCGTAGACTAATTGAACCCTGTTGATTTCCAGTTACAAATGGCTAGCGGAAATATCACGGTACCGATCTCTCACGGAGAAAAATCGGAGAAATTTGGTGGGGCAAATTTTAAACAGTGGCAGAGCAAAATGCTGTTCTACCTGACAACTCTCCAGTTGGCTAAATTCCTCAAAGATCCTCCGGGTCCTGTGGAGGGTGAATCCGAATTAGCCAAGGAACTGAGAGAAGAGACATGGTTGTCTGACGACTTCCTATGCAAGAACTACATTATGGGTGGTCTTGACAATACCCTGTACATTGTGTACTAAGGCATGTCCTCTGCGAAGATTCTCTGGGAATCTCTCGAGAAGAAATACAAAACCGAGGATGCCGGACAAAAGAAATTTGTTGTGGGTAGAATGATGTCTCAGTTGGGTGAACTGCAATTGATCATTCATGAAATACTGGATGAATGAATGAAACTCTGTGAGACGTTTCAAGTTGCCACCATAATTGAAAAGTTGCCTCCATCATGGAAGGACTTCAGGAGCTATCTGAAACACAAAAAGAAGCAGATGAGCCTTGAAGACCTTGGAGTTCGATTGAGAATCGAACATGACAACATGATGTCCGAGAAGGCCAGCTACAAGACTTTGTAGTCTAAGGCCAACATAATTGAGGATGTAAAGAGTAGCAAGAAAAGAAAGAACAGTGAAGCTGATTCTTCCCAATCGAACAAGAAGTTCAATGGGAAGTGCTACAACTGTGAAAAGAGTGGTCATATGACAAAGGAATGCAGAAACAAGATATCTCAGGACAATGGCAAGAATAATGAGGCCTATGTCGCTGAAGATGAGCAGTTAACTGATGAGATTTCAGAAATGAATCTCTCAGCAGTGGTAACTGAAGCCAACTTGGTTGGGAATCTGAGAGAATGATGGGTAGACACTAGGGCTACTCGTCATATCTGTGCTGATAGCAAGATGTTTTCCTCGTATCAGAAAGGTCGATGGCGGCGATCATCTGACAATGGGAAACTCGTCTACCTCTAGAGTGGTTGGACAAGGCACAGTAGTTCTGAAAATGATATCCGGAACGGAGCTTACATATAAGAATGTTTGTATGTTCCAGATATTCGGAAGAACTCGGTCTCGGGTTTGTATTTGTTTCTGACAAGATTGTATTGACCAAAAATGATGTCTGTGTAGGAAAATGATACCTCGCTGAGGGTTTTTCAATGACTGTCAATTGTGCTATCAATAAAGCTGAAACTTCTGCTTATATTATTGAGTCATAAAATGTATGGCATGGGAGGTTAAGACATGTTAATTAACATGGACCTTATACCTAAATTTGCATTGATAGCCAACATAAGTGTGAGGCATGTCATGAAGCAAAAATACATAGAACGAAGTTCTGAACCCTTGGAACTTGTACACACTGACGTGTGTGACATGAATATTGTGCAAACAAGAGGCGGTAAAAAGTACTATGTCACTTTTATCGATGAAAGCACAAGATTCAGTTAAGTGTATTTTCTGAGGAGTATAGCTGAAGCTTTATACACTGAGAACGAAGTTGCAAATCAACTTGGCAAGATCAAAGGAATCGGGAGTGATAGAGGTGGTGAATAAGTTTCATCATTCGGTGAATATTGTTCTGTGCACGGAATTATTCACGAAACCACTGCTCCTTATTCTCCTCAACAAAATGGGATTGCTGAGTGCAAAGACCGAACGTTGAAGGAAATGATGAATGCCATGTTGACTAGTTCTGGTTTACCTCAGAACTTGTGGGGGAAAACCCTACTTTCCGTGAACTACGTTCTGAACAAGCTTCCTCACAGGAGATTGGACAAGACACCATATGAGTTGTGGAAAGGTTATGTACCTTCCTACAAATATCTGAAAATATGGGGGTGTCTTGCCAATTGCCATGGTGATGGTTCCTAAACCTAAGAAGGTGGAATGGGACCCAAAACTGTTGATTGTACATTCATCGGATATGCTTGCAATAGTAGTGCGTATCGATTCTTGGTACACAAGTATGAGATTCCTGACATCAATCTAAATGTGATGATTGAGTCAAGGAATGCAATATATTTTGAAGGGACATTTCCTTGTAAGGAAAGACAAAGAAGAGAGTCTCTCAAAAGATCTGTTGATACTGTCACGGACAATGATCAGGTTGACCAAGAGTCAGATCCGATTTTCTGACATACTTGTTAGAAAATGAGCCTCAAAGCTATAAAGAAGCAATGTCTTCTCTGGAGGCACCTCTGTGGAAATAGGCGATTAACAGTGAGATTGATTCAATCCTACAGAACCATACTTGGGAGTTGGTAGATCTTCCACCAGGTTGTAAGCCACTGGGCTACAAATGGAAAGATGAAAAATGATGGATCAATAGATAAGTACAAGGCGAGGTTTGTCATAAAGGATTATAGACAGAAAGAAGGCCTTGTTTACTTTGACACCTATTCACCAGTGATTCGTATCACATCGGTAAGAATGCTTATAGTCATATCATCTATATTTGGTCTTGAAATACATCAAAATGATGTAAATACATCATTCTTGAATGGTGAATTGGGTGAAGAGACTTACATGGAACAACCAGAAGGGTTTAATGTTCCTGGATAAGAACAGAAGGTGTGCAAACTTGTAAAATCCTTGTACGGATTCAAACAAGCACCTAGACAATGACATGAGAAGATTGACAAAGAGATGTTGTCAAGTGGGTTTAAAATCGATGAGTGTGATAAGTGTATATACACCAAATCAACTCAAGAATGATATGTCATTGTATGTCTCTATGTAGACGATATGCTGATAATTGGTAATAATCATGAGTTGATTCAGTCTACCAAGAAAGTGTTATCCAACAAATTTGATATGAAAGATTTGGGAGTAACTAACCTAACTCTTCCTCTATCAAATAATACTGGCTTGAGCATATCGCAATTAGAGTATTCAAGGATCATCGGAAGTCTGATGTATCTCACGAATTGCACACGAACTGATATCGCTCAAGCTATGAATAGGCTTAGCAGATATACTTGCAATCCAGGACATAACCACTGGAAAACCACAGTAAGTGTTTTGAGGTATGAGAAACTTCAAAATATGGGCTACATTACGAGAGATATCCTGCTGTTCTAAAGGGATACATCAATGCTGACTGGATATCTGATTCAGTGGATTCCAAATCTACGGTTGGATTTGTTTTCACACTTGGTAATGCAGCCGTGTTATGGAAATCCTCGAGGCAAACATATATTACCCGGTCTACTATGGAATCTAAGTTCATAGCACTAGACAAAACGGCGGAAGAAGCAGAATGGCTTAGAAACTTCCTGGAGGATATTCCTAGTTGGCCCAAACCGGTGCCAGCGATTAGCATACATTGTGATAGCCAATCGGCAATTGGGAGAGCCCAAAATACAATGTATAATGGTAAGTCTCGACACATACGTCGGAGACATAATACCATATGTCAACTGCTCTCAAGTGGCATAATAACGATTGATTATGTTAAGTCGAAGGAAAACCTAGCGGATCCACTAACTAAAGGTTTACCTCGAGAGCAAGTTGAGAATTCATCGAGGGGAATGGGCTTGAAGCCTATAATCTAAGAATTGTCACTGTGGAAACCCAACCTAGTTGACTGGAGATCCCAAGATCTAGGTTCAAAAGGGACAACAGAAACTTTGTGCAATTCAAAACAAGCACTGAAGAGTTTTGTACTCTTTCCCATTCCGATAGTGACGCTGAGTGATGTCTGTCATTGGTTAGGATAAGCTAAGGCTTTTAATGATCACTATATTAGGAGATGAGTCCTAATGGGGGTAAAGACAGATTACCTCTTCATAGTAGATCACCTATTTCAAGTAAGAAGTGAGGCCGCTTCCATGGGAACCTTTAAAGGCGGGTTACCCTAAAGTGCTTGATGAATCCATGACCGTTGTTCAGGGCCGAAATGAACACAACCGTAGAACGGGAAATGGTTGAATTAAAGCTGTGTGTTGGCAATTGTCTTGGTTTACACCAACGGCAGAACAGTTCAAGACTATGGGTCACTGGTTTGCCAAGTAAATCCGATTGTCATTCACTATGAAAGGTTCAAGGCGAAAGCTACCTATTTCGATGTAGCTTTCGCTCACGGTATCTCTCTCACGTGCCTGAATGAATATTTGAAGAATTGTGGGGGATTGTTGTAAATTCCTCAAATTCATTAAATATGATATGTGTATATATATATATATGTATATCATTGGGATGTTCAAGGGGTGTATGGGAGGTTGCAATCCTTGGAGGGTTGCAACCCACCCCAAGGGGTGCCCTATTGGCACCCCTCAATGCCTTATAAAAGGAGGCTTTTATTCCAAATGAAAAATACTGAAAATATACAATTAATATCCAAGAACTTAAAAAGGCATTGTTGTTTTCTTTGTTTTGAGAGAGAGATCCACCATTTGGATCCAAGTTCAAACACTTGTTAAGGAGTGCTCCTTGAACAAGAAGAATCCAAGTAATCCTGGGAGAACGTTGGCAATACGAATCCGTAAAGCACCTGTGACGGCGCCAATAAGTTCTTAAGGACAGAGATCATCTCGACTTGGACGATTTAATCAGGTTTTTCTGGTTTTATTGTTCTAGGGTTTTATTGCATCTAGATTTCTTTTTGATTGTTTGATCTGGTTGGTTTGCATGTTTATTGTTGTTTAATGACACCATATTGCCCACAGATCTTAATAAATTTGAAGTTAATTAGTTGAAATGGAAATATAGTTAATTAATTTACTTTGAATATTTGCACATGACCATCGAAATAAGCTTGTGGATATCTTAGTGTTCTAGGGAAATATGTCAATTTATTACACGAGTAAAGGAAAATCAATTTATCTGTAGAATAATATTTGGTGGATTCACAATCCTGAAAGTCTTATTCTCATTTATTGTCTTTGGAATTTTCATAGTTATCTTTATTTTCTTTAGCTTTAATTTAAATTCAATTCAAAGTCATATTCAATTTCAATTAGATACTCGTATGTAATTAATTTTAATAATTAGTAACGTAAATAATAAATTCTCGATGAATCGATATTTTTATTAATTAATCGATATGTGTGAAGATCGTAATCAGTCAACATCACCGCAAACTTTTTCTATTATGTGATGTGACCACCTTTCCGGACAAGGACAAAAATAATATTTTATATTATACAAAACTCATTACAACACTAATATATAGAAATTTCTGTCATTACTTCGACTTAGAAATTTATAAACGAAATTTATTTAGAATATTTTTATTTCTTGTTTAAAGGTAGGAATTCATTTATTTTGGTTTTGCCTTGTAAAATAGTTAGTTTATGTTTTTCTTTAACTAGTATATAACAATCTATCAAAAATGTAAGGGTCTATTGCAATCTAAATTGATAGAAATATAACATAGTGATAGCCCGAATCGTGAGTTTATTAAGACTCTAAATCTATATATATTTATAGTGGAACATGAGTCCCATATGCAAACTTCAACTCATTATTTACTTTGTTACTATGATGGTAACTTAATTTTTTTCTTAACTATTGTGATTGCGGTTTGAATCATAAATTTTTTTGTTATGGTAACTTAATAAATTAAGGGGTAAATTTTTTTTGGAAAACATTATAAATTCTACCACCAAATCATCTTACTCGGATTTAAGTGGAGTTGGTAAAATTCCCGATTGTCCAAATTTTACGAAAAATACATCTCATGAACTCGAACATAGGACCTGACAATTAAGTCTTAAACTTTTTGTCATCAAGGTACACCCCTTGAGGCTGTTAAGGGACATATTAAAAAAAAACACATATTTCAATATGTTAAAAACAAACAATATTGGAATAAAATATGCATTCTCTATTGTTTAATACGTTTCTTTAACTTAATAAATTATATTCTCTATTTTTTTGAATGTCTTTAACACACGAGGACTGAACTGAAAGATAATTTTTGTACTTTTTCAAAATCCCCATTTTCACGCAAATCTCTAAATTTGAACGAAAATTGATCATCCCACCCCCCGATACACCTGACACATTTCCCTCCTCTTTATCTCATTGTAAATTTACTAAATTGTCCCTCTCATTATCAATTTTGACTTTGTCAACAATTATTGACCAAAAAATAAATGAAAGGAAGGGGGAAGTTCCCCCATTTGCATCATCGTCCAAGGGAATCATCCCTTGGATCCCTTAGAGATCAATGATTGCCTTTTTTAATTTTTTTTTATTTTTATTATTTTATATTATTTTTTTAATTCCGAAAAAAAGATTTCATAATTTTTTTTAAAAAATATATATATTTTTTTTATTAAAAGTTGTGTTGATTTTGATTCCGATTCTAATTTTATATTTTATTTATTAAAAGCTATTTGTCTTATTTAATTTCGAAATCAATATCCATATTTATTTTATTTTTTTTTTAAAAAAAAAATATTTTATTAAAAGTTGTGTTGATTCTGATTCTGATTTTATATTTTCTTTATTAAAAGTTGTTTGTCTTATTTAATTTCGTAAATCAGTATCCATATCTACATTTACTTTTTGTAATTTTCCAAAAAAAAAAAAAATCTACTTTTACTTTTTTTTTAAAAAGTTATTTGTTTAGAAGATGTGTTGATTCTGATTCTGATTTTATATTTTCTTTATTAAAAGTTGTTTGTCTTATTTAATTTCGTAAATCAGTATCCATATCTACTTTTACTTTTTGTTTTAAAAAAATATTTTATTAAAAGATTTGTTGATTCTGATTCTGATTCTGATTTTATATTTTATTTATTAAAAGTTGTTTGTCTTATTTAATTTCGTAAATCAATATCCATATCTACTTTTACTTTTTGTTTTAAAAAAAATATTTTATTAAAAGTTGTGTTGATTCTGATTCTGATTTTATATTTTCTTTATTAAAAGTTGTTTGTCTTATTTAATTTCGTAAATCAGTATCCATATCTACATTTACTTTTTTGTAATTTTCCAAAAAAAAAAAAAATCTACTTTTACTTTTTTTTTTTAAAAAGTTATTTGTTTAGAAGATGTGTTGATTCTGATTCTGATTTTATATTTTCTTTATTAAAAGTTGTTTGTCTTATTTAATTTCGTAAATCAGTATCCATATCTACTTTTACTTTTTGTTTTAAAAAAATATTTTATTAAAAGATTTGTTGATTCTGATTCTGATTCTGATTTTATATTTTCTTTATTAAAAGTTGTTTGTCTTATTTAATTTCGTAAATCAATATCCATATCTACTTTTACTTTTTGTTTTAAAAAAATTTTTATTAAAAGTTGTGTTGATTCTGATTCTGATTTTATATTTTCTTTATTAAAAGTTGTTTGTCTTATTTAATTTCGTAAATCAGTATCCATATCTACTTTTACTTTTTAAAAGTTATTTGTTTTATTTGTGTTTACTTCTTATATAAAGAGGTAGTTTGTAAGTTTGAAGGTAATATCATTTGAGCCTCTCTCATCTCATTTTTAAAGTGTAGAAATTACGTATATTTGCTATTTATACATCTTCATTATTTTTTATATAGATCTTTGAAAGTAGAGAATATATGATAAATTGGGCGAAAAGAGTTGGTCTAGAAAATAATATTGTGATAGTGATTAAAAATTCTGCTAATTTGAAAGGCGGCAAGCTGCCAAAGTGTCATCTTATGTGTGAAAGAGGAGGAAAGTACAAACCACCGCAGTATCTTGTTGAAGGTCAATCCATAGTAAAAAATAGTGGGACAAAAAAATGTGAATGCCCATTTGAGCTGCGAGGTATACCAAAACCTCCAGACGGTGTTATGTGGGGATTAAATGTTACATGTGGTTTCCATAACCATCAAGTAGCAGAATATCTTGATGGTCATGAATATCCGTCTAGGCTAAAACCGTTAGAGAAACAATTTGTGCTTGATATGGCCAATAACACCGCACCTCGTGAAATTCTTAATGTTTTAAAAGAAAGAGACCCGTCAAATAGTACGGACATCAGAAGCATTTACAATGCTATTTCCAGAAACAAAGAAACGAAACGGGGTGGTCTAACTGCTATTCAATATGTTTTGGATCAATTGATTAAGAAAAATTATCTTCATGATTACCTTACAAATCCAGACACCAATGAAATTACAGATATTCTTTGGGTTCATCCAAAAAGCTTAGAGCTGTCTGTTAACTTTCCTTATGTGTTAATCATTGATGCAACATACAAGACCAACGAGTATCGGATACCAATATTGGAGGTTGTTGGCATCACATCCACAATGCGAACTTACTCGCTTATGTTCGCATATCTTAGTAATGAGACGGCTGGGCAACAAACATGGGCATTATCAATCTTGAAGAAATGGATGGTTGAAAAATGAGCATCATTGCCATCAGTTTTTGTTTCAGATCGGGATTTGGGGCTTATTAAAGCCATTGAAACATGTTTTCCTATGGCTAGTCACATTCTTTGTATTTGGCACATAAATAAGTGTGTAATGAATAAATGTAGTCCTATGCTTGGTATACAATGGAAACACTTTTATTCATCATGAACAATGGAAACACTTTTATTCATCATGAACAATGGCACTCCCTTATTAATTCATCAACACAGTGGTCTTACCAACAGAAATAGGAGGTGATGCGCGAGGATTTTAGACAATTCAATGGTGCTCTAAATTACCTTTGGGAGACATGGTTACACCCTTACAGAGACCGATTTATTTCAGCATGGATTGATACTGTATGCACCTGGGAAGCAATTCAAGTCAGAGGTACAATTATTTTATTTTTTTTACTATTTAAATTATTGGTCATTATTGTAAATTTCACTAATGAAAAAATACAATATTTTTTAAATTACAGGGCAGAGTCTGCACATTCGAGATTGAAATTATATTTGGGAAATACCATGTCATCCCTACAATTACCTTTTGAAAAAATACAGAAGATGTTGAGAAATCAGTTTGGGGAAATTCAAAAGTCATTCGAGAAATCTTTGAACATTCCACGACATACACATTTACGTGTGGAGATTTTTAATGAAATAAGGTGTCGGATTTCGTTAGAGGCGATGAAGTTTATTTATGATCAGTTGAAATGTGTTGATGAAACATGTCACCAACTAGCCGGCATGTGCAACTTCTCGTTCAAAATAATATATGGATTGCCATGTATGCACGATATTGCATATTGTTTTCATATTTCCATTCCAATTTCGATACAAAGTGTTGACACACATTGGAGAAGGTTATCAATGCACGTACACCAATTTCAATTATGATGCAACACGGCCTAACAGGATATCAAACATTGTTGAATTATTACATGAGATGGATCCATGTATACGAGAGCATATGATATAAAAGTTTCTCGATATGGCAGATCCATCTCAAAGCACAGTTCGAGTCCCTTCGTACAACACTGAACATAGAGGTCGACCTACAGGCAGAGATGAGCAAAGCAAACGTCGCATACCTTCTTTTGGATATGCTTCCACTTCATGATCTAGAGTCACTCAACCAACTGTACCGACTGTAGGGAGAGGGGGCCGTGGGAGGCGATCAACTCATGACCATACTCAACTTCCACCGATCTGTGATACCTATATTCAGAATTTACCTGTGGCATATCAACGTTATATTTCTCACACTATTGACGTTCAAGCTGATGGTCATTGTGGATTCAGAGCAATAGCTGCACTAATCGGTTATGGCAAAGAAGGTTGGGGTCAAGTACGATGCGACCTTATTGAAGAGATTCAACAAAATAAGGATTTATATGATCGACTTTATCCATCAAACGGATGGGCTGACAATCTATTACACTTACTGCATTTCTTCCAGTCGCCGGCACCAGAGGTATATTGGATGGATTCAATGAGTTTAGGAATTGCCATTGCTTTGAGGTACAATCTTGTACTGCATACATTTGCTGAGAATGTTTGGAGTTGTTTTACTCACTTGCCATTAAGGTCCCATGCAGTTCCAGAGCAAGAGCGTCAAGAAATAGCTATTGCTCATGTTGGCAGACACTTTGTGCAAGTTTTTTTACACCCTCATTACCCTGTACCACCCATCTCAATGTGGTGGTGGGAACATTCATCGTATGAAGCTAAAGAATGGGCCACTCGTTATATGATTCGTAATCAATTATGGTACGAAGTATTGGGTATATCACCAAGTGCGCCAGGAGGAGACTTTGCAGGCAACATAGATTAGAATTTATATTTTTATATTTTTAAGTGTAACTTTTTATGTTGTTATTTGTATTATTTTTAAATAAATATTTTTCTAATATACATGAGAACATTTTTATAATACATTAGTAGTGTTAAATTAAATTATAAAATATTTTTTTGAAAAAAATTTTAAAAGAAAAAATTAAAAAAAAAAGGAAAGAAGAATGGCGATTATATATATAAAAAAATTAGATATATATGATTTATTTGAAAATTGAAAATAGAATTTTGGTGAAAGGAAGATGGCAAATAGGGAATTATAGGAGAGATAAAAAAGTCAAATGTGTAAGGAGGAATGGGGAAGATAAGCCCTTTGAACTTGGTTTTTTTTTTTTTAAAAACTATTTTGTCTCATGTTACCCCCTCCACAAACTTTCAAATTTCTTAATTTGGCTTCTTATTAGATTTTTTTTCCCTTCTCATTTTCTTTCTGTCATTATCTCATCCTCTAATAAAAAATAAAAAAATAAAAAAGAATCATTTTATATGTCAATCGCTAATTCTGCATAATAGTTTTCCTTAATATCCATATATTTTCCTTCTCATTATCTTAATATTTTGTGGGTGATATCGATTTTTATGAGCGAATTAATGTGTTTGGGTACGTTTTTTCAGGTCAAAATAATATCACGATTCAAAGGAATTAACTAGGGATATAAATGGAAAGAATAGTAGCAAATCAGGATTATTTCGGAGTTAAAATGCGTATCCTGATACTGGAATCGCGTAGAGACGCGACTAAGCATAAAATTTTGGCAGAATGCAAATTGCTCCCTTGGTGATTTCGCGCGTCGCGATGCCAAGGAATGAGCGTCGCGAGGAGCGTGATTAGAAGAGTTACGCATCGTAACACAAGAGATTTTTCTTAGATTCGCCCATAACTCGACTTTTAAGTAGGAAAGACCTCATGCACCTCCTTATAAGAATAAGTTTATCCCAAAACCCAAAAAAAAAAAGCGTCATACCATATTTTGGAGCCTACAATAGCATAGAAGAACGCTTAGAGCAAGATAAGAACGAGTGCATCAACTGAAGTTGGAGTTTGAAGACGGAAATTGCAAACAATAATTTTTTTCTTCCTTTTTCTCTCTAGTTTTATTTTTTATGCATTGTTTACCTTGTATTAATGATTAGTATGAGTTTATTGAATATTATGGCTAATTTATTAAATTTAGTGTTATAATGGATCTCAAGCATGTTTAAATAAATTAATTGCATATTTTTATTCTTTTTGATTTGTCATTGATTAATTATTATTTTTGGATTATCAGAGAAACCCCACGTCATCTATATCGGGGTCATTGGACCGGGATATGGGTGCGTGGGTAAATCGGTGTTATCTCATGCTCTTACAATGGTGCTACCTAGGGCTTGAACTTGGGACCTTGAAGACAAAGTCACAAGCTCAAACCGCTAGGTTGCGCCTATTGGAGACGATTTTTTATTATTCTTTGTGCTTTGAATGCTTATTTTATTTGTCTCGCCAACTCGACGGATGAAATTTGGGTTAGCCGTAAGAATAATAGCATGTGATTTATTCGTTGAATATATTTCCCTACAGTTTAGACATATACTTAAAGGGCATACATAGCCAAGATTAGAACCCGACCTTAATGAAATCGATTTAATTTAATTAATATAGACATATAATTAATTGATTGATTATGAATATATTCACCCAACCATCGAAATATGTTTGTGAATAATTTAATGTTCTAGGTTAATAATTAATAACCATAACTTAATTGAATAAAAAGTACATGAACTCATTGCATGCATGCTCATGTGATGTTACGACTCTAGGTTCTTCTATCTATAAGGTTTTCCAACATTTGTTATTTGTTTAATTTTAGTAAATTATATTAAATCAAATTCTCTTCTTGATAGTTTAGTTTAAGTTAAGTAGATTAGTCTTGGTATTAATAATAGAAATATTAAATCCTTGTGGGTTCAACATCCAACTATTAATTATTGTATTACTTGAACGATATGTGTGCTTGCGTGATATATTTATAAAACCGCGATCAACCTACAAAAATATACTTGTTGATTGTGTGTGGTAGGGGTGTTCATGGGTCGGGTCGGGTTGGATTTTTTGAAATTTTGTGAGATCTGATCAGGTTGGGTCACGAGAAGTTCGGGTCGCGGGTCGGGTCACACGAAGGTGGAACCCAATCAGGATCGGGTCGGGTCGTCTGGTCGGTATAATTTTTTTAATGAATTAATTATTTTGAAATACAAATATTTGTTATTTTATGTCTAAAAAATTATCAAAAATATAAAGTTTTAATACAACAAAAATAATAAACAAATGAAATAAAAGTAAAAACTTTAAAAATAATAATAAAATTTTTAGAAAAATAATATAAATATTATAGGGTCAGGTCGGGTTTTAGTATCAAACGCGTTGCCCAACCTGACAATTTCGGGTCGGGTTGAAAATTTGCAAAAAAGTTTTTGGACCCGCGCGGGTCGGGTCAGGTCGGGGATTGACCCGACCCTATGGGTAAAATGTATTTTGTGAAATTACTTTAATTTAGGGTTAAAATTGGGTAAAATGTATTTGAGCATGATTTGATGAAATTGGATGATTAAGTATGCTTAAATGTAGTTTAATTGAAGTTTGATTGGATCAATTTCATGAAATATTGTTTGGAACAATTTTCCCCAATTTTTTGAGGCTTGGCCGAATCTTGTTGATACCCTAAACTCATGGTATTTTGTGTTTTTGATCATTGGATGAGTTGGAAAACAATGGGATAATGTTGATTTAGGATTTAATTGGATTGAATTCGGAATCGAACAAAAATACCCAAAATGCTGTGAGTATTAAACATGAAATTGGGTTTGATTTTTGATAAAATGTGTTGGACATGTTTTGTTGTTAATAAGCATAATTAATTAGGCTAATTGATGTTTTGGAAATGTTAATTTGGGTGATTAATTATGGCAATACACTTTGTTTAATTAAATATCAAATTTGGAATTATTGTAGTTTAATTAAATGGGCTTAAATTGGATTTGGGCTTGTAAAGTTGTTATTGGGCTTATTGGGCTTGGTTGTACCAAGATTGGTTTAGGCAAATTGGTTGGATCCAATTGGGCCCAAAATCGAATCCATAAAGTCTAATTATGACTAATGGACCTTTAACTTTAAATTGGGCCTAATGGGCCTAAATTGATTTCTAGGCTTATGGGGTTATTCCTTGATTGGGCTTTGGTTATTGGGTTTGACCCAAGTTGACCAAAAGTCCATGCCTTAAGAAATTAATTAAAAGCCCATTGGACTTTAATTAAATTTAACATTGGATGTTAATCGGGCTTTGAGACCCGTAACGATTAAATTTGGAATTTAAGTCGTAAAAGTTTATTAATAAAGTGTAGTATTTAATTTGGAATTAAATAATGAATTAGTATTAAATACAAATTAAATTGGATTTAATGTTGTAGTTTAATTTAATTCAAGAATTCGTACTTTTAGTACTTATTCACAAAACGAGTTGGACTCGCGCAAAATCAAATCGTTGTTTGAACATTGGATGGTCATTAAATATCAGATTAATTAATTGGATTAGATTGATTGATAACATGCTTGTGTGAATACATGGTTGCGATGCATGAATAATGTATATCAGATGGATATTAGATGGGTGGGGCAATTTTGGAAATTATTGTAATAAATTTAGAATTTATTAATTGGACCTACGTGTCCAGCCTACTACCTCCATACTCTTTGAATTTTTCTTCTCACCTATTCCCCTCAATGTAAATGAGGTTTCTTTAGAAGTGTTATGTAACGGGTAGAAGCAATACTTGTGCTAGCGGGAGAGAGGAAAATGAGAGATTTGTTCTAGGAACAATGTGTTAAGTATCCATCCGCATATCATTATTATTTTATTTTACGCGCCTTATTATGTGTTTAGAATGCATGTTTAAGGGTGTATGATGATGAGACCTTAACAAAGATAATAAATTGGTTGCCAATTTGCACGCGAAAAACCCCCACACAATATTAAGCGTTTTTCCTTCCATTGAGTGATTCTTACTCAAGATCCAAGACTAGCATTGGTTTGTTGGCCAAATTCAAGACCTTTGTCCGTCGAGGATGTGTTTGAATCACGAGAGCTTTGTTCCATATTGGTGTCTTGTCCAAGTTGTGATTTTTTGGCCAAAGTCAAGATCACTTCTTGTCTATCGACATTGATTATGAAGCTTTCCATGGTCAATGGGTTCCGCTTAACTGGGATCACTAAGTTTGTTGTGCCAAAGCCAATGCTTAGTGATTCAGAGAAAAAAGGTTAGGCAATATATTGGATTATTGGCATATATAAGATATATGTTTCGGACTTGGATGTCCCCCTACGGATCTAGGAATTGGATGGGATCCAATTGATCTTAGAGATCTACCTAGTTAATTATCATAGAAATTGTTGGCCAAAGTCAAGATTGTGTGTTATTTAACGGGATCCTAGCCCACTAGGAAACAAGGTTTCCCGAGTACTCCACAGAGGGTTAGAGGCTCGCCGAAAAATAGTGGGAGGCAAGTATTAAATTTGCAATATTCGTTTAATAACTTGCCATACGCGCTCATTACAAATTTTTTCGTCGAATAAATTAATTTATTAGTTGGACTAATATTTAATGCTGTTTTAATTAAACAGTTGGACTGTATTCAAACTATTCAATTAATAGTTGATTTTATAATTGGATTATAGTAATCAATATAATTGAATTTAATCAATTAAATTATAGTTGATTATATAGTTAGACTATAGTAATCATTATAATAAATAGTACCGAAATCGTTGATTAAATAGTTGGACTATTAGAATCAAGATAATTGAAAGATTGGTGTTTAAAACATAATCCTGGGGAAAATGTATTTAAACGACTTTAATTTTCAAATTGGGAATAAAATTTCAGGATGGTCCTGGAAACTAATAAGTTACTTTATTTGATAAAATAACATATTAGGCCTAAGCCCGAAGTTAAGCAAATAGTAGAGCATGATATTTGGAATATTCATGTGATGATAACTTTAGTGCTTAATCCATTAAGCTTGCCAAAAAGACTCCTTAATTTCTTAATCAGAACTAAGGATTAGATCCTTATAGTATGATATTGAAATTGAAGGATCTTCATAGATCTATTTTAGATCTTTGAAGTACTAAATTGCAATAGGAAACTCTTGGAGAGTTAATGGTTGTACTCAAGGAGTGAAAGACAAAGTTTGCAATAAGGCAAGTAGCGCAAGTCGCACCTTATTTCGACATTCTATAAGGCCAAGGCTTGGCCAAAGGCTTCTGGAATGTGAAAAGGGCAAGGGCAAAATCATTATAATCTTCTGGGAAGATAAATGACATATCCCAAGATGTCTGCCTAAATTGTAGCAAACGGGATCACGGAAGCGTAACTGCCGTATGGACAAGGCAGACATGAAGGAGCTGAAGACGAGCAAGGCTCTGACTTCAAATATGTTTGTCATAAATATGTTCACTACTAGTATTAAAATTGGATTTTAGATACTGGATGTGGTACATAAATATGCATTGATGAGCAGAATCTGCTGAGAGCAGGATATTGACTTCAATTGAGATTAATCTGCAATTTGAGAACGGGACGAAAGTCACTGTTTTAAACCGTAGAAACCTAAGTTTAGGAACTACCCTTCGGGTGTGTACTTAAATTAGGAAACTGTTACAATGTAACTAGTTTGACTAGGAACATTATCTCCATATCAGGGTTTAACCCGTTGCGGGTGTACCTTTATATTCTAGAACACTAAAGTGTTTTATTTTATAAAGATGATATTGAGATAAACACATTAGATGTGAATAACAATATTTATATTTTGAATATAAATAAATCTCAAACATATAACATGACAAACAAATAGCTCAAACTGAATTAATCAGTTAAAACTTAATTGTGGCATTGTTGTCTGGGACACAACAAACAAGACTCGTATATCCACACTTTCGAAGAGTGGGTACTAGGACAAATTTGATTTTATTCAAATAATGTCTACGAATATAGTTTATTAGGCAAATTGCCTAAAACACTATTTACTTGGTAAAAGTGTAAATGCCACCGATCTGTTAGCCCTAGTTCATAGTGAAACAAGTGGGCCCATGTCTAGCTAGGCTAGAGGTGGATATGAATATTTCGTGACCTTTACGGATGTGGCATCGCGTTATGGTTATATGTTTCCTTTGAAACACAAATCGAAAACATTTACAGTTTCGACGCGAAATAGACAAACAGATCGGCTAAAATATTAAAACATCACGGTTAGACCATGATGAAAATACTTAATCAATAAGTTTCTCTAATACTTGAAAGAGTATAGTATTCTTTCAATGAGGCTCCTCCCGGAACACGTCAATTTGACGGTGTGTCCGAACTGAGAAACCGAATTTTGTTGGACATGATAAGGTTAATCATGAGTCGCTCTGAGCTACCATTTCCTTCAACGGATACGCATTAACAGTGCATAACTTATTTTGAATAAGGTTCCATAAAAATCTGTTTGATAGACTTCATATTAGATATGAACAGGAAAGAAACCGGGTTTCTCATTCCTGATGATTTGGGAATGCTGGGCATATGTTTGGATGATACCAAACTAAAACCCAAATCGGATAAGTGCCTAAGTTGTGGTTATCCTAGGGAAACCAAAGTATAGTACTTAAACAACTCACTAGAGAACAATGTAATTGTTGCTCACCATGCGTTTTTCCTAAGAGGAATACCGATATGCAGTGGTAAGTGGGAGGAAAGTAAAACTCGATGAAATCGGAGTAATACTATTCCAGGCACCGAATCTTAATGGAACACATATAGTTCATCAAGGATAAACTATACCAATAATCTTCGAATACACAAGAACCGCGTAAGTCGGAGAGAGTCAGAAGACAACCTGGGGTATGGGTTTTTGATCTCACCTCATAAAGATGTCAATATTTTGACGAACACCAACTGACTACGTATATGGAAGTGATACAAGGTATCGACTCCCTAACATGGCAAAATACCATGATATCCGAAATGGATTCCATGTATATCAACTATGTTTGGATACTAGTTGATGTACCGCAAGGCATTGTGCCTATTAGTACTATTAAGTCTTAAAGGAAGACATACATGGAAGGCAACATACCAACGTACTAAGCTGGGCTTGTAGCGAAAAGGTATCGTTATCAACATTGTGTCGATTACGATGAAACCTTTTACCAGTTGCCATGGTTAAATCCATTTGGATAATGCTTGCTGATGCTGCATGTTTCGTTTATGAAATATGGCAGCTAAATGCCAAAATCGCTTTCCTTAACGGAAACCTTTTGGAGGATGTTTTCAACATCCTGACGGTTTTGTCATACTATAACTAGCAAACAAGGTTTGCAGGTTATTCGATCCATGGATGGATTGAAGCAAGCATAGTGTTCTTGGAATTATCGTTTTGATGTAATCATAATGGTGTATGATTTAATTCAAAAAACGAAAATGATTCTTGTGTATATAAGAGGGTTAGTGGGAGCGCACTGACAGTGAATGTCCTATAAATAATGATAATATATATCATTTCTTGGAAATGATATTCCCAAATACAATCGGTGAAAGCTTGGCTTTCATGAAAAAATCTCCGTATAATTCTTGGGAGAAACAACCTTTATTCTAGGAATAAAGATCTATTGGGATAAATCTAAAAGTTGTTAATACTCTCCGAGAAATCGTACATTGAAATAAATGTACGCGACCTTGTGTCTCATACGCTTTGAGCATATGCAGTCACAATCAGGCCAATCCAAGTGATAGTCACTGGATTGAAGTTAAGAACATCCTTTAGTATCTTAGAGAACTAAGGATGCTGTCTTATACTATGGAGAAGGAGATCTTGAAGTGACTGGGTTCACTGTTGCAAGTTTCCTAACTGATAATAACCACTATAAGTCGTAACGACGGTACTATACAGTTTGAATAACGGAACAGTGAACTGGAAATCTTCCAAGCAAGATACTGTTACCGAATAAACAACACAAGTGGATTATTGCTGCAGCTGAGGTAGTAATAGAAGCCTTCTGGATTGATAATAAATCTAATTAGATTAGATATAGTTCTGTTAGTAGTTGAGCTAGGCTACATCGCATGCTAAAGAATTAATGGTCTTATCAACGATCCAGATACATACTTCGACTATTCATCTGATTCGTTTGGATCATACATCGTGGCGACGTGATGATCGTATAAATCGCATCAGATGATAATCATGCAAATCCGCTGACGAAAGTCTTTTCTCAGTAATTTGAGCGAACCGTACATATTTCGGGTGTAGGACATTCGAGTGACTGGCTATAGGCCAAGTGTGAGATTGTTGGACAATTATGACCCATATCGTCACTATTTGTACAGATCATGGTGTTGTTGTACAATTAACTATGTGACAAAGGAGATTGCTCTTTTATCATTTGTGATTAGATCACCAAGATGTATAAATGATAGGAGGTCCTTATGATTAGTTCCTGGATTGAGATGATATGAGACAGTATCAATCCACGAAGGATTAATCATTAAATATCCCTAGTCAGAGTATTATCGAGATTGGACATCGATAATGCGTAATAGACTAGTATTACACTTGTGCGCGTTGTGAGGGCAAAACGACATAGTTCTCATATATTTGGGTATATGATACTCATGCAAGTGTAGTAGGAGTTTGTTTTACCGATGGTACGGAAAACAGCTTCGCTCTGGATAGACCCCTCGGAATTCCATTGGTAGTATGACTATGTGTCTATGGAAGTCCGAAATCAGGGTAGGTGTATTTGGTCTTAACCTGAGACTTGCACCGCTAATACTTGCGACAATCAATGTACTTTGGTTTTAGGTCTTCCAGGCCTTAACAGGTTCTGTGTACGCCTCTGCTGGGTATATTGAGAATCATAGTGTGTTGGGTGTGATGTCAAGACGGAAGTATCATTCCAGTCATAGTGGAGATGATGGTCAGGTAGGATACGAAACTGGTTCGCTTATGTACTACAGTCATCGGGATAAAATGACTAGGTCATGTTTATTCGATTATAGAGACTAGTTACCAGAGATCCGATATGTGCTTCGTACGAGGCATACACAATTCCAGCCCCAGGCCTTGCACGTGACATCCGATACTGGATCGAAATACGCAATACTACGTATACTACGCCTGATACAGATCACATATTCCTGTAAGGATATTTCTGGAGAATTGGTTAGGCATGGCGCTTTGCTAGAAGCCAACCTTGTCTTGTAAATCGGTACAAACGTAGTACTAGGTACTTACGTGTTCGGATAGTCCGACGACCGGATTTACTGCCAACATATCCGGGGATCTCATGGGTCGCAGCCCGAAGATTCACCGATGACGTATGACTCGCACTTTATTAATCTGGGATTAATTAGATGAGAGAGAAAATTAATCTGGGATTAATTACGGAGATATTTTATCTGGGATAAAATATCATTAAAGAGAGAAAACGATTAATTTGGAATTAATCGATAAAATAATATATTCGATATATTATACGAAATTGGATTTCGACGCGGAATTAAAATTAGATTTTAATTCGGGCGAACGAGTTAATTTATAATTAATTCGTTAGCGAAGTGAATAGTGATTTTGCTAGGCATAATTATTTAATTACGTCGCAATAGAAAATTCGTTAATTTGGAATTAGCGAACCCGAGCCCGGGAGTGTTTGCGAGCGCATTCGCATTTCGAATTCGAGTGCAGCACGCAAGTCACATCAAGCGTCAAATCGCTAGTCGCATCAAGCGTCAAATCATTAGTCACTTTGAGTGATGTGATAACTTATCACTTGATTGATTGAATGATATGAATAGTGATGTGAGTGGTTGAGGCTTTATTGCCTTTGACTTTTTGAAATTGAAAAATGGTAAATGTTTAATTGTTTTTTGGAAAAACAATTAACAAAAATTCATAAAGCAATTTCTTCTCTCTCTTTCAATACAGCTCACGGTTTTTGGAGCCAAAAATTGCTCCCTCTCTCTCACGGCCTCAATGCCATTTTCTTCTTCTGTCTTTCTGGTTTTCACCGAGAATCAAGAGGAGAAACATGGTGATTTTGTAGCAAAATTACCAAGTGCTAGCTCACCAAAGAGTACATACAAAGGTGATAGGGAACTAACTTCATGAGCATGGAATCACCATCATCAAAAGCTTGGAGCTTGGACCGATTTTGGAGAGCCAAAACAGTGGACTGCCGTGACCACCAAGGAGGGTAGAAATGATTTTTGTTCTTCACCGCATTGCCTCAACCGATCGACGTAAGTATTCCGCAACTTCTTCGTGTATTCACATGTTGTTTTTTGCTTGATAATCGATCCTCGGGACCGTAGAATTTCCCAACAAGCGTAACGGCATAGTTCTCATATATTTAAGTATTGGATACTTATGCAAGTGTGATAAGAGGTTGTGTTTACCGATGGTACGGAAACAGCTTCACTCTGGATAGACCCCGCATAATCCATTGGTAGTATGACTATGTGTCTATGAGAAACTGCATCAGGATATGTGTATTTGGTCTTAACCTGAGACTTGCATCGCTAGTACTTACGACAATAAATACGATTTGGTTTTGGTCATCCAGGACTTTGACAGGTTCTGTGCAGGCACGGTGCTTTGCTAGAAGCCAACCATGTCTCGTAAATCGGTAAAAACGTAGTACGAGGTACGTACGTGTTCGGATAGTCCGACGACCGGATTTACTGCCAACATATCCAGGGATCTCATGGGTCGCTTCCCGAAAATTCACCGATGATGAATGATTCGAACTTAATTAATCTGGGATTAATTACGGAGAGATTTTATCTGGGATAAAATACTATTTGAAGAGAGAGAACGATTAATTTGGAATTAATCGATAAAATAATATATTCGATATATTAACCGAAATTAGATTTCGACGCGGAATTAAAATTGGATTTTAATTCGGGCTAACGAATTAATTTAGAATTAATTCGCTAGCGACGTGAATAGTAATTTTGGTTGGCATTATTATTTAATTAAATTTGATTTAATTACATCGCAACGAAAAATTCGTTAATTCGGAATTAACGAACCCGAGCCCGGAATGTGTTTACGAGGCCACTCCGATTTTAAATCAATTGCGGCCACAAGTCACATCGCTCGTCACATCGCATGTCACTTTAGTGATGGATGTCAAGTTACCTTTTGGTGAATGTCAACTAGTCACTATTCATGATGGTGGTTGTTGAGGGCATTGAAGGCCATTTTGGCTCCAAAATTGGTTTTGCTTTTTGGAAAAGCTTTTACCAAATCTTGGTAACACTTTTTGCATTATTTTTTTGGAAAACAAAAATCAAAAAAAGAAAAAGTCTCTCTCTCTCTTCCAAACCTCACAAAGCCGTGAGCCTCCCTTGGTGGATAGAAAAATTTGTAGCAAATTTTTCTTAAGCTAGCACTTGAAGTATCATTCAAAGGTGATAGGGAAACATCTCCATTGAGCTTGGAATAAAAAGATCAAAGCTTGGAGCTTGAAGATCTCAAACAAAAAGTAGCACCTTGGCCGAATTCAAGAGAGTAAATTTTTGTGTTCATCGTCTTCAAAATCCGATCAAAGTAAGTATGTTTCCGCCATTCTTCTTTGAGTATTCGTTCTTTTTTATTGCTTAAATCGATCTTGGGATTGTAATAGAAACCAACAATGGTATCATGGAGCCTAGTTTAAGCATGAAAAATATTAGGGTTCTTATGCTAAAATTTGGGTAAAATTGATTTGAGCATGATTTGATAAAATTGATGGATTGAGTATTCTTGAATGATGATAACTTAAAGTTATGCATGATCAATTTGATGAAAATTGAATTGGATTAATTTTCCCCCAAATATTGGGCTTGGCCGAATGCATAGTATACCCTAAAGTCGTGGTATTTTTTGTTCTTTTGATCATTGGACGAGTTTAAAGACTTGGCAAATTATGATTTGAGATTCAATCGGATTGAAAACGAAATCGGACAAAAAAACCCTATGAATGCCGTGAGCTATGGAGCATGAAATGAGTTGATTTTTTTGTTTCAAAATGTTGGACATGAGTTGAACAAATTAATACATGATTATGTGTATCTTATAAGACACAAGTCGGAAACTTTTGAGAAATTCAAAAAGTTTCGACACGAAGTAGAAAAATATACCGACAAAAGTATTAAAATATTACGGTCGGACCATGGTGGCGAATACTTAAGCAATGAGTTTCTTGATTACTTGAAAGAATATGGTATTCTTTCACAGTGGACTCCTCCAGGAACACCACAATTAAATGGTGTGTCCGAACGGAGAAACCGAACTTTGTTAGACATGGTAAGGTCTATGATGAGTCGCACAGAGCTACCTATTTCCTTCTGGGGATATGCATTGAACAGTGCAATACTTATTTTGAATAAGGTTCCGTCAAAGTCTATTCAACAGACTCTGTATGAAATATGGACAGGAAAGAAACTGGGTTTCTCATTCCTGAAGATTTGGGGTTGCTGGGCATATGTCAAATGTTTGGAAGGTACCAAACTAGAACCCAAATCGGATAAATGCCTATTTGTAGGATATCATAGGGAAACCAAAGGATATTACTTCTATCACCCATAAGAGAACAAAGTTTTTGTTGCTCTACATGCGGTTTTCCTGGAGAAGGAATTCCTAAATACAGTGGTAAGTGGGAGGAAAGTAGAACTCGATGAAAATCGGAGTGATACTGTTCCTGGCACAGAATCCTTAACGGAACATGAACAGTCCATCAAGGATGAGACTGTACCACAATCTTCGAATACACAAGGACCGCGTAGGTCGGAGAGAGTCAGAAAATAACCTGAGAGGTATGGGTTTCGGATCTCACCTCATGTGGATATTAATCTTATTGAGGAAGACGAGCCGACTACGTATGAGGAAGCGATACAAGGTATCGACTCCAGTTTATGGCAAGATGCCATGATTCCGAAATGGATTCCATGTACACCAACCAAGTTTGGACACTGGTTGATGCACTCGAAGGCGTAAAGCCTATTGGTTGCAAATGGGTCTTCAAGAGGAAGACTGACATGGATGGCAACGTACAAACGTACAAAGCTATGCTTGTAGCGAAAGGGTATCATCAATGACATGGTGTCGATTACGACGAAACTTTTTCACCCGTTGCCATGATTAAATCCATTCGGATAATGCTTGCTATTGCTGCATATTTCAATTACGAGATATGGCAAATGGACATCAAAACCGCTTTCCTTAACGTAAACCTTTAGGAGGATGTTTATATGCAACAGCTTGATGGTTTTGTCGTACCAAGACTTGCAAACAAGGTTTGTAAGTTAAATCGATCCATTTATGGATTGAAGCAATCATCGCGTTCTTGGAACCAACGTTTTGATGAGATCATAAAAGAATATGATTTCGTTCAAAACGAGGATGATCCTTGTGTATATAAGAAGATTAGTGGGAGAGCACTGACATTCATTATCCTTTACGTTGATGATGTATTGCTTATTGGCATTGACATTCCAATGTTAACATCGGTGAAAGCTTGCCTTTCATTAAAATTCTCCATGAAGGATCTGGGAGAAGCAGCCTTTATTCTGGGAATAAAGATCTACCGAGATAGATCTAGAAAGCTGCTTGGATTCTCCTAGAGCACGTACATTGACAAAGTGTTGAAGCGATTCAACATGGATCAGTCCAAGAGGGGACTGTTGCCAGTGTCACATGGCGTCACTCTATCTAAGGACATGTGTCCTAAAACTCAAGATGAGAGAGACAACATGAGTCGAATTCTGTTCGCCTCGGCAGTCGGTCGATCATGTATGCCATGATATGTACGCGACCTGATGTCTCGTATGCTTTGAGCTTGTGTAGTCACTATCAGGCCGATCCAGGTGATGGTCATTGGATGGCGGTTAAGAATATCCTAAAGTATCTTAGACGAACTAAGGATGCTTTCTTAATCTATGGAGATGGAGAACTTGAGGTAACTGGGTATACCGATGCAAGTTTCCAAACTGATAAAGACGACTGGAAGTCGCAATCCGAATACATATTTTATTTGAATAACGGAGCAGTAAGCTGGAAATCTTCCAAGCAAGAGACTGTTGCCGATTCAACAATAGAAGCGGAGTATATTGCTGCAGTTGAAGCAGCCAAAGAGGTAGTTTGGATCCGTAAATTCCTAATTGGATTAGTAGTAGTTCTGTTAGCAGCTGAGCCCGTTCCATTGTATTGTGACAATAACAGGGCTATAGCGCAGGCTAAGTAACCGCAGTCTCATCAACGATCCAAGCATGTTCTTCGAAGTTTCCATCTGATTCGTGAGATCATACATCGTGGCGATGTGAAGATCGAGAAGGTCGCAATATTGGGTGACATGTACATAGTTCAGGTATTAGATGCTTGAGTGACTGACTATAGGCCAAGTGGGAGATTGTTAGACAATTATGACCCATAGCGTCACTATTTGTAAAAGACATTGTGGTTTTTATACAAATTAATTATGTAGCAATGGAAAGTGCATTTTATCATTTTGTAATTTGATTACATAAATAAATAAATGATAAAAGTCCTTATGATTAGTTCCGAATTATAAGATATGAGACAGTATGAATCCATAAAGGTTTAATCATTAAATATCCCTAATCGTAGTATTTTCGAGACTGGACATCGATAATGCGGAATAGACTAGTATTGCACTTGTGCGTGTTATAGAAGCGTAACAATATAGTTCTCATATATTTAAGTATTGGATACTTATGCAAGTGTGATATGAGGTTGTGTTTACCGATGGTATGGAAACAGCTTCACTCTGGATAGACCTCGCGGAATCCCATTGGTAGTATGACTATGTGTCTATGGGAATCCGCATCAGGGTATGTGTATTTGGTCTTAACCTGAGACTTGCATCGTTAGTACTTGCGACAATCAATACGCTTTGCTTTTAGTCGTCCAGGACTTTAACAGGTTCTGTGTACGCCTCTTCTGGGTTTATTGAGAATCGTAGTGTATTGGATGTGATGTCAAGATTGAAGTATCACTTCAGTCATATGGATGATGATCACACATGGATACAGAACTGGTACTCTAAATTGGTTGCAACCATCGAGATAATATGACTTGGTCATGATTATCCGATTAAAGAGACTAGTTGCTTGTAATCCGATATATGCTTCGTACGGGGCAGACACTATTCCAGCCCCAGGCCTTGCATATGACATCCGATACTGGATCACAATACGCAATACTACGTATACTACACCTGATATAGATTATATATTCCATTAAGAATATTTCTGGAGAATTGGGTAGGCACGGTGCTTTGCTAGAAGCCAACCATGTCTCGTAAATCGGTGAAAACGTAGTACGAGGTACGTACGTGTTCAAATAGTCCGACGACCGGATTTACTGCCAACATATCCAGGGATCTCATGGGTCGCTTCCCGAAAATTCACCGATGACGAATGATTCGAACTTAATTAATCTGGGATTAATTACAGAGAGATTTTATATGGGATAAAATACTATTTGAAGAGAGAGAACGATTAATTTGGAATTAATCGATAAAATAATATATTCGATATATTAAACGAAATTAGATTTCGACGCGGAATTAAAATTGGATTTTAATTCGGGCTAACGAATTAATTTAGAATTAATTCGCTAGCGACGTGAATAGTAATTTTGGTTGGCATTATTATTTAATTAAATTTGATTTAATTACGTCGCAACGAAAAATTCGTTAATTCGGAATTAACGAACCCGAGCCCGGAATGTGTTTCCGAGACCACTCCGATTTTGAATCAAATGCGGCCACAAGTCACATCGCTCGTCACATCGCATGTCTCTTTAGTGATGGATGTCAAGTCACCTTTTGGTGAATGACAACTAGTCAGTATTCATGATGGTGGTTGTTGAGGGCATTGAATGCCATTTTGGCTCCAAAATTGGTTTTGCTTTTTGGAACAGGTTTTACCAAATTTTGGTAACACTTTTTGCATTATTGTTTTGGAAAACAAAAATCAAACAAAGAAAAACTCTCTCTCTCTCTTCCAAACCTCACAAAGCCGTGAGCCTCCATTGATGAATAGAAAAATTTGTAGCAAATTTTTCTTAAGCTAGCACTTGAAGTATCATTCAAATGTGATAGGGAAACGTTTCCCTTGAGCTTGGAATCAAAAGATCAAAGCTTGGATCTTGAAGATCTCAAACAAAAAGTAGCACCTTGGCCGAATTCAAGAGAGCAAATTTTTGTGTTCATCGTCTTCAAAATCCGATCAAAGTAAGTATGTTTCCTCCATTCTTCTTTGAGTATTCATTCTATTTCATTGCTAAATCGATCTTGGGATTGTAATAGAAACCAACAGTTGTTTGGTCAGTGAAATCACACACGTAACCCAAGTGCACGTATCGCTCAAGTAGTATAAAAATATCGATCCCCTGAGGATTATTGATTCTGCTGTTGTTATTAATTATTGATTCAATTTATTTACAGGAATCTAAATGGTGAAAAGGGAATCCCACGAGGATTATTGATTCTACTGTTGTTATTAATTATTGATTCTATTTATTTACAGGTATCTAATTATGGTGAAAAGGGAATGATTGCTTGATTGGTTGGTTGAATGTGGATTTGTTAAATAAATAAATAAACAAAAGAAAATACTAAGAAAAATAAACAAAAGACACAAATATCTAGGGTTGTGATTCCACACAATATTATTCTAATGATGAATTGATTCTCTTATATATGTGTAATAAATTAATTTGTTAACCTGGAACACCAAAATATGCAAAAGCCTCTTCCGATGGTCAGATGCAAACACCCAAAGTAGCTCAATTAACTATATTCCTATGTTAACCAAGTTACTCTGAATTCATTAAGTTCAAGTTCCAATTGTGACTACCCTCACCCGACAGATATATGTCTATCCTGTAAGGGAATCTAATGATGAAACCTAAAATCTCTTTTCCAAGTTCATTATAAGTTTACCATATCAATCTTATTGGTGATCAGGCAACAAGAAACATTAAGCTTAAGATTCAATAAACAAACCAAAGCATTAAACATAATCTAATTAAATCAATTATTGAACTCGTAAATATTATGTTTCATCACTTCCCTAGATTAATAATAAAGTGCTGGGGTTGGGGGATCCACCTTTACTATTTCAAATCTAGAAATCTCCCTTATTATAATATATAATTTTGTATTTTATTACCAACCGACCATATAGGCGGTATCCTGATTAAGTCATGTTATAATTAATTCCAACCGACCATAAAGGCGATATCCAATTTAGTCAACTTAAAATCAATTTAATTAAGTCCAACCGACCATAAAGACGGTATCCAATTAAGTCAGGTTTTAAGATAAATTATATATTATAATTTAAGGGAGATTAATCTAAATTATCATAATAAAAGTTTCCCCCTTCCCCCAGCAGAAAATTAACTACAAAACATAAAAGAAATATAAAGTAAATAAACTACTATTACTACTAGAAATAAAAATACATAATGAAAATGCTAAAAATAAATACAAACAAGATACAATCCTTAGATCCTTATTAAGAACCTTAAGGAAAGTATCTTTACTACTACTAAAAATAAAAATATACAATCCTCAGTTCCTTATTAGAAACCTTAAGGAAAGTATGAATTTGGAAAATGAAATCAGCTTCAATTTATAGGCAAACTTCGTCCTCACGCGTCGCGACGTGTGAAGGTTTGCGCATCGCGACGCGCCGTTGATTCTTGACGCGTGTACGTGGTTTGACGAGATGATGACACGTGGCTGTCGGTAGAATTATTGGCTCAGCGTCGCGACGCGTGAAGGCTTGCGCGCCACGACACTAATGTCATACTGACATAAGTAATGACTTGTGCCGGCAGAGTGAATTATTATGCTGACGTCATGATGACGTGGCGATGACGTAAGTGCTGACACATGTGATGACGCGTGTCAGAAGAATAGTAATTGAGGCTGACGTCATGATGATGTGTGTCAGCATCATAATTACGTCAGCGCGTCGCGACGTAGAAGTTGTCCCTTCGCGATGCAAAATTCCAATTTTGCCCTTTTTGTCAGTTTTTCACCGTTTTAGCCCCAAGTTGATTCCATTGAGTCCCAAAACTTTATTTATCTGCAAAACACACAAAAACATATCAAACAATTCATAAAACCTGAGAAACCAAATAAAATATTGATGAGTGGTAAATCTATCACTATTTCTCACTCATTTAACCTAATAATTTGTATACTTTCTTGAGTTTTTGAATATTTTGATGTGTTTTGTGTTATTTTGTAGATAAATAAAGTTTCAGGACATTCTGGAGGTGATTTGGGCCAAAAACAGGGAAAATTGGATGAAAATGGCATTTTGGTAAATTCCCGCGTTCGCACCGCCTAACGTGCCACCGAACAGTGCTAACGTGCGCGCCCAGGTCCAACAATCAGAATATGAATGAAAAGTTTGCTTTGCTAACGTGCCGTCGTGCCACGTGTCACCATCACAATCGTATATGCTAAAATACGTGTGCCACGTGTCAGCATCCTACGTGTGCCGACAGTTCGTCCATCGCACGTGGTGCCCATGTTGGTTTTTCTAAGGTCCCAAGATCAAATCAAGACATGAAATATGGTGTGAACACATCAACGGAGGTAGCGGAATACTCACATTGATCGGTTATGTCGATTTGAAGACAAAGAAGCCCAAAAAACGCACTGCCATGTAAGCCTACTGCATGCAGTCCACTGCCTACAAAAACAGAAAATTAAGTGAAGAAACGGAGCTCCTAGCTTCGTCGGATGGATCCCGTCTCATGGTCGAACCTCCCTACCACCTTCGCAAGACTTGTAAGTGTGCTAGCACTTGATTTCTCACCATGAGAAACCACTCTTGCTTCCCTTTAGCTCACGCCCAAACTGGTTCCAAACCAGTGAACACTTTGCTCAAATGGGCGTGAGAGAGGAGAGAAATTTGAGAGAGAAGAAGTTGTGTTATGTTAATTAAAATGATTTACCAAAAATCAATTTATATTTATGCCATAATTTATTAAATTAATAATAAATTTATGACACATAACATGCAATGGCTTAGAGTATAAAACACTCAATTTCCATGCAATAACATTGAGTGCATTGTACACTATCTACATGCAATGCATTAGAATGACATGTGTCATGTGGGCCCCACACGTTCCCAAATGAAAGTGGGCCCACGTGCACTCACGCGTTCGGGTTCGATATTTCCGAAATACCGAGCTTACGTCGCGACGTTAATTCAATCGAATTTAAATAAATAATTGCGCCTGGCGAAATTATTATTTACGTCGCTAACGAATTAATTCTAAATTAACTCGTTTGCCCGAATTAAAATCTAATTTTAATTCCGCGTCGAAATCTAATTTCGTTAATATATCGAATATATTAATTCATCGATTAATTCCCAATTAATCGTTCTCTCTCTTTAGACGACATTTTATCCCGGATAAAATATCTCCGTTATTAATCCTAGATTAATTTTCTCTCTCTTCTATATAATCCCAGATTATTCAAGAGTGCGAGTTGTGCGTCATCGGTGGATTATCGGGAAGCGACCCATGAGATCCCCGGATAATCTGGCAGTAAATACGGTCGTCGGAGTATCCGAATCACGTACGTACCAAGTACTACGTTCTACCGATTTACGAGACAAGGTCGACTCCTAGCAAAGCACCAAGTCTTCCCAAGTTCTCCGGACATATTCATCAAAGAATATTAAGATCTGTATCAAGCGTAGTAGTATACAATTGTATTGTGCATATCGGCCCAGTATCGGATAATCACGTGCTAGGGCTGGGGCTGGATAAGTGTCTGCCCCGTCCGAAACACATATCGGATGTCTGGTAACTAGTCTCTATAATCGGATATTCATGACCTGGTCATAATATCACGATTGGATGCGCATCACTTAAGAGCACTAATACCGTATCCTGCGTGACATCATCTCCATTATGACTGGAGTGACACTTCCGTCTTGACATCACATCCAATACACTACGATTCTCTGATAAACCAGAAGAAGGTGAACACAGAACCAGTTAAAGATCCCCCACCACCAAAACCAAAGTTTACCGATTGTCGTAAGTATTAGCGATGTAAGTCTCAGGTTAAGACTATACACACCTACCTTGATTTCGGCCTCCCATAGACACCTAGTCATAATACCAATGGGATTCCGAAGGGTCTATCCAGAGCGAAGCTGTTTCCCGTACCATCGGTGAAACACGACCTCCTATCGCACTTGCACAAGTATCCAATACTTATATATATGAGAACTATGCCGTTGTGCCCTCACAACGCGCACAAGTGCAATACTAGCCTATTCCGCATTATCGATGTCCAGTCTCGATAATACTACGGCTAGGGATATTAATGATTAATCCTTCGTGGACTGATACTGTCTCATATCATCTCAATCCAGGAACTAATCATAGGGACCTCTCTTCATTTATATATCTATGGTGATCTAATCACAAATGACGAGAGTGCAATTTCCTTGTTACATAGTTAATTTGCTACAACAACACAATGATCTGTGCAAATAGTGACGCTATGGGTCATATTATCCAACAATCTCCCACTTGGCACATAGCGAGTCACTCAAGTGTCCTACACCTGAACTATGTACGGTTCGCTCAAATTGCTGAGGAAAGGTTTTCGTCAGCGGATTTGTTTGATTATCGTTTGACGCGATTTATACGATCATCACATCGCCACGATGTATGATCCGAACGAATCAGATGATATAGAAGTATATATCTGGATCGTCGATGAGACCTTTAATTCCTTAGCCTGTGCTGACGCCTAGCTCAGCTGCTAACAGAACTATATCTAATCTAATTAGATTTACTTTCGACCCAAAAGACTTCTATTGCTGCCTCAGCTGCAGCAGCAATAATCCGCATTTGTTGTTTATTCGGCAACAGTTATCTTGCTTGGAAGATTTCCAGCTCACTGTCCCGTTATTCAAACTTTATAGTACGCAGTATTTAATCGTTTGGAAACTTGCAGCAGTGATCCCAGTCACTTCAAGTTCTCCTTCTCCATAGTTTAAGATACATCTTTAGTTCTCAGAGATACTAACAGATGTTCTTAACTTCAATCCAGTGACTGTCACTTGGATTGACCCGATTGTGACTCCATATGCTCGAAGCGTATGAGACACCAATACAAGTACATTTTAAATGTACAATTCCCAGAGAGTGTTAACAACTCCAAATCTATCCCAGTAGATCTTTATTCCTTGAATAAAGGTTGTTACTCCCCAGAATTCTACGGAGAAATTCTATTGAAAGCCAAGCTTTCAACAATTGCTTTATGGGAATTTCACTGTCAGTGCGCTCTCCCACTAACCTCCTTATATACACAAGAATTATTTCGTTTTGAGTCAAATCATAAACCATTATGATTATTTCAAAACGACAGTTCCAAGAACCTTATGCTTGCATCAATCCAAACATGGATCGAATAACCCGCAAACCTTGTTTGTCGGTTATACAAAATCGTCAGGATGTTGTAAACATCCTCCAAAAGGTTTCCTTTTCAGGAAAGCGATTTTGATTTGTAACTGACATATTTCATAAATGAAATATACAGTTATTTCAAGCATCTTCAAAATGGATTTACCATGGCAACAGGTAAAAAGGTTGAACCGTTATTAACACATGTTGATAACGATACCTTTCCGTCAAAAGCTTAGCTTTGCACGTTGGTATGTTGCCTTCCATGTATGTCTTCCTTGAAGACGTTTAATGTACCATAGGCACAACGCCTGCTTGTGGTACAACAACTAGTATCCAAACATAGTTGTTATACATGGAATCCATTTCGGACTCATGGCACTTTGCCATAACAGGGAGTCGATACCTCGTATCACTTCCTCAAACGTAGTCGGATGGTACACCTCCATAAGATTGACATCTTTATGAGGTTAGATCAGAAACCCATACCCTAGGTTGTTTTCTGACTCTATCCGATCTACGAAGTTCTTGTGTATTTGAAGATTAATGGTATAGTTTCATCATAGATGAACTATTTGTGTTCCATTAGGACTTCGTGCTTGAACAGTATTACTCCGATTTTCATCGAGTATCACTATCCTCCCACTGACCACTGCATATCGGTATTCCTCTCAGGAAAACCGCATGGTGAGCAACAATTACATTGTTCTCATGTGGGATTTACAGAGTATATACTTAAGGTTTCCCTTAGGATAACCTATATTGGCACTTATCCAATTTGGGTCCTTAGTTTGGTATCATCCAAACGCTATGCCTGGCATACCCAAATTATCAGGAATGAGAAACCTCGTTTCTTCCCTGTTCATATCCTATATGATATCTGTCAAACAGATTTATATGGAACCTTATTCTAAATAAGTTTTGCACTGTTAATACATATCCTGTAGAAGGAAATAGTAGCTCAGAGCGACTCGTGATAAACCTTATTATGTCCAACAAAATTCGGTTTTAGTTCGGACACACCGTCTAACTGACGTGTCTCGAGAGGAGTCCTCATCTGAAAGAATACCATACTCTTTCATGTACGTATGAAACTTACTGCTTAAGTATTTTCCATTACGGTTTTACCGTGGCGGAATAATACTATAGCCGATCTGTTTGTCTACTTCGTGTCGAAACTCTAAAAGTTTCCGATTTGTGTTCTTCAAAAGAAACACATAACCACAACGTGATGTCACATCCGTTAAGGTCACGAAATATTCATGTTCACATCTAGCCTAGCTAGATATGGGCCCACTTACTTCACCATGAATAGGGCTAACAGATCGGTGGCCCTTTTACTATTACCAAGTAAATAGTATTTTAGGTATTTAACCTAATAAACTAGATTCGTAGACCTTATTTGAATAGTCAAATCAGTCTAGTACCCACTCTTCAAAAGTGTGGATATACGAGTCTGTTTAATTGTGTCCTAGACAACAATGCCACAAATAAGTCTCCATTGATCAAATCAATTTGAGCTATTTATTTGTCATTTTATATGTTTGAGATTTTATTTATATTCAAAATATAAATTCTGTTATTTACATCCAATGTATTTATCTCAGTATCATCTTTATATATTGAAACACTTTAGTGTTCTAGAATATAAAGGTTTTATCCGCAATGGATTAAACACTGATATAGAGATAATGTCTCTAGTTAAACTAGTTACATTATAACATTTCCTAATTTAAGTACATACCCAAAGGGTAGTTCCTAAACTTAGGTATCTACGGTCGAAACAGCGACTTTCGTCCCGTTTCCGATTCGCAGAGAAATCTCGGCTTGAAGCCAGTATCCAGCTCACAGCGGATTCTGAACGTCAATACATATATTTTATGTACCACACTAAGTATTTAAAATCCAATTTTAATACTAGTAGTGAACATAACTTTGACAATATTTTTAAAGTTAGAGCCTCGCCCTTTCTTTAATTCCTTCGTGTCTTCCATATCCAAATGGTAGTCACTTTGGGATATGTCAATTATCCTTTCAATATTTCACAAAAACCACTTGGGTTTTAGAATATCGAAACGATGTGCACCTTGTGCTACATGCCCAATTGCAAACTTTGACTTTTCTCCACTAGAATAGTCAATTAATTCTCCAAGAATTATTAATTGCAATTTTAATACTTTTAAATCTAAAGATAGATTTATTATAAGTATATTAATTAAGCACTAAAGTCATCATCACATAAATCTTCCAAAGACTTTATGCTCTACTATTTGCTTAATTATGGGCTTAGTAATAATAAGTTATTTTATCAAATAAATTAACCTATTATTAATTCCCAATTGAAAATTAAATCATTTAAAACATTTAATCCAAGGATTATATATTTTAAATATTCAACTTTTCAATTCTTTCTTGATTTCAATAGTCCAACTATTTAATCAATTTTAATAAGGTACTATTATTATAATGATTACAATAATCCAATTATTTAATCAACAATAATTTTAATATTGATTACTATAATCCATTATAAAATCAACTATCATTTCAATTATATTGATTACTATATCCAATTATAAAATCAACTATAATTTTAATTCAATATTTGATTATATAATCTGATTATAAAATCAACTATAATTTGAATAAGTTTGTATATAGTCTAACTATATATATTTAAAACAACATAAAATATTAGTCCAACTAATACTTTTGATTAATATGACGAGTAAAATATAAATGAGCCGTGTTTAGCGAGTAATTTGAACGAATGTTGCAAATTCAATACTTGCCTCCCACTATTTTTCGTCGAGCCTCTAACCCTCTGTGGAGTACTCGGGAAACCGTGTTTCCTAGTGGGCTAGGATCCTATTAAATAACACACAACCCTGACTTTGGCCATAAAAAGTTGTATGCTATTTAACTAGGTAGATCTCACAGATCAATTGGATCTCATCCAATTCCTAGATCCGGTTAGGTGGACATCCAAGTCCGAAACATATGTATAATGTCAATGTATCCAATACATTTTCCTAACCATATCCTCCGAATCATTTAGGCCTTGGCTTTGGCCAAACACAAACCTAATGATTCCAGTTAAGCGGGACCCATTGACGAGGAAAGTTTCGTAATCAATGTCATTGGACAAAAAGTGATCTGACTTTGGTCAATAAAAATCACGATTTGGACAAGACACCGATATGCAACAAAACTCTCATGATTCAAGTACATCCTTGATTGACAAAGGTCTTGACTTTGGTCAAAACAAACCAATGCCAACTTCGGATCTTGAACAAGAATCATTCAATGGAAGGATATTTGCTTAATATAGATTGAGGGATTTTCGCGTGCAAATTGGCTACCAATTTAATTATCTTTGTTAAGGTCTCATCATCATACACCCTTAAACATGCATTCTAAATACATAATAAAGCGAGATGAATAAAAAATAAAATGCGGAATAAACTATACAGATGGATACTTAACACATTGATTACTTGATCAAATCTCTCCTTTCTCACTCAGCTAGCACTTGTACTACTTCTACCCGTTACACTACACTTCTAAAGAAATATACATAGAGGGGAATAGGTGAGAAGAGAATACAAAGAGAAAGAAGGTGATAAGGCTGGACACGCAGGTACAATTTAATAAATCGAATTTATTACAACAATTTCTAAAATTGCCCACCCGACTAATATCCATCCGATATACATTATTCATTCAACACAACCACGTATTCACTCACATAAGCATGCTATCAATCAATCTAATCAAATTAATTAATCTGATAATTAAGTGATCATCCAATGTTCAAACAACGATTTGATTTTGATCGAGTCAAACTCGTTTTTGCGAATAAGTACTCAATTAGTACGAATTAAATTAAATTAAACTACATCATTAAATCAAATTTAACATGTATTTAATACTATCATTATTCAATTCCAAATTAAATATTACACTTTATTTAATAAACCTTTACGATTTAAATTCCAAATTCAATCGCGTCGGGACTCAAAGTCCGATTAACGTCCAACGTCAATTTAATTCAAGTCTAATGGGCTTCAATTAATTTCTTTAGGCATGGCTTCGGCAACCAAAGCCCAATAGTGGAATCACCCAAAATGCCTTAGAAATCAATTTCGGCCCATTAGGCCCAATTAAACATTAAAGGTTCATTAGTCGCAATTGGGCTTTATGGTTAAGGTTTTGGGCCCAATTGGATCCAATCCACTTGGCCTGAACCAAACTTGATAAATCAAGCCCAATAGCCCCAAATACAACAATTCAAGCCCAAATCCAATTTAAGCCTAATAATTAAATTACACTAATCCAATTACGCAATTTAATTACCTAAAGTGCATTACATGATTAATCGACCTAAATCAATATTTTTAAACACCAAATTAGTCTTATTAATCATATTCAATTCATTATCACATGTCAAACACACATAATGAAAAATCAAACCCATTTACATGCTTCTAAGTCTCGGCCAAGGAAGGTTATTTTGTCCGATTTGAATTCAATCCGATTATTACACAATCGACAACGTATTAACTTCCCGAATGATTTCATACACATCCAATGTTCATAAAATCAAAACATACCAAGACATTCAAGGGCATATCACATTCGGCCAACATATAGAATTAGGGTTTATGTTCAATTAAAAACAATCCAATTGACCTCAAATTAACATCATCCTACATGATTTTAACTCATCCAATGAATCAAAATAAAAATCCAAGGATTCAAAATCCATTAAACATTCGGCCAAGGCAATAAGTTTGGGGAAAATAATTCCAAATCATTTTTCATCAATTAGTCCAACCAAAATGAATTTAAACATGTTATAAGCATACTCAAACAAACAATTCATTCAAATCATGCTCAAATCACATTTACCCAAATTTTAAACCCTACAAATTTCATGCTTGCAACTTTAGCTCATGATGCCATTGTTGGTTATTTCTAAGGTCCCAAGATCAAATCAAGACATGAAATAATGCGTGAACACATCAACGGAGGTAGCGGAATACTCATATTGATCGGTTATGTCGATTTGAAGACAAATGAACCCAAAAAACGCACTGCCATGTAAGCCTACTGTATGCAGTCCACTGCCTACAAAAACAGAAAATTAAGTGGTGAAAAACGGAGCTCCTAGCTTCGTCGGATGGATCCCGTCTCATGGTCGAACCTCCCTACCACCTTCGCAAGACTTGTAAGTGTGCTAGCACTTGATTTCTCACCATGAGAAACCACTCTTGCTTCCCTTTAGCTCACGCCCAAATTGGTTCCAAACCAGTGAACACTTTGCTCAAATGGGCGTGAGAGAGGAGAGAAATTTGAGAGAGAAGAAGTTGTGTTATATTAATTAAAATGATTTACCAAAAATCAATTTATATTTATGCCATAATTTATTAAATTAATAATAAACTTATGACACAAATCATGCAATGGCTTAGAGTGTCAAACACTCAATTTCCATGCAATAACATTGAGTGCTTTGTACACTATCTACATGCAATGCATTAGAATGACATGTGTCATGTGGGCCCCACACGTTTCCAAATGAAAGTGGGCCCACGTGCACTCACGCGTTCGGGTTCGATATTTCCGAAATACCGAGCTTACGTCGTGACGTTAATTCAATCGAATTTAAATAAATAATTGCGCCTGGCGAAATTATTATTTACGTCGCTAACGAATTAATTCTAAATTAACTCGTTTGCCCGAATTAAAATCTAATTTTAATTCCGCGTCGAAATCTAATTTCGTTAAATATATCGAATATATTAATTCATCGATTAATTCCAAATTAATCGTTCTCTCTCTTTAGACGATATTTTATCCCGGATAAAATATCTCCGTTATTAATCCTAGATTAATTTTCTCTCTCTCTTCTATATAATCCCAGATTATTCAAGAGTGCGAGTTGTGCGTCATCGGTGGATTATCGGGAAGCGACCCATGAGATCCCCGGATAATCTGGCAGTAGTAAATACGGTCGTCGGAGTATCCGAATCACGTACGTACCAAGTACTACGTCTCTACCGATTTACGAGACAAGGTCGACTCCTAGCAAAGCACCAAGTCTTCCCAAGTTCTCCGGACATATTCATCAAAGAATATTAAGATCTGTATCAAGCGTAGTATACAATTGTATTGTGCATATTGGCCCAGTATCGGATAATCACGTGCTAGGGCTGGGGCTGGATAAGTGTCTGCCCCGTCCGAAACACATATCGGATGTCTGGTAACTAGTCTCTATAATCCGATATTCATGACCTGGTCATAATATCACGATTGGATGCGCATCACTTAAGAGCACTAATACCGTATCCTGCGTGACATCATCTCCATTATGACTGGAGTGACACTTCCGTCTTGACATCACATCCAATACACTACGATTCTCTGATAAACCCAGAAGTGGTGTACACAGAACCCGTTTAAAGTCCCCCAACACCAAAACCAAAGTTTACCGATTGTCGTAAGTATTAGCGATGTAAGTATCAGGTTAAGACTATACACACCTACCTTGATTTCGGCCTCCCATAGACACCTAGTCATAATACCAATGGGATTCCGAAGGGTCTATCCAGAGCGAAGCTGTTTCCCGTACCATCGGTGAAACACGACCTCCTATCGCACTTGCACAAGTATCCAATACTTATAGATATGAGAACTATGCCGTTGTGCCATCACAACGCGCACAAGTGCAATACTAGCCTATTCCGCATTATCGATGTCCAGTCTCGATAATACTACGGCTAGGGATATTTAATGATTAATCCTTCGTGGACTGATACTGTCTCATATCATCTCAATCCAGGAACTAATCATAGGGACCTCTCTTCATTTATATATCTATGGTGATCTAATCACAAAATGATGAGAGTGCAATTTCCTTGTTACATAGTTAATTTGCTACAACAACACAATGATCTGTGCAAATAGTGACGCTATGGGTCATATTATCCAACATGCCACGTGTCACTCCAGGTCATTTCCATGTCATCAGCCACGTCAGCAAGTCAACAAGTCAACATTGCCACCTCACCGCCATGTCATCATCAGCCAATCAAGAAGTGCCACATGTCGCAATCCTACGGTGCCGACAGTCTCTTTCCCACGTGTCCCCACGTCACCACCACGTCAGCGCCATGTCAGCATCAATCATTGAGTATCTAATCCTTATCTGACACGTGGCGGATATGAATCTCATCGACCAATCAGAAGCCACCACGTGTTACAATAATTGAAGCCCAACCACCTCGCCACGTGTCACCTTATCAGCTTATCCAGAATCTTCAAACCGGCGAACCAGAGCGTGCCACGTCGACAAAAGCTGGCGTAGCGACGTTGAAGGCCTGGCGTCGCGACGCTGGAAGCCTACCGAGGCCTATAAATTGAGCTCGAGATTTCAGAATTCATGGTACCACTCTCTCTCTTATATTCTATCTAAATAGAGAGTTTCTCTCTCTACTTTCTTTTAATTTTTAGTTTTTTTAGTTTTGTAATTAATTTTAATTACGTTTTGTAATAATAGTAATTTACTTGTTTTTTTACTTTTTACAGTTTTTACTATTTACCATGAGGAGGTAACTTCTACAGCTAGGGTGAAAGGTAATTCTTTTACTGTTACTATTTAGATTAATCTCCCTTAAAAATAATATATTCACTATTTAAAATATTGACTTAAAAAGGATACCGCCATATTGGTCGGTTGGTAATTAATTTTAATCTGGTTTAAACCTGACTAATAAAGGATACCGCCAGATTGGTCGGTTGGTAATTTACTTTTGGTTCCGCCTCTATGGCTGGTTGGACTTAATTTGACTTAATCAGGTTACCGCCTATATCGCTGGTTGGAAAAAGAATCACAAGTTTATATATTATTTTATGGGAGATATCTAAATTAGTAGTAGTAAAAGTAATTCCTTTTACCTTAGCATTTTATTTTATTGTAATTCATTTTTCAGTATTTACTTTACCGCATTTTACTTTATGTCTTTTATTTTCAAGTTTTTACTAGCCCTAGTTATGTGTTGTAACTAAATTAGTTATCTGGGGTTGTGATGACTTTTAATATCACCGTTTTATAAGGGGTTAAATTATAGCTTGGGTAATATAAAGATTTATTTATTGAGTCTTAATCTTAATACTTTTTCATTAACTGGCCATTAATAAAATTGATCTGGTAAATCTAAAATGAACTAGACATAGGGATTTTAGGTTTCAGTCTTAGACTCAATAGCCCACGATCTTCCTTGAGGATAGATAACCCTTTAATAGATTTCCTTACAGGATAGGAATATACCTGTCGGGCGGGGGTAGCCATAATTGGAACTTAAACTTAATGAATCCAGATAATTCGGTTGTAATAGACATATGGTTCAATTGGGTTAAACTGGGTATTTGTGTCTGACCATCGACAGAGGCTTACACATAATTTAGTGTTCCAGGTTAATAAATCAATATATTACCCAACTTTAAGATAACCACTTCATCTTTAAAATGATATTGGAAGAAATCACAACCCTAGATAGTTTTTAATATTGAATTTTCTTAAAACCTATTTTCGACAATTTTATTTACTTGCTTTTAAATTTAGAATCGTCACAATTTCAAATCAATCAATCAACATGTTAGATACTAGTAATCATTTGACCTCATAAAATTAATAGATTAGATATTAAGTCCTCGTGGGATCGATATTTTTATACTACTTGAACGATACGTGCGCTTGCGTTATACGTGTGTGTTTACGCCGGTCAAATATTAGGTCAAAGGGGCAGTAAATAGTGATATATTTTTTCCGCTCATCACACCCTCAAACCTAACATTTTGCTAGTCATCGAGTAAAACAATAAAATAAAATAAAATAACTGAAACTAAATTAAACGAAGCCACTTTCGTAGGGATCACGATTGCATTTAGCGTATGCAACAAGCTTTTAAACCCATAGGTGTCCCTAGTGGACGAGTTATAGTATCGTGATGGCTTACAGTGACGATACCCACAAACGTCAATGAAATGCACACAAAAGCAAAAAAACAAAAGAAACAAATGAAAAAGAAATAAAATAAAAGAAAATAATAGCTATATATACAATGTCCTCAGAGAATGTCTAGCAACAAAGTTAAAGGAACCTTCAAAATACAAACTACAACTAAAATCCTTTCATTTGAACAAAATATCTAAATCAGACTCTGAGTGTGTGTGTGAATAGCTCTGCAAATAGCTTCGATTCTAAGTTATTAACTAGGTGATTTCATCTCAATTCTCAATAGTTAATGGGTCAAACCAACCTGACTATCTAAAATTGTTCTGTCTAATATAATCTGCGCAAAGTGAGATATGTGATTTTTTTTATAACATCTTTAATCCATGTAGCGAGCTTTGGGCCAGTGACTCCCAAAACAGTTGGCTTTAGGGTACTAGGTGTTAAAATACCCATACAGACTTAATTACTCGGATCTCAGATGTTTAAAGGTTCTACCGTTTAATGCGAATAATCTCTGCTTACTGAGGCAAGATGCCCGGTTACTAAGTAGAAACCTTTTATTAATATACACAATTTTCTTTTATTAATCATCATTCCTCATATCATAAATAACTACAGACAGAAACAGTTATTCAGAAAAACGGTCATTCATCAACCACCAATTATTTCAACTAGTCACTTTATCAATTCCTTATAATCTAACTACTACAGAACTATTTTTTAAGTGCATATGAGTCTGACCTAGATATTAGGTTCAAAGTATATGATAAAAGTGAAATTAGCATTTATTTTTTCCTAGAACTTCTTACTAAGACAAACAATCTCATCATTAGACTATATATATATATATACATATATTTATAAAGCATGCAAAAATTAAAACATGCAAGACACGCGACATGCAGGGAATAAAAACATACAGGGAAGGAAAAAAATTAACGGAGAAAACAAATAAACATAAACAACCTCACCCCCAAACCTAAACATAGCATTGTCCCCAATGCGTTACAAAATAAAAGAAAGATAAAAGAACAATGTTACCGTGATTTTTCATTCCTCAGCCTCCTCATTGTCGTCTCTGCTGTACCCTAGATAGGCTGGAATCTGATCATCACTCAATCCCTAATTATGTGCCATTCACTGAAGTAGTTGAGCGATGTAGTTGACCTGAGATTCCAACCGATCTACACGTTGTGATATGGAGCAAGATCACGATGGTCGTTGCGCTGGTTGAGGTTGCTGTTGTGGCTGTTCAGGTGCTGATGAGGAAACCCAACTTTAAAGGTCCAATAGTCGCATTTGGGCTTTATGGATGCGGTTTTGGGCCCAATTGGATCCAATCCATTTGGCCTAAACCCAACTTTGTACAACAAAGCCCAATAAGCCCAATAACAACAATTCAAGCTCAATTTCCAAAATTAGCCCAATTAATTAAATTACACAAATCCAATTTCGCAATTTAATTACCTAAAGTGTATATCATGATTAATCACCCAAATTAACATTTCTAAAACATTAATTCATACAATTAATCATGCTATTTTCATCATCACATGTCCAACACATCTTGATTAAAATCAAACCCATATACATGCTACATTAAGTCTCGGCCAAAAGGGATTTTAATGTCCAACTTTAAACTCAATCCAATTGAATCCAAATCAACATTAATTCAACATCCCCAATTGTTTTCAAGTCATCCAATGAATCAAAAAACAAAATACCAAGACAATAAGGGCACACACCTATTCGGCCAACACATCCAAATTGGGGAAATTTGTTCCAAACATAATTTCATCAAATTGATCCAATCAATTATCAATTAAAACATATTCAAGCATACTTAATCATCCAATTTCATAATTACATGCTCAAATTCATTTTACCCAATTTCATGCTTATAACATACTTGGCAATTTGGGGATTTTACATCCGATTCGAATTCAATCCAATTGATTCCGCAATCGACATTAAATCATCATCCCAAATGATTTCCAACACATCCAATTGTCAAAAATCAAAAATCCCAAGACAATTTAATAGTTATTAAATTCGGCCAAGGTACAAAATTTGGGGGAAAATGTTCCAAACATTATTTCAACAAATTGATCCAATCAATCCTCAATAATAACACATTTAAGCATACTAATCAATCCAATTTCATTAATCATGCTCAAAATCAAATTTGCCCAAATTTTAAGCCCTAACATTTTTCATGCTTTTAACCCAAGCTCTTGATGCAATTGTTGAGTTTTCTAAGGGTCCCAAGATCAAAATACAAGCATGAATCACAAGTGAATACAACGACGAAGTTGCGGAATACTTACATCGAGCGGTTGAGAGACGATTTGGGCAACAAAATTCGTACATCACTGCCCACTGCCACTGCTCACGCAGTAACAGCCCACTGCCCTCCATTTGCTGTTTTTGGTCACCAAATGGTTCCCGACTCATGGGGGGACTTCCCTATAACCTTCGCATTGATCCCGGAGTGTGCTAGCACTCTTGTTTTGCCACAAAACCACTTGCTTCCCACCATTTTCTTTTGATTTATCTCGGCAGTTCACTGCCCAAGTAGAACCAGAAAATGGCGTGAGATGAGAGGAAGAAAATGAGTTTCCAACGTGAGGAGAGAGAAAGTGTGTTAGTTGAAAAAGTAAAGTGTATTAGGTTTCTTTTATTTCCAAAATAATAAACCAAATACAACTTTTTCATTTGGAAAAAGTCAAGCACTTAATGCTTCAATAACTTCCATCAATCACCATCAATCACATCAATCAATCTTGTCAAGTCACATCACTCAAAGTGACAAGTGATTTGACGCTTGATGCGACTAGCGATTTGACGCTTGATTTGACTTGCGTGCCGCACTCGAATTCGAAACGCGAATACGCTCGCAAATAATCTCGGGCTCGGGTTCGCTAATTCCAAATTAACGAATTTTCCGTTGCGTCGCAATTAAAAGATTACGCCTAGCAAAATCACTATTCACGTCGCTAACGAATTAATTCTAAATTAACTCGTTCACACGAATTAAAATCTAATTTCAATTCCGCGTCGAAATCCAATTTCCTTTAATATATCGAATATATTAATTAATCGATTAATTCCAAATTAATCGTTCTCTCTCTTTAAATGATATTTTATCCCAGATAAAATATCTCCGTAATTAATCCCAGATTAATTTTCTCTCTCATCTAATTAATCACAGATTAATTAAAAGTGCGAGTCATACGTCATCAGTGAATCTTTGGGAAGCGACCCATGAGATCCCCAGATATTTTGGCAGTAAATACGGTCGTCGGAGTATCCGAATCACGTACCTACCAAGTACTACGTTCTACCGATTTACGAGACAAGGTCGGCTCCTAGCAAAGCACGATGTCTACCAAATTCTCCGGTCATATTCATCTAAGAATATTAAGATTTGTATCAAGCGTAGTATACCATTGTATTGTGTATATCGGTCCAGTATCGGATAGTCACGTGCTAGGGCTGGGGCTGGATAAGTATCTGTCCCGTCCGAAGCACATGTCGGATGTCTGGTAACATAGTCTCTATAATCGGATATTCATGACCTGGTCACAATATCCCGATTGGATGCGCATCACTCAAGAGCACTAGTACCGTATCCTGCGTGACATCATCTCCACTATGACTGAAGTGATACTTCCGTCTCGACATCACACCCAATACACTACGACTTTCTGATAAACCCAGAAGTGGTGTACACAGAACCGGTTAAAGCCCTGCACACCAAGACCAAAGTCTATCGATTATCGTAAGTATTAGCGATGTAAGTCTCAGGTTAAGACTATACACACCTACCTTGATTTCGGCCTCCCATAGACACATAATCATAATACCAATGGGATTCCGAGGGGTCTATCCAGAGCGAAGCTGTTTCCCGTACCATCGGTGAAACACGACCTCATATCGCACTTGCATAAGTATCCGATACTTATATGTATGAGAACTATGCCGTTGTGCCCTCACAACGCGCACAAGTGCAATACTAGCCTATTCCGCATTATCGATGTCCAGTCTCGATAATACTCCGGCTAGGGATATTTAATGATTAATCCTTCGGGGACTGATACTGTCTCATATCATTCTCAGTCCAGGAACTAATCACAGGGACCTCTCATAATTTATATATCTATGGTGATCTAATCACTAATGATGAGAGTGCAATTTCCTTGTCACATAGTTAATTTGTACAACAACACCATGATCTGTACAAATAGTGACGCTATGGGTCATATTATCCAACAAGCTCTTCATCTGTCATCTGTGAAATGCATGCTCCAATATTCTCATTTTGAGGATGCAGAGTTTCATCTTCACTTGTTGGTGTAGTTGGTACAGACAGCTCTGCTACTTGTTGCTCCTCAGAGATGTAATCAGCAACCAGAGAATTATTCAGATCAAATTGAAACTCTGCTTGTTCGGGCTCCTGAACTAATACCTCTAATTCTTTATACTGCTCAGCCTCTTCCCCTGTTAAGGTGTCATCGTGAAATCTTTGGTACGCGAAGGCTTCGTCAGATTCATCTGAAAATGTTTCGTGAGGTATGTAGCTCTGGTTTTCTGTTAATTGTCTGGTTTGATATATCAGTCTTTGAAGCATATCATCCCATTTTTCATTACTTTTTCTTGAGCATGTCCACCATCTGCCTTATCATATGTTTTTCCTCTGAGGAATATGATTTTTGAGGAGGATCATACGTTGGTGGTAGATAAGATAGAGACCATGGTTCAATGAAATATGCTGGTTTATTATACCATGAAGGATTCTGATAATTCTGCCACCCTGAATTGTAGTTTTTCATGCAATGATTGCTAGAGTGGTTACCATTACATATCTCACATCTGATCACTGTGTTATGAAATGGTTAAGCAAATGTTGTGTTCAATGGCTCTGACATCCATGGATAGTTGTTAGGCTGGACAACAGGCCTCAGAAAACCGGACTGCTGCTGCCTGATATGGGATGTATCTTCTCTTTGTAAAGCTCGTAATTCTTCCATCGCCCAATAATGTTCCATTTTTCAACCACCTGAAAAATAAAAGAAAGAAATAAAAATTACAAATAAGAGTAAAGAAAATTAGATACAAGTAAAATAGATAGCTTCAAAATTAATAAAGCAAGAAAAATAAGTCCCCGACAATGGCGCCAAAAACTTGATGGGTGAAATCACACACGTAACGCAAGCGCATGTATCACTCAAGTAGTATAAAAATATCGATCCCACGAGGACTTAATTTCTACTGTTGTTATTAATTATTGATTCTATTTATTTACATGTATCTAATTAGGTTGAAAAATGAAGGATTGCTTGATTGGTTGGTTGAATGTGGATTTTCTAAATAAATAAATACACAAAAGAAAATATTAAGGAAAATAAACAAAAGACACAAATATCTAAGGTTGTGATTCCACACAATATTATTCTAATGATGAATTGATTCTCTTATATATGTGTAATAAATTAATTTGTTAACCTGGAACACGAAAATATGCAAAAGCCTCTTCCGATGGTCAGATGTAAACACCCAAAGTAACCTAATTAACTATATTCCTATGTTAACCAAGTTACTCTGAATTTATTAAGTTCAAGTTCCAATTGTGGCTACCCCCGCCCGACAAGTATATGTCTATCATGTAAGGAAATCTACCTAAGGGACATCTACCCTAAGGTGAGATCGTGAGCTATTGAATCTAAGGCTGAAACCTAAAATCTCTTTTCCAAGTTCATTTTAAGTTTACCATATCAATCTTATTGGTGATCATGCAACAAGAAGTATTAAGCTTAAGATTCAAACAAACCAAAACATTAAACGTAATATAAATAAATCAATTATTGAACTCGTAAATATTATGCTTATCACTTCCCTAGATTAAAAATAAAGTGATGGGGTTAGGGGATCCACCTTTACTATTTCAAATCGCGAAGTCTCCCTTATTATAATATATAAATTTGCATTTTATTACCAACCGACACAGGCGGTATCCTGATTAAGTCATGTTATAATTAATTCCAACCGACCATAAAGGCGGTATCCAATTTAGTCAGGTTAAAATCAATTTAATTAAGTCTAACCAACCATAAATGCGGTATCCAATTAAGTCAGGTTTTAGGATAAATTATATATTATAATTTAAGGGAGATTAATCTAAATTATCATAATAAAAGTTTCACCATTCCCCCAGCAGAAAATAAACTACAAAACATAAAAGAAATATAAAGTAAATAAACTACTATTACTACTAGAAATAAAAATACATAATTAAAATGCTAAAAATAAATACAAACAAGATACAATCCTTAGATCCTTATTAAGAACCTTAAGGAAAGTATATTTAATACTACTAAAAAATATATATATATATATTATATATATATATATATATATAAATATATACAAACAAGATACAATCCTGAGTTCCTTATTAGAAACCTTAAGGAAAGTATGAATTTAGAAAATGAAATCAGCTTCAATTTATAGGCAAACTTCATCTTCGCGCGTTGCGGCGCGCCGTTGATTCTTGACGCGTGTACACGGTTTGACGAGATGATGACTCGTGGTTGTCAGTAGAATTATTGGCTCGACGTCGCGATACTAATGTCATGCTGACATAAGCAATGACGCGTGTCGGCAGAGTGAATTATTGTGCTGACGTCATGATGACGTGGCAATGTCGTAAGTGCTGACCATGTGATGATGTGGTGATGACGTGTTTCGGTAGAATTGTAATTGATGCTGACGTCATGTTGATGCATGTCGGCAGCATAATTACGTCAACGCGTTGCGACGTGAAATTCCAATTTTGCCATTTTTGTCCGTTTTTCACCGTTTTAGCCCCATGTTGACTCCATTGAGTCCCAAAACTTTATTTATCTGCAAAACATACAAAAACATATCAGAATATTCATAAAACCCAAGAAACCAAACAAAATAGTAGGTCAAAGGGGCGGTATATAGTGATATATTTTTCGCTCATCATTGTTGCGGCGGATCCGAATCTCCTATGGTCGAATTGGAGCCCCTCGTAGCGAAAATGGATCAAACCAACAGATACAGAATATGAGTGTATTTTTAAATAATTAAATGAGATAATATATTCCATTACGAGTCTATATGAAAAATATTCGGTACGAATCGCGGTCCGGAAGCTCTGGAATAGAGAAAAAGAACTTTCAGTGCACGCAGCGACGCACGAGTGTGAGAGCATCAGCTCTCCGCTAGTCGCAACACGACCCTACATATTTTTGAATCATAAAACATGCAAAAAATCTAATTTTTCACCCAAATCACTTCCAATTTTCTCCAAGCACCCAAAATTTAATTTTTAAATATCAACATATTTTAAACACATCTAAAATAATTAAAAAATAAAAATCATATTTTTCAATATATTAAATATTTTTACAAAACATAAATATATTCAAAATACATATATGTATCAATTTTGAATTTAAAATACAAACCAAACAAGAATCTCACAAAGAAGTAACCCTTAAATAATTTTAGGTCACCTAAAGGTAGTCAAATGATTTTAGAATGGTAGCTAAAGTTCCAAACTTTTATCTAGAGTTCAAAACTCCATCTTTTGTATTTCATGTCCAACATACACAAAACTTGACCCAATCACAACCAACTTATTTTTCCATCATTCTAAATCATCTATACACAAATTCTTAACCTTTCTTTCAACTTCAAGCTATGTTATTATGCATCAAATACATAATACATCACCATATTCTTCACTAATATTATCAAATCATTAATTAAAACATACCTTACTAGAGAATATCAAAACTTACCTAGCAAGCTTGGATGAAAGATCAAATCTTCTTTTATTGTTGAAAAATTATAGAGAACTTCAAAAGAAGTAACCCTTGAGCAATTCTATGTTAGGGTTGGTGCTCGGAGTGCCAATCCGGATCATATTTATGTCCGATTCATGAATACAAACAATGTCTTTTTCCATAATATTACTTATTTAATGGTAGCACCTCTTGTCTTTTATATACATATTCGATCTAATTACGATTAGATATCTAATTATGATTAGATTGAAACTAAATCTGATTTAGTGATACATGTATATTAGACAAAGCCCTAGGATTTACAATGTAGTGCGCAGTTACAACGTAGTTTGTAATTGACATTGGGAAGCGTCACTATAAGTTGTATATCCTTAAATAAAGTTCCTAGTCAAGATTTACTAACACAGGTCAGTTAGTAAAATCCACTGAGACCAGTACATGTCGTATATCGTGACTTGGTCCAATGGTTTATCTCAATGAACCATGAGTCTCGGGAGACTCGTATAGACATGTAGATGTTTATTTGATAAACACTGAACGACTCACTAAAGATTTCCTAATATATGGTACACCAACGTCAATAGGAATCTTCTCGAGTTGAGCGAGCATAGTGATCCTTCAACTTGAGATACCACAGTGGATATATGAGTTATCCTCCACACTTTGATGGCAGTCACGTCACTGATCTATTTAGATTAGACCTCCGCCTGTTCGTTGGGTGTGGACTGATGCTCGTGATATCCAGTGCGTATCAAGATAGAATCTGTCAGTCATGTGTACAGGGTATAGGTATCCTGCACGTGTTTGCGATCTAGTAAATCCATGGCCGTGGTATAACTTCGGAAGCAAGTTCCGAGCGTTATTTAGAGATCGTAAATTTGAAAGTCGACTATATTATACCATAAGGATTTGACGTTCTTATCTATATCCCAGGTATAATATGGATAGCCTGTGACAGAGGGATTATACGTATGCAATGACCTCAACTTGCATAGTTTAGCGAGATTATCTGTGGTTGTCATAATTCATGAGTGTGTGAATTATGGACACGAAATTAGATTTCGCAACTGATAAACCTAAACTTAGAGAGTCCCACAATATGAAGTGTACTCGTTGAGCACTTGGGCAACGCGTTATGAATAATAGAGATTATTCATAATATTTCACCGAATTAAATGAGTTAATTCGAATAGTTTAAATGGTTAAACGAAAACAAATGCTTTAGGGAATTTTTGTTAATCGTAATTGTTGTGTATTTGTATCTGATATATAATTTGATTAGATACACATTAATTATTTGTCAAATGAGATTTTGACACATGCCATTAATATATGTATTTGTTATTTATTGTAAATAAAAATACATATATAATAATTATTATATTAATTAATTATTTAGATATTTAAATGTTAATTATTTGAATAATTAAATAATATCCATATTACATAAATGTTATACAATATTTTTAATTATTGTTGATACATGTGGCATGTTTTAATTAAGCTTAATGTGTGCAAATTTGATTTGCTAACATAAAGTTTGGTTTTAATTTAATGAAATTAAATTACAAAAATGACCAAAATGCCCCCACTAAGTCGGCATTGGCATTTTTAAAAGGGAACAAATTTTCTTTTCACTCAGATGGGAAGCCATAGCCAAAAATCAATCCTCCAAATACCTCTCAAATTTTGCTTGATGATCCAAGGAAGAAAATCAAGAAAATCAAGAAAAAGCTTTAGGAAATTAAGAGATTAAAGGTAATCCTCAATATCTTTAAGCTTTGAAAGCATGTTTCTTGTTCTTGATCATCTAGATGGATTCTAAGGTTTTTTCTCTTCTTAGAACTTGGGTATTTTTGATTTGGAGGATGGAATGGAAGGCTTGGTGCATGTGTGAAGTGAGATTGAATGATATTATTGTAATATATGTTCAATTTGATCATTTGATGATATGTTGTCATTATAGAGTGTTATGACCACTCTTTTAATGCCTAAAATTATTCTTGGGTGCTTCATTGGTGGTGACTTGGATTGGTGTTAGTATTAATATGATTAATATTGAGAAAGTTGGATTAAAGCATGAAAAATTGATAATTTTTGTTACAAAATCAGATCTGGAAAAGCTGGGTTTATTGTAATGAAAATTATGTCATTTAAATGTATTGGATGTGTTTTGGGTGTTGGAACAATTGCCGGAAACTGTTTCGGAATTGAAATAAGTGAAAATGGCGAAAAACGGCATTACCAGGTGGCTTTTGAGCCAACCGGGTGACGGCTGCCCAAACAGTGAATTGGTCACTGTTCGGGCAGCCCATGAACTGTCCTAGTACTGTTGGTGCTGACCTGGGCAGCCCCCATGTGCATTGGGTAGTCGGTTCAGTCAAAAAAACATTTTATGCCATTTTACAGAAAACAAATTTCGTAAAAGTTTCGCGATGTTCCTTTACTATTTATGTCGTTATTTGATATCGAATAAATATGTTTAGGTGAAATATGAATGAATTATTCATATTGGATATTGAATAATTTATTTGGTAATTTATAATGTTTTAAATTACGATTTTACTCGAACCGCGAGCTTCCGCTGCGCCTGCGCCAAAACCCCAACATTCTAGGTCGCTTAAAGGTATTCAGGTGATTCTAGAATGATAGTTATAGTTCCAAAATTTTATTTAGAGTTCAAAACTCCATCTTTTGTATTTCATGTCCAACATACACAAAATTTGACACAATCACAACCAAATTTTATTTTCATCATTCTAAAGCATCTGTACACAAATCTTTAACATTTATTTCAACTTCAAGCTATGTTATTATGCATCAAATACATAATACATCAACATATGCTTCTCTAGTAATATCAAATCATTAATGAAAAAATAGCTTATTAAAGAATATCAAAACTTACCTAGTAAGCTTAGATGAAAAATCAAATTTTCTTCTATTGTTGAAAATCGTAGAGAACTTCAAAAGCTTCTCATACAATTATTTTCTTTAGGTTAAAACGTACTTATCAAAATGCTTAAACATATCTTTTATAATTAAGCTTATCATTTATTATATTAATAAAAGTTTTAATCAATTTTTTGGTGGGCTTAATTTAATTTGTCTAAATATGCATATTAGGTGTAATCTTATCATTTTTATCTAACAACTTGATTAATCAAATTAAATCAAGTGATATACACCTATTAATACATATTTGTAATTACCAAAATATCTTCCAATTGTAGAGATATTTATGAAATTACAACAATGCCTTTATGTGATTATTTATTTAATAATTAAATAAATTTGATTAATCTAATTAATCTTATTTGGTCTAGTAAATAATTAATGTTATCTAATAACACTTAATTATTTTTATTGATAATTATAATATCAAATATTATTCATTATCAAACATGATTGGCTACCCTAGTGCTCAACTAGTACACTTCATGTTGTAGGACTCTCTAAGTTCAGACATGTTCGTCATATAACCCTAACTCATATATACATTATTCAGCCACTCCAAAATTACGAAGAACATGAACGACCTTTCTAAACAATAAAAGTCGAGGTCATCACATATGTTTAGAATCCTTCCATCGTAGGCTATCCGAGTTGTGCTTAAAAACCATAGATTACACCGTAAAGTTTCAAAGGCGCACACCTCATATTGTCGACATATCCATAATTTTTTTATAACTAATTAGAACATTATTTCTAATGCATTTCTGATCAATCCTAGATGATCGGCTTTGGTCAAAGTCTCAAGAATCGTGAATTATAAACGTGGATATATAAACCTCTTATGGTACACATACAGGCCGATGGATTTTATCTTGATACTTACCAATTCACGAGTGCATCGATCCATACCCTACGAACATCTAGAGGTCAGACCATGAAAGATCTCTAACATATATGTCATCTAAGTGTGGAGGATCACACACAAAATCAACGCTATCATATAGTCAAATGACAACATATGCTAATTAACTCGAAGTGATCTCTATTAAAGGTGGTGTGTACTACCAACTATTAGAAACATCCTGAATTATTCAGTATTCGCTCCCTCGAATACCCACATATCTATATGAGATGCCATTACGCATGGTCCATTGGGTTAAACCATTGGAACTCTGATTCCAATTTACAACAAATGTTAGTCTTCTAAGTTATAAGAATTCGATCGTATTCCAAAACCAATGATTAGGAATACACACACACACACACGCACACTTTAAGAATAGTTTATAATAGTAATATTATCCCAATATCGGACCACACCCAGTATCCAATATTACTATGTGACTATTCTAAGGTCGGTGTCATTCTCAGCATATATGTCTGTGTGTGTTTATATATTAAATCAATATGCACTAAGATATAATAACACAATAATAATTATTATTAACAAAATTGAACTGAAAATATAGTTATTTTATTAATTAATAATCAAATATAAGGTATAATATATTATTTGGATTAACACTCGAGACATCAACTCCAACAATTATATCATTGGGTTTTCTGATCTCATTTATTCAATGCCTCTTAAAAAAGATGAAAAAATATTGATACAATAAGGGTGACCCGAAGCTACTATTGCTATAGAGGCCCGTGGGCCCTCGCCGTGCAATGCAAATCCAACTTATGGGGGAAAATGCCATAATGGTTTTGTCCATCCCCATGCTATGCAACACCCGAGGACACCGTTTTTCCTCAAAGTTGTCTTCAATCCTTACGTGTTGTGGTCACCTGGGAGCGCCAAAGGCCACGCTGGCCCTCTCGTCGAACATGATATGGTCAGCCCAAGACGTCAAACACCACGCAGGCCTTCTCGTAATATCCCTCAAAGGTGCAACCCATTGGTTATTAACGCTCCAGCCCGAGGGTTTGATAATGACACCGGAGATTGGCGTACCACGGGGGGTCGTGCCTTTCCCACATGTCTGGCACCCCTTGATGTATTTCGATCACGAGTATCTTACAATAATATTAAACAAGTCTTTACCATCCAAATAACAAACAAACATAAGTGAACAAGTTTTTTTTTATTTATAAATGGAAAGCCCTATTCATATTCTTGAGATCTACTGCTATTCTTATAATTTTTTGAGGGTCATTTTAAGAGAAGCTCTATTGAAAATTCATCCTTAACATTTCTGCATTCTAGGGCTTCTTGATTCGAGTGTTATCTAGCTATTCCAAGTGATAGACCCCCTACCTGATGACCTCATAAGGTCCTTCCAACTTGGCTCCCAGAAAGCCTTCTTCAGGCCTTCTTTTATTTAGGATGACCTGCCTCCGGACCACGTCTTTTTTTGAAGAAGCGAGCCATCTTTTACTGATATGCTCCCATCTTGAGTGTTGACCTATCTCTTTTTTCTTCTACCAGGTCAAGGTGGTGCCCGATGAGTTCTTTATTCTTTCCTTCCTCAAAATACTGGACCCGTTGGGTTGTCATCTTAATCTCTGCTAGAATCACTACTTCACATCCATAAGCCAATGAGAAGGGAAATTCCCATGTGGAGTCTTTGTAGGTTTTCCGATGCGCCCATAGTACTTTCGATAGCTCTTCAACCCACAATCTTTTGCATAACCCGAGCCTCGCCTTCAGATTATTCTTTATTATTTTGTTCGTCACTTCTACTTGTCCATTTGACTTCGGATGTGCAGGTGATGCAAATCTTAAGGAAATCATGAGATCTTCATAGAGCTTCCTGAAGCTTGCACTGTCAATCTACTTCTCATTATATGTGATGATGACCTTAGGGATCCCAAAACAACACATAATATTTTTGTTCATGAAATCTGAGACTTTCTTCTAAGTATGGCGGACAGTGGCTCGACCTCCACCCACTTGGTAAAATAGTCAAGTGCTATAATTACAAACTTGGCTTGGCCCTGACCCGTTTGCATAGGTCCACTGAGATCCAGCCCCTACTGGGCAAAAGGCCAAGGGCTCGACAGGATGGTCAGCCACTCGGGCTGTTGGTGAGGCACATTAGCAATCCTCTGACACCCATCATATGCCCGTGCTACTCTCAGCCTATCTTGATGCAGCATCGGTAAAAAAAAAACCTTGTATGAGTGTTTTGTAGGCAATTGATTTGCCACCGAAATGCCTCCTCGAGCCAAAGACACCTCAGATACGGTATCGCGTAGCCCCTTCTGTACAACACCCAATTTATCAGGTAAAAATATGCACTCCGATATTTCAATCTCGTGGCCACTTTCTTGTCCTCCGATAAGTCCCCAACTTATAAATATCACTTAATCGGGTCCATCCAGGTCGATTTATCTTCAACCTACACCTTCATCATGTTAGGTTCTCCTACGCATTTTGGCTATAAGATTCTCAATGGTATAATCCGAAGAATCTCTGACTTGTTGGACGAAGCCAACCGAGCCAGTGAATCTGCCTGCTAATTACTCTCTCGACCGACTTACACGAAGGTCATGTCTCTTATTCCTTCAACCAATTTTTTCATCTCCATAATATAGGCTATCATATTGGGCTCCCTCGCTTGGAATCCATTATTCAACTATTGTACGGCCAACTAGTCACTATTTACTATTACATCTCGCACCCTGACTGCCTCATAAAGCCTCAGTCCAGCAAAGATTGATTCATACTCAGCCTTTTTATTGGTTCAACCTCCACCTCTATCATGTTTGGTTCTCCTACGCATTTTGGCTATAGGATTTCCAATGGTATATTCCGAGGAATCTCTGACTTGATGGACGAAGCCAACTGAGCCAGTGAATCTGCCTGATGATTACTCTCTCGACAGACCTTCTCGAAGGTCACGTTTCTCATTCCTTCAACCAATTTTTCACCTCCATGATATATGCTATCATATTGGGCTTCGCTTGGAACCCATTATTCAACTGTCGAACGACTAGTTGGGAGTCACACGTTACTATTACATCTCTCACCTCATCCGCCTCACAAGGCCTCATTTCTTAGTGTATAACTTAGTTCCTCACCTTTATTTATGAGAATGATACCAGCCCCACATCCTTTGCGAGCTAACTGACCCATTGATAAACAGTTCCCACTTCTCCTCCATGATTACCATGATTTGCGGCCCAGTAAATTCTGCCACAAAGTCAGCCAGAGCTTGTCCCTTGATTGACCCCCGAGGTAGGTAAGATATATCATACTCACTAAGATCTACTGCCCATTTTGCCAGACGACCCAAGGTATTTGGTCTATGCAATATTTATCTTAGGGGGTGGTCGGTATATACCTCGATGGGATGAGCTTGGAAATATGGACTTAACTTCCTTGATGCAATTACTAAGGACAGAGCCATATGCTTATGGGCTGGGTATCAATTCTTGGCATCTAATAAGACCTTACTAAAATAATACACCAGCCTCTGAATTTTTATATTTCTTGTACTAACACTGAACTTAGAGCATGTTCTTAAACAACTAAATACAGAAATAATCTCTCACTTGGAATTGACTTAGCCAGAAGTGGGGCTCGGGTAAGGTATCATTTGAGCTCTTGGAATGCCTCCTCGCATTCGCTTGTCCTTTAGACTTCATTTTTTTCGTTCTTGATCAGTTGGAAGAAGACATGACACTTATCTATGGCCTTAGAGATAATTTGGTTGAGCGCTGCTACCCGACCAGTCAAGCTCTGCACCTATTTCACCATCATTGGGGATTTTAGATCCAACACTGCCCTAATCTTCTAAGGGTTGGCCATGATGTCTCTCGCATTGACCATATACCCCAAACAAATTCCCGAATATACCCCAAAGGCACACTTGTCTGGGTTCAGCCTCATGTTATAATTCCTTAAAAGTTCGAAAGTTTCTATGAGGTCCCCTAGATGGTCATCAGATATTATAGTCATTATTATCATTTCATCTGATACGTTGCCCCATTATTCTTTAATCCAAAAGACATCACCTTATAGCAATATAGCCTTTGATTCGTAATGAAGGTCATCTTTTCTTCGTCCTTGAGATGCATTTTGATCTGGTTGTACCTTGAGAAGGCATTCATAAAACTGAGCAGCCTGTGGCAAGCTGTCGAATCCACTAGTCGATCATCATTTGGGAGTGGGAAACTATCTTTTGGGCAAGCCTTATTTAAGTTAGAGAAATCCATACACATCCTCCATTTTCTGTTCGCCTTCTTCACCATGACCGTATTTGATACCCACTCTATGTACTGAACCTCTCTGACTAACCCGACTGATGAACACTAAAAATTGCACATTTATTAAAAGAAAAATTAATCATTTTACACTTATAGTTTCATTAATCTTCTTAATTTAGCACATTGGTTAAATAATAATTATATTTATGTTTATTGTGATTTTTATCTTTTATGTAGGTGAAATAATACTTTGGATGCATATCTAGAAAAATGGACTTGACATTTGGATTTTGGAGACAAAAAACTAGAAATGTCATTCTAACAGTATACAAATTCAGAAATTCCAACAATGCGTAACTTTCGTAATTTGGCCATAACCTTTTACTCCGATATCGAATTGAGGTGATTCCCATTCCAGATGAAAGAAGACTAAAAGATATATAACTTTGTTGTTGACAAGATTATCTAATTCGGAGGTTTTCAAGGTCGAAATTTATTAAAAAAAAATCCAAAGTGTATTATATATAATTATTAAAGCAAATAAAACAAGAAGGAAAAAAAAAAGGGCCAATCCACTTTTGACAAATTTGCATTGTAAATTATCAAAGCCACCATTTTTGACAATTAACAATGAAAATTGTTAAGGAAAGAGGGTGCTGAGCCCTCTATAAATAGATGTGCTCAACACCTTATTTCCTTAGTCAGATTTTCATAGTTCTCTCTGAAAATTTGTCGATTTCTAGCTATTGTGTATTTTATTTTTTTTAAAGCTTTCTTGTAATTTATTTTTCTTTCAATAATAAAATTATGTGTGTTTTTATTTAAAATTATGAGTAGCTAATTTTTTTTTGCTGGGGTAAAGGGAGAAACTTTTAATATGAAAATTTAGATTAATCTCACTTATATTGTAATATATAAATTGAAATCTAATGATTAATATTTAATTTAATTCAGGATTAATTATTGACAAACTTCGTTACCATCTACATGGCTGGTTTTATATGTTTTGGCATAATTAATTCCTGAAATAAATTAATTGGGTAATATTGACAAATTTATATATTATAACAAGTGAGATTTCTAAATTTAATATTAAAAGTGGATCCCCTAACCCCAGTATTTTATTTTATTGTTGCAATCAAATTTAAAATTTTTCAATCATTTTAAAAAATCCATTCTTTTAATTTTTCACTCAAATTTTTATTTTATCCTATTAAATCTATTCCCTGTGGATCGACCCCGATCTTATCGGGTTATTTTATTACTTAGACACTCTTATACTTGGGAGTTAAAGAACCATTTTTTAAGCGTGTCAAGTTTTTGGCGCCGTTGTCGGGGAATAAATTTAGTAGATAGAATAATCTCTGTGTATATATATTTTTTTCTTTCTTTTTATTTTTATTTTTATTTTTTTACTTTTGTATTTTTGTATTTTTTCTGCATCTCATTTTCTTTCATTTTACATTTGTGTAGATCCAAAATGTCCTGATTGATCCTAAATGAATCTTGAACCCGGAAATCCCACATACAGACAAACCCTGTTTTTAATTCTTCAAGGTTACATAAGACAAAAAAATAAATTAAAATGGAGCTTGCATTTTGGCAAAGAATTTCTGGAACCATCCCCATCCGGAGATTCTTCCATTTTTTTTTTGTGAGAACTTAATTTGAGAAATTGAGACAGCTGAACGAGAAATTCAATTGAGATCTGAATTGACAAGAATCAGAGGACATTTTTAGATCTAAATCACTGCATTTGTATTTTTAAATTTTAGCATATAGTCTGCATTTAGGTTGCATAAGACATTGGTCTCGATCATCTAATGGTAGATTAAATAGAGAGTCTCCATCACTTTTGTCGTCAGTCAAAATTGCCGATAACCAAAATGAAAGTCCATCTTTCTGAGTTGAAAACGCGGTTGATCTGGAAGAAAATGAGTCTCAGCATGGCGATCTTAATCATCCTAGGACACTCAGACAATTCATGAATACCGCTAGGATAAGATCACCATCTTGCATTATTTTTCCCCTAGATGCAGCACGTTTCAATTTTAAACCATGTGTCATCCAACTTTTACCCACATTCCACGGTCTAGAATCAGAAAATCCTTATCAGCACTTAAGGGAATTTGAAGAGGTTTATAACACATGCACATACCAAAATTGCAGCATGAATATAATTCGATTAAATTTTTTTCCCTTTTCTTTAAAGAATAAAGCTAAAATTTGGCTGCAAAATCATAGTTCAGAGTCCATCAGAACATTGGATGATTTGTAAGAACAGTTTTTAAAAAACTTCTTTCCCCTAAGAGGATAAACTCCTTTAAGAGGAGAATCACAATTTTCACACAAGAGTCGGGGGAAACACTTTACCAATGTTGGGAGAGATTTAAAGAAATGTTGAATGTTTATCCACATCACGGGTTTGAAACATGAAGGCTAGTCGCCTACTTCTACGAGGGTTTAACACCCCAATGTAGACAAGTAGTGGAGATGATGTGTAATGGTGAATTTAGGGACAAAAATCCCGAAGATACACTAGATTACCTACAACACATAGCAGATAATGCACAAATATGGGACACAGTTGGCACTTATGTGTTGTCTGTAAAATCACAGCCATCTGGTAGAGGTATGTTTAACCTTAGGGAAAACCATGAACTTTTTACTAAATATGCATCTCTAGCTAAAAAAAATAAAGGCATTAGAAATGAGGAAAAATGATCATGTCAAGTCAATTCAAGAAGTGACTTGTCAAATCTGTAATTCAAATGAACATGTCACACAAGTTTGCCCAACCTTACCAGCTCAGTAAGAATGTCTCCACGACCAAGTCAGTTCCATAAACACCTTCAAGAAACCAAATCCAAACCTATACCCCCAAACCTACAATTCTGGTTAGAGAAACCATTCAAACTTCAATTGGAGGAATGATAACCAAGCATAACCGTCGCAACAACCTCTCCAGGTACACTAGAATTTCCAAAATTCCAGAGTTACGTACCATATGTCCCACCGCCTAGGAAAACCCTTGAGGATACCTTACATGTATTCATTAAGAAAAAGGAAGCCATCAATAACCAAAATGTGCAAACATTGATTGATCTGAAATATACTTTTTCCAAAATCACATATGTTTTGACCATTAATGAGAAATGAAAGTTTCCTGCACAACCACAGCCAAATCCCAAAAGTCATCAAAATCCTAACGAATGTAGTTCTGAAAGTCAACATATAGACCATGTCAAATATGTTATTATTCTTCATAGTGGTAAGGTCATCCAGAGACTTATTCTTGAACCTCGCGGAACTGAAAATAAATCAGATTCAGAGGGTAAGGAAGGGGTTGATGAACCATTACCTGTCATTGATGATAACAATTTCTGTCATACACCTCTATTTCCACAGGCATTAAAAATAAAGAAATTGAACCATTCCCCAAAAATATATGAAATATTCAAACAGGTAAAGGTCAATATTCTTTTGATAGACGTCATCCAACATATACCATCTTATGCCAAATTTCTGAAAAACTTATGCACCATTAAAAGAAAACAGCAGTTAAGAAAGAAAATTTCTCTAGTTGAATGGGTAGTTCCATTCTCTCAACCAATAATGCATAAAATACAAGGATCCTAGTTGTCAAACTATTTCATGTATTATTGGAAGTCAAAAAATTGAAAATGTTTTGCTTGATCTTGGAGTCAGTGTCAATTTTCTTCCATTTTCGGTTTACCAACTTAATATTGGTGAGTTAAAACCAACCTCAACTACTCTTTTACTTTCCGATAAATCAGTCAAGGTACCGAAAGGAATTGTTGAAGACGTGTTATTACAAGTCGATAAATTCATATATCATATGGATTTTATTGTCTTGGAAACACAACCTGTAGTAGACAGTTATAAGCCGATTCATGTAATACTTGGTTGCCCATTTTTAGCAACCGCTAACACTTTAATTAATTACAGGAATAGAATCATGAATTTATCTTTTGGCAATATGACATTGGAGCTTAATGTTTTTAACATATGCAAACAACCATATGATGAGGACAATGAAGATGAGAGCATGGACCTAATTGAATCAATTATGGATGAATATATTCAGGGGAGTTTATCTGATCCTACGGAAATTTGTACAGCTAATTTTCTTAAATCAAGTACGTAATTAGATTTGGATATTTCTAATGATTTTTCTTTACTTGATTCTACACAGGTACTGGAAGACGATGAAGGGAAACAAAATTTTGAGGAACTAGGAACACTTGAAGAAGAGAAACATGAAGAAGCACCTAAATTGGAATTGAAGACTGACCGGTGCTTTCACACGCGTATAACGTAAGCGCACATATCGTTCAACTAGTATAAAAAGTATCGATCCCATGATGACTTAAGACCTAATCTATTATTTTATGAGGTCAAATGATTACTAGTATCTAAAATTTTGATTGATTGATTTGAAATGGTGATGATTTTAAACTTAAAAAAAAGTAAATTAAATTGCTCAAAATTAAATTAAATAATATTCAATATTAAGAAACAATCCAGGGTTGTGAATCTTTCCAATATCTTTTAAAAGATGAAGTGGTTATTTCATGTTTGTGTAATATATCGGTTTACTAACCTGGAAAACGAAATTATGCAAAATCCTCTGTCGATGGTCAGATGCAAATACCCAGTATAACCCAATTGAACCATATGTCTATGTCAACCAAATTACCTGGATTCATTAAGATTAAGTTCCAATTGTGGTTACCCCCGCCCGACAGGTATATGTCTATCTTGTAAGGAAATCTATTAAAGGGTTATCTATCCTCAAAGAAGATCTTGGGCTATTAAGTTTAAGGCTAAAACCTAAAATTCATTTGTCAAGTTTATTTTAGATTTACCAGATCAATCTTATTAATGGCCAGTTAATAAAAAGCATTAAGCTTAAGACTTAATAAGTAAACCTTGGAATTACCCAAACTATAAAATAACCCCTTATAAACCGGTGATACTGGATTTCATCACAACCCCAGATAACAGGCTTAGCTACGACACATATCTAAGGCTAGTAACAACTTAAAAATAAAAGACATAAAGTAAAATGCTGAAAATAAAATGCTGGAAAGTAAATAAAGAAAATTACAATAAAAGAAAATGCTAGAGTAAAAGGATCCACTTTTATCACTACTATTTTAGATATCTCGCTTAATATAATATATTAACTTATGTTATATTACCAACCAGCCATATAGGTGGTATCATGATGAAGTCAGATTAAGTCCAACCGACCATAAAGGCAGTATCACAATTTATCCATAAACTAGCCATATAGGCGGTAATTACCAACCGACCAACCAGGCGGTATCTATGCTCAGTCAGGTTAAAACCAGTTTATAATTGATTACCAACCGACCAATATAGCGGTATCCTTGTTAAGTCAAGATTTAAATAGTAAATATATTATAATTAAGGGAGATTAATCTAAATAGCAGTATAAAAGATTTACCTTTCACCCTAGTAGGGGGAAATTACCTCCTTATGTTGAATAGTAAAAACTGAAAAAGTAAAGAAAGTAAATTATTATTACAGAAAGTAATTAAAAGTAATTCCAAAACTGAAATTACAATAAACTAGATATAAAACTCCATATTTACATCAGAGAATTCAGAGAGGAAGGTACATCTGAAACTGAAATCTCGAGCTGAATTTATAGGCGTCGATAGGCTCTCCACGTCGCGACAGGCAAGGATCACGCGCCGCGACGCGATACATGTCACATTCTGATTGGTTCTGCCGAGATTCTATCCGATGACGTGGAATTTTGGATGATTAATTCAATAATTGAGCTGATGTGGCAGTGACGTGGCAATTACGTGGCGACACGTGGTGATAGTGATTATCGACACCGTAGGAATGTGACACGTGGCGCGCTATGATTGGCTGATGATGACGTGGAAATGACGTGGCAAATTGACTCAATCTTCTGCTAACATGGCTGACACTTGGGGTGACAAGTGGCGACACGTGGCGATGGTGATTGTCGGCACCATATGATGATGACACATGGCACGACGCAAATTAGCAGATGGGCTGTGATGTTGACACGTGGCACGACACACGTTAGCAAAGTCAAATTTCTCAGATTCTGACACGTGTCCCCGACCCATGTTAGCATGGAGCGGCGCACGTTAGGCGTCGCGACGCACCAAATTAGCATTTTGCCTTTTGTGTCCTTTTTCACTGTTTTGGCCCCAAATCACCTCCAGAGAGTCCTGAAACTTTATTTATCTACAAAATAACACAAACACATCAAAATATTCACAAAACTCAAGAAACTAAATAAAATATTAGGGCAAATGAGTGAGAAATAGTGATACATTTACCACTCATCACACCCCCAAACCTAATATTTTGCTAGTCCTCGAGCAAAACACAAAATAAAATAACATAAACATCTTTAAAATAAAATTTAACTAAGCCACTTTCGTAGGGATCATGGTTGCATTTAGCGTATGAAACAAGCCTTTAAACCCTTAGGTGTCCCTAGTGGACGAGTTGTAGTCTCGTGAGTTTACAGCAACGATACCCACAAATGTTTTACAAAAGTTTTACAAAAGTAAAAAGATAGTAAAAACTAATGCACACAAAAGCAAAAAGATAAGAGAAAAGAGAATAAAGAAGTTAGTGACTAATCAGGTGAAACTTCTACTCCAAGTTACTAGTTGTTTTCTTTCTTTCTAAATTACCGAATAAGTAAACTCTCTGATTCTATTTACCATTCTCCATATACACAGCCAACAAAATATTAAACAGCTCATTTTCGCCCACAACAGTCACAAGTGCAGTTGAGAAGAGAGTAATATTTTTGTTCTAAAGTTTTATCAGAATTCACACCTTTTTGCAGCAATGGAATAATTTTTCTGATTTTTCTCTTTCTTTTTGAATTTTTTTTTATTTATATACAATATCTTCCATCTATGTAGCGAGCTTTGGGCCAGTGACTCCCAAACCAGTTGGCTTTAGGGCACTAGGTGTTAAGACACCCATACAGACTTAATTACTCAGACTTCAGATATATATATTTTTGCAGCATCTTTCGATCCATGTAGCGAGCTTTGGGCCAGTGACTCCCAAACCAGTTGGCTTTAGGGCACTAGGTGTTAAAACAACCTTACAGACTTAATAACTCGGATCTCAGATTTTTTTTTTTTAATTTTTTTACTCCATCACTTCTTATAGATGTTTCCTCCAATTAAACTAGAGCATTGAATATTACAAACTTTTCAATTACAGCTCATATCCATATGTTACCTTGCACATTGATAATACCTGTCAACTGAGCATATGAAGATCCATTTTAGTCATTATTATGGAGAATTCACAAATTCGAAAATGGGTTGAAATACGTATCAGGAGTGGGAACTCCTTACATAGCTATCTCTTACCAATTTCACCCGATTAATCAAATTAAAAACATAAAATATTTTTTTTATTTTTATTTTTTTGTAAAAGTTTTCATTTATTTTTTTGTATTTTTCGAAAAATTTTGGACTAAAAATAAAAACAAAATACAAACAAGATACTAATCAACTTTCCCCCCAAACCTAAATGAGACATTGTCCTCAATATCTTAAACAATAGAAGAATAGTTTAGAAGATAGTACCTGGTTAGCTGAAATTCTACATATAAATAGGAAATTTAAAGGTTAAGATCCAGATTTATCCGACGCTTCTTACCACGATCATCATCGGACCATTTTATCTTGGAAATGATAGGGTCAATTTGTGGTTTATAGGCTAAGATTTGGTCAATTAAATCTTGGGCAGTTCTGGCAGTGAAGAGGAGTTCTTTTAAAGGTTTTGACACGAACCCATTTCTCCGAGCATCATCAAGAAATACACAAAGAAAATCATAAAATCCTTCTGCGTTGAACAATCCAATTGGTTATGGTGTATGTTCAAGTTCGCCTAAGATAGCATTGTAAAAATCTCCTCCAACGTACCCAAACCACCTGGCAAAGCAATAAAAGCATCAGCACGGTTAATCATTTCCACCAGTCGTTCAGACATACCTGGCATTATCAGTTCTTCTCCATTTGATAATCCTATAAGATCTGCCTCTGCCAAGGGTTTTGGGATGATTTCAAGAACTTGACTGCCTCGATCCTGGACGGCCTTTGAAACGATCCCCATTAGTCCAAGATTGCCTCCTCCATATACTAGCTGCATATTCCTTTCTATTAAGACTCGTCCCAATTCATGTGCTGCAGCTACGTATTGTGGCTTAGTACCAACACTAGTACCGCAAAACACACAGATGTTTTCAACTCTTCTTTTAGAAGTGACTTCCATTTTTATGTATTTCTTTCTCAGCTCTGGATGCCTTCAAAAGTGAAATGATGAGTTGAATTTATAATACCTGAAAAAGATTAAGTAATAATAGCACTAGTATCTTCCAAATGACGATTGTTAGCAAAACAATAAATCGTGAAAGGTCAAAAAGGGTATGGATCCTGTATGTGAAAATAAAACACAATTATTAGGAAAAGACAAAGAGATATAATATTTACAAGAAAGTAACAGCTTGATTGACGTCTATGCGTCAGGGACAAGCTTCCCATCCAATTTTCTTATAAATTGGCAAACAAGGTCTTTTTGAGTCAGATTCCCGAGACTTAACTGTTGTCTTTCTTTTTAGAATTGTGTATATAACACACGAATTTCTTGATACACATATCCAATGGGATGTGTCTCAAGAGTTTTAGATATGTCATCCAAAGACTCCTTACTCAAGCCATCCATAATGAAATTAATCTTATCTTCACGGTTATCAGACACCATTCCTAAAGAACGACAACGAGTATCACAAAACATACGAGCATATTTATAGCATACACACATTCTTTTAGCTCTTCTCTTTTTAACATATGTGCTCCTTCTTAAACCAGGCAGATGTGAAATAAAAGAGTCAGAGGACTCACCTGCCAATCGGACCCGTGCTTCAATAATCTAATGAATGTCAGTTGGAATACCTTTCATCATCAGTAGTCTCATTCGTTCCAAGCGAGCTTTGTAGACTTTCATCAGAGATTTTTGAGGGAGAGAAGGAAATTGCTTGTGAAGATTTGCGAACTTCTTCCATCGTGATATGAATTTACCTACAAAAATTAAACACAAAAAAATAAAAAACACCATATCACAATATATACACAAATTGCATGGGTTACCTAGTAGATGTGACTTCTCAAACGTTAGGCTGGATCTGAAAGTGTGACACTTTCTTTTTGTCGCTCAAATGATTCTCCCTAGTAGTGCTTGACACGCTTGTTTTTCACCTTGAATGTTTTGTTCGAGTAGGGATCATATAGCTCAACGGATCTTTCTGGTAAAACCTTGGTGATTAGGAATGGACCTGACCACCAAGATTTTAGCTTCCATGAGAAGAGTTTCACCCTTGATTTGTTTAACAGTACCTTCTGCCCTGCTTTCAGTTGTATGCGCACTAACTTCTCATCATGTCTCTTCTTGGCCTTTTCTTTGTACAATTTGGCATTCTCAAAAGGCTGTATGTGAAATTCCTCCAATTCTTTGAGTTGGTGGAACTGTTCCTCTTCTGTTACTTGTAGTGCAAGAATAGGCTTCTTCAGTATGCATAACACTTTATCTTCAGGCTCCACAGACAATTGACATGTAGAACTTTGCATTGCATTAGAGTTCTGGATGGTACTATATATCACATCAAGTCTGAAACATTCCTCATTCTTTTCATCATCTGGGAAATTCATGGCCTTGAAAACATTGAATGTTACTTCTTGGTCTTGTACCTTCATGGTTAATTCTCCTTTTTATACATCAATAATGGTTCGACCTGTAGCTAAGAACGGTCTCCCGAGGATGATTGGCATGTCCGCGTCTTCCTCCATAACAAGGATAATAAAATCTTCTGGGAAAATAAATTTGTCAACCTTGACCAGCACATCTTCAACTACACCTCTCGAAAATACGAGCGTTCTATCAGCAAGTTGTAGAGAGACTGAGGTGGGCATTGTTTCTCCAATCTGCAATTTCCTGAAAATAGAAAAAGACATCAAGTTAACACTTGCACCTAGATCACACAAAGCCCTACCGAAGTTATGCTCTCATATGATGCAAGGAATGGTAAAACTGCTAGGATCTTTCAATTTTGGGGGAAGCTTCCTCTGAATGATAGCGCTGCATTCTTCTGATAATGCTACTGTCTCGTAATCTCCCAATCTCCATTTTCATGAAAGAATGTCTTTCATGAATTTGACATAACTGAGCATTTGTTCCAAGGCTTCTGCAAATGGGATGTTGATGTGCAGCTTTTTGAAAATCTCCAAGAATCGAGCAAACTGCTTGTCCAGTTTGTTTTTCTGAAGACGCTGTGGAAAAGTTGGAGGTGGAGTGATTTGGTCTTTTTCTTTTGCTTCGTTTTCCTCCATCTGTGGAACTGCTTCACTGCTTTCTTTAAGAACTTCCTCAGTAGTTGCCTTGACTCCAACATCTTTGTTGATCTCAGTACCACTTTTTAATATGATGGCTTGACATTGCTTATAGCCTCAGTTCCTTGGATTTGGTTCTATGTTGCTGGGAAGATTACCTGGCGGTCTGTAACTCTGAGCATTAGCCAGTTTTCCAATTTGATTCTCCAGTGCTTTGATAGAGGCAGATTGGCTCTGAAACATAGCATCATATTTTTTTAACTGAGTCAGCACTTTCGCTATTCCGGGTTCATTTGCCTGCTCCTGGCCTTTGTTTTGTTGCTGTTGGAATCCGGGTGGTGGATAATTCTTTTGCCCTGAATTATTGATCAATAAGAAATTTGGATGATTCATCCATCATGGGTTGTAGGTGTTGGAATATGGATTGTTCCCCTGTCTGTTGAAATTGTTGACAAAATTCACCGTTTTTTGAAGTTGGTTTGGTTCTGGTGCTCCTCCATATGGTGAACTTGTGGCTCCAGTAGTAAGAGTCTCCATGAATTTGCATATCTGATCCAGCTTGGTGTTGACTGCTGTATTGGCTCCAACTTCATAAATTCCTGCAATTCTTTGGATCATGCTCCTTTCTGTTGGCCACAAGGAATTGTTGTTGGCCATTTCTTCGATTAGGTCCCAGGCTTGTTCTTCTCCTTTTGCCATCAAAGCTCCTCCAGCAGCAGCATCAATTGTGGTTCTCATCAGTCCAGAAAGTCCATTATAGAAATTTTGGACTTGAAGCCATTTTGGAATCTCATGGTGAGGACATTTTCGGAGCAAATATTTGTACCTTTCCCAAGCTTCGTAGAGAGTTTCCGAGTCTTGTTGCACAAAGGATGTGATGTCATTCCTCAGCTTTCCAGTTCTGGCTGGTGGAAAATACTTTGCATGGAATTTAGTGGTTAGAGTGTTCCAAGCTGTGATGGAACCTGCTGGTAGTGACTGTAGCCAAGCTTTTACTCTGTCTTTCAAGGAATATGGGAAAACACGCAGTCTCATTGCTTCTTCAGCTCCTCAGTTGTAATTGAAAGTGCCGTAAACTTCCAGGAAGTTGCTGATGTGGGTATTAGGATCTTCAGTTGCTTTCCCCCCAAACTGCACTGACTGCTGAATCATCTGAATGCATGTTTTGATGTCACATGTATTTTCTGGTAAATGAGGAAGTACAATGCAGGAAATGAAGCCGTAGACCACCAGAATGGTTCTGTCTCGAATGGGTATTGGTGGTGCAACTTCAAGAGGTTCAGGTTCCATGTTGACTAAAGCTTCTTGGCCTTCACGCCTTTCCCTTCTCAACTGTCTGATGGTTCTTTCAATTTATGGGTCAAGTGGTCGGAGTTCAAAGCTTCTGGCTTGTCTCATGTAGTTTCTGAGAACTTGAAACACAAGAAAACAAAAACAATAAGTAAAAATAAATTAGATACAAGTAAAGGTATCTAACCTCAAAACTAATAGTGAAAGATAAATAAGTCCCCGACAACGGCGCCAAAAACTTGAACGGTGCTTTCACACGCGTATAACGCAAGTGCACGTATCGTTCAAGTAGTATAAAAAGTATCGATCCCACGGGGACTTAATACCTAATCTTTTAATTTTATGAGGTCAAATGATTACTAGTATCTAAAAGTTTGACTGATTGGTTTGAAATGGTGATGATTTTAAACTTAAAAACAAGTAAATAAAATTTCTCAAAATTAAATTAAATAAAATTCAATATTAAGAAACTATCCAGGGTTGTGAATCTTTCCAATATCTTTTAAAAGATGAAGTGGTTATTTCATGTTTGTGTAATATATCGGTTTACTAACCTGGAACATGAAATTATGCAAAAGCCTCTGTCGATGGGCAGATGCAAATACCCAGTATAAATGTAGACTCTTCATTTTTGCATAAAGCCCAAAGATGAGCCTCGTATGGAGGCACTACCCGATAAGTTACGGAAGTCGCGGGAAACGGACGTCGAAAGGGAAAAATTTAAAAATAAATACATCAACAAATTTAACTCGCTAATTAGCCTCGGGGACGCTCGATTAACCTCTGTTTTAAAATTTTAGCCTCGGCCCAAAACCCTCGCAACCCATCTAAAGCCCATTTATCCAAGCCACACGCCCATATCACACAAGGCCCACACACCCAAGCTCAATCCAGAATATTTAAAACACATGTCACAAATTAAATCAAATCCAAATAAATACCCTTCCTAATTTAAAGAAATCCCTTTCCTAAACTAAATCAAATCCTTTCTTAATTTAAATAAATCACCTACCAAATTAAAGAAATTCCCCCACTAAAAATACAAATATTCTTTTCCTAAATTAAACACACCTATATTTGTTTGATTTATTCCCTTTTCAAGCCATGCACACACAAGGAAACCCTAGCATGCACCATTATAAAAAGAGACCTATACCAACCCTAATTCTTCCTTGGCCCCTCATCAACTCACAACTTCTCTCTCTCGCTCATCATTCTCTCTGATTCAAAAAACACACGCATACACAGCCTTCACAACTCACGGCTTCATCACATAACAAACAACCCCACACGCCACTAACCAAAAGAAATAAACATGAGCAGCTCGCCAAACCTAAACACCATGCACAACCGACCCAGCTTCACGCCACACACATAAAAAATAAACCCTTCTCACAACCCTCCAAAAAACATAAGCACACCCACAGCCAAAAGACATGCTCCTCACACAAATTAGCCTGTAGCCCCTCACGATAACATCCATTCCACACAAAGACCCCACGTTAAACGCATAATGACAAAACCCTAAAGTCAAGCCATTCACCTTGCACGTCTACTCACATCCCCTAAACAACACCCTTCAAACAAGCCGAAGATAGCCCCCTTCAAAGCAATAACCCCACTGACCGACCAAGCCACATGTGAACAGACTCTTTCCAAGCTATTTTGCGTAAATAATCAACAAGTAAACCCTAAAGCAAACCGACCCAAAGACTATCCACCGAGTGAACAAGAACACTGGGCCTAATCGACACAAAAACACCAATAAACGCAGCCCTTAACTTCGAAAAAATCAGTCTCCAAAAACCCTAAACCGAGCCTTAAAAAAGTGAATAAAATACCCCAAAACTGTGACCCAATATCACCCAAAAATAGTACCAAATCGGAACCAAAAATCATCCTTTAAACCAGTCCAGAAAATGTCCCGAAACAGCAGCAAAATCATTCCAAAACAGTGAAGAAATCGAGAAAAAATAGCAGCCCAAAATGGCGGAAATATTGAACAAGAAAACCAGAAAAGTTACGAAGCATTAACCCTTCCGGCGACGTCCCAACGCACTCCCGAGAAACGAGTTAAAAGGTAAGACCTGAGGGCCCCCTTTGTTATATTTTATTTTGTTATCCCGGACACAGCATGCTTGGTTGGACGTGGAATACGTCCAACTGGGCATGCGAAGTCCTACATTAAAAATGGCCAAACTATTGGTCACATCTCTATTTTATTATTCCGCCATTTTAATATTCCGTATTTATCTTTATTTCTATTTCGCATTTAATTTACATTTATCATCGCTTATTTATTCCACACTTATTATTCAATTATTTACCTTCCGCATGTTATTGCTTTGGTTACTCTCGTATTGCTATCTAGTGCGCATGGGCTAATCACGTGAGTTAAAGGTCCTCTATTCGAGGGAAACGCCTAAAGGCTACCTTTACCATGATGTTTTACCACGCCGGATGAAGTACATTTGATTGAACGTGAGATATGTTCAATCAGGCATACGAGGTCCCATATTATTACCTTGTTCATTCATGCATTGCCATCTAGTGCGCATGGGCTAATCGTGTTGGTCAAAGGTCCTCTATTCGAGGGAAATGCCTAAAGGCTACCTTTACCACGATGTTTTGTCGCATCGGACGAAGTACGTTTGATTGGATGTGAAATATGTCCAATCGGGTATATGAGGTCCCATATAGATATCGACCGCGGTCGCATCTCTTTCAACATTATGTTATTTACCCTTTGCATATCATTACCTCGTTTATTCATGCATGTTTGCTTCTCTGGTCATTTCTTTTGCATTATGTATCTAATTATCCGTTTTTATTATTACTGTTTTTACAGTTATCATTTATTACACCTACTGCACTTATTTGTTTAATATGTCTATGTAATTATGCCTTTGTCTCCCCTTTTTTATTCTATTTACGTTTATGGGTGTGGAATCTTGTGTGTTGATTACATTCTCTTGCATGTGTCTCATAAGACTTGGTTATACTATTACATTAATCACTTTATTACAATTGGCATAAGTAAGGGACCGTTCCGAACCCAACGGTTTGAGGTCTTCCCTTGCGAAGGGTGAGTGCAGCCTTAAATCATTTCCCAGTTCACACTGGGTGGCGACTCCATTTTATTTCTCCGGTTTAGTCCCTCACGGGCTACTCCATACTCCCGACCGGGCCGCGAGCCCGGACAGCGTCGCCCACATCTATGGCCTATGTTCTCACAGTCTGGCGACTCCACTGGGGATAGAGAATCGGCCCCGAAATAATATCTTGTAATGTTTGTGATTTTTGCTTTAGTTAACCTTGTCTAAAGTTGATTTAACCAAAGGTATTATTAGAGTTAGATAATGATTTAGTGTCTTCCTTCACTCACTACCTTTTTATAGCCAAAAGGAAAAGCTACGAAGACATCAAGATAATCATTTACTCGAAGCTTGCCTTATAGTATATTTAAAGTGATGGACTAATTTGGAGGATCTGTTGTTTATTCCTGTCACCAAGGCGATAAGAGTCTAAGAGGTAAGGGTATTTAAGAGAGTCCGTTCCACCCTCTCTCTGGGGAATTTTCAATAGAGGAATCCATTTGACAGTTATTCATGTATCGTGAAGTCATTTTCGCTCGAAATGGTGGATCGTTATATAGTACCATCACTCATTGGCACGTACCTTAAAGTATAAAAAAGGTACGCTCACTTGGTCGCTCGAACCATTGAGTGTGGAGACCTAGTTGTGGGCAATTCTTCGCCGGTGGTAGCCTTTATCTATACTCCCATAAAAATGCATATGAACCATAGTTGCATGACCTATAGAAGCCACTCTTTATGCTTATGTTTGGGATCATCATCATTTGGATTCATTTGGATTTCTTGTCATGAGATGTTATCTTGTTGGGCCATTTAAATTGAGATGAGTATGTGTCTGATGACGATTGGGCCAAAAGCTTCTAAAATATCAATGGGCCACTTTGTGTTTGGGCCCCCTATCATTTGAGGTTGTTTACCCACGTTATTGCAAAGTGTAAACCTGTTGGGCCTTTTGCAACTGTGACAAGTTTGCACCTCGCAATAATGTGATTGAATGCTTTAAAATGATAATGGGCATGTTGGACAATCATGACCCATAACATCACTATTTGTACAGAACATGGTGTTGTTGTACAAATTAACTATGTGACAAAGGAAATTTCTCTTTTATCATTTGTAATTAGATTACCGGGATATATAAATAATAAAAGTCCATATGATTAGTTCCGGATTGATAAGATATAAGACAGTATCAATCCATGAAGGTTTAATCATTAAAACATCCCTAGTCGGAGTATTATCGAGATTGGACATCGATAATGCGTAATAGACTAGTATTGCACTTGTGCGTGTTATGGGAGCATAATGGCATATTTCTCATATATTTGGGTATTGGATACTTATGTAAGTGTAATAGGAGGTTGTGTTTACCGATGGTACGAAAATAGCTTCGCTCTGGATAGACCCCTCGGAATCCCATTGGTAGTATGATTGTGTGTCTATAGGAGTCCGAATCAGGGTAGGTGTATTTGGTCTTAACCTGGGACTTGTACCGCTAATACTTGCGACAATCAATATACTTTGGTTTTGGTCGTCTAGGGCTTTAACAGGTTATGTGTACACCTCTTCTGGGTATATTAAGAATCGTAGTGTATTGGGTATGATGTCAAGATGGAAGTATCACTCCAGTCATAGTGGAGATGATGATCACGTAGGATACGGAACTGGTGCTCTTTTATGCTGCAGCTATCGGGATAATATGACAAGGTCATAGTTATCCGATTATAGAGACTAGTTACTAGAGATCCGATATGTGATTCGTACAGGGCAGACAGAATTCCAGCCTCAGGCCTAACATGTGACATCTGATACTGGATCGCAATACGCAATACTATGTATACTACGCCTAATATAGATTACATATTCCTTTAAGAATATTTCTGGAGAATTGGGTAGGCACGGTGCTTTGCTAGAAGCCAACCATGTCTTGTAAATCGGTAAAAATGTGGTACTAGGTACGTACGTGTTCGGATAGTCCGACGACCGGATTTACTGCCAACATATCTGGGGATCTCATGGGTCGCTTCCCCAAGATTCACCGATGACGTATGACTCGCACATTATTAATCTGGCATTAATTATTAGAGAGAGAAAATAATCTAGGATTAATTACGGAGATATTTTATCTGAGATAAAATATTATTTAAAGAGAAAGAACGATTAATTTGGAATTAATCGATAAAATAATATATTCGATATATTATACGAAATTAGATTTCAACGCGGAATTAAAATTGGATTTTAATTCAGGCAAACGAGTTAATTTAGAATTAATTCGCTAGCGACGTGAATAGTAATTTTGCTAGGCATAATTATTTAATTAAATTTGATTTAATTACGTCGCCATAGAAAATTCGTTAATTCGGAATTAGCGAACCCGAGCCCGGGATTGTTTGCGGGCTAACTCGCATTTCTAATCAAGTGGGGCCCACAAGTCACATCACGCGTCACATCATTAGTCATTCAAGTGATGAATGTCTTGTCACTTTGAGTGATATGATGTTTGTTACTTTTTTTGTGATTGATAGGGGTGGTTGAAGGCTTTAATGCCTTGTACCTTTTGACTTTGATTTTTGGTATTAGATTTTAGAAATCCAAATACACAAAAAATTAACTCATCACTTCTCTCTTCTCTCCTTCTACATTCGGCCGAGGGCCAAAATTCTCTCAATTTTTTTTCTTCAATGTCGTGAGCAAGGAGAAGCTTAAGGGAAATTTTGTGGCAAAATTTCCAAGTGCTAGCACACCAAAGGGATCATACAAAGGTGATAGCGAAACCCATTCCTGAGCATGGAATTCATTCTCAAAGCTTGAAGCTTGAAGATCATCCATGGAGCACAAAGAGGAGGTTGACCGAATCTTTGAGGAGCACAAATTTGGGCTTGGCCGAGAGCTTCATGGAGGAGCAAAAGTTTTTGTGTTCAAAGCATCGCAAAAGCCGATCAAAGTGAGTATTCCGCAACTTTACTTTGATGTATTCACATGTTTTCATCGCTTAATTTGATCTTGGGACTATAGTAGAAACCCAAAAATGGTATCAGAGCCTTGTTTAAGCATGAAAATGATTTAGGGTAAAATTTGGGTAAAATTGATTTTAGCATGTTTGGATGAAATTGATTGTTTGAGTATGCTTGAATGATGATAACATAGTGTTATGCATGATCAATTTGATGAAAATTGAATTGGAACAATTTTTCCCCAAAACATGGCTTGGCCGAAAGTTGGACATGCCCTAAATGTCATGGTAATTTTGTTTTTTGATCATTGGATGAGTTGAAAGACTTGGGAAATGTTGATTTAGGATTTAATTGGATTGAAATCGAAATCGGACAATAAAACCCCAAATTGCCGTGACCAATAGCATGGAAATGAATTGATTTTTTGCTTCAATAATGTTGGACATGTGTTGATGATGATAAGCATGATTAATTAAGTAAATTGGTATTTTGGAAATGTTAATTTGGTTAAATAATTATGGCTATACACTTTAATTGATTTAATTGTGATAGTTGGAATATTGTAATTAAATTAATTGGGCTTAAATTTTGAATTGGTCTAATAAAGTTATATTTGGGCTTAATGGGCTTGGTTGGGCCAAGTATGATTTAGGTTAATTGGTTGGATCCAATTGGGCCCAAAACCATATCCATAAAGTCCAAATATAATAAAATGGGCCTTTAATATTTTAATTGAGCCTAATGGGCCTAAATTGATTTTTGGCAAAATGGTGATTCCTTATTGGGCTTTGGTTGCCAAAGTCCATGCCTTATAAATTAATTGAAAGCCCATTGGACTTTAATTAAATTGACATTGGATGTTAATTGGGCTTTGAGACCCGTAATGATTAGATTTAGAATCTAAGTCGTAAAGGCTCATTAATAAAGTGTAATTATTTAATTTAGAATTAAATATAGAATTAGTATTGAATACAAATTAAATTGGATTTAATATTGTAGTTTAATATAATTCAAGAATTCGTACTTTGAGTACTTATTCTTAAAACGAGTCGGACTCGCGCAAATCAAATCGTTGTTTGAACATTGGATGGTCATTAATTTCAGATTAATTAATTGGATTAGATTGATTGATAACATGCTTTGTGTGAATACATGGATGTGATGTATGAATAATGTATATCAGATGAATATTAGATGAATGAGGGCAATTTTGGAAATTATTGTAATAAATTTAGAATTTATTAAATTGGACCTGCGTGTCCAGCCTATTACCTCTTGACTCTTTGTATTTCTCTTCTCACATATTCCCCTCAATGTAAATGAGGTTTCTTTAGAAGTGTTATATAATTGGGTAGAAGTAAGATTTGTGCTAGCGGGAGAGAGGAAAGAGAGTTTTGTTCTAGGAACAAAGTGTTTTAAATATCCATCCGCATATCATTATTAATTTATTACGCGCCTTATTATGTTTTTTAGAATGCATGTTTAAGGGTATATGATGAGACCTTAATAAAGATAATTAATTGGTTGCCAATTACGCGAAAAACCCTCAACATATATTAAGCGTTTTTCCTTCCATTGAATGATTCATTCTCAAGATCCAAGATTGGCACTGGTTTGTTGGCCAAAGTCAAGACCTTTTTCCGTCGCGGATGTGTTTGAATCATGAAGGCTTTGTTCCATATCGCATGTCTTGTCCAAGTTGTGATTTGTTGGCCAAATTCAAGATCACTTTTTGTCCATCGACATCGATTACGAAGCTTTCCAAGGTCAATGGCTCCCGCTTAACTGGAATCATTAAGTTTGTTGTGCCAAAGCCAAGGCTTAGTTGATTCAGAGGAAAAGAGTTAGGAAAATATATTAGATATATTGGCATATATTAGATATGTGTTTCAGACTTGGATGTCCACCTACTGGATCTAGGAATTGGATGTGATCCAATTGATCTTAGAGATCTACCTAGTTAAATATCATACAGCTTGTTGGCCAAAGTCAAGGTTGTGTGTTATTTAACGGGATCCTAACCCACTAGGAAACAAGGTTTCCCGAGTACTCAACAGAGGGTTAGAGGCTCGCCGAAAAATAGTGGGAGGCAAGTATTAAATTTACAATTTCGTTTAGATACTTGCCAATACGCGCTTATTTCAATTTTTCATCAATAAATAAATATATATTGGTTGGACTAATATTTAAATCGTTGTTTTAAATTAAACAGTTGGACTGTATTCAAACTACTTCAATTTATAGTTGGTTATATAATTGGATTATAGTAATCAATATATTTGAAATTAACCAATCAAAATTATAGTTGATTATATAGTTAGACTATAGTAATCATTATATTAAAATAGTACCTAAAATCGTTGATTTGATAGTTAGACTATTGGAATCAAGATAACTGAAAGATTAGCGTTTAAAACATAATAATGGGTGAAAATGTCTTTAAACGGCTTTAATTTTCAAATTGGGAATAATACCTCAGGATAAGCTTTAATTTTCAAAGTGTTTTATTTTATAAAGATGATATTGAGATAAACACATTAGATGTGAATAACAGTATTTATATTTTGAATATATAAATGAATCTCAAACGTATGACATGACAAACAAATAGCTCAAACTGAATTAATCAGTTGAGACTTATTTGTGGCATTGTTGTCTGTTACACATTAAACAAGACTCGTATATCCACACTTTTGAAGAGTGGATACTATGACGGATTTGATTCTATTCAAATGATATCTATGAATCTAGTTTATTAGGCAAAGTGCCTAAAACACATTTTACTTGGTAAAAGTGTAAGTGCCACCGATCTGTTAGCCCTCGTTCATAGTGACGTAAATGGGCCCATATCTAGCTAGGCTAAAGGTGGATATGAACACTTCGTAACCTTTACGGATGTGGCATCGCGTTATGGTTATGTGTTTCTTTTGAAACACGAATCGGAAACTTTTGATAAATTCAAAGTATTTCGACACGAAGTAGACAGACAGATCGACTAAAGTATTAAACCGTCATGGTTAAACCGTGGTGGAAAATACTTAAGCAATAAGTTTCTCGAATACTTGAAAGAGTATAGTATTCTTTCACAGTGGACTCCTCACGGAACACCTCAATTGACGGTGTGTCCGAACTGAGAAACCGAACCTTGTTGGACATAGTAAGGTTAATCATGAGTCACTCTGAGCTACCATTTTCCTTCTAAGGATACACATTAAATAATGCAATACTTATTTTGAATAAGGTTTCATAAAAATCTGTTTGACAGACTTCATATTAGATATGAACAGGAAAGAAACTGGGTTTTCTCATTCCTGAAGATTTGGGAATGCTAGGCATATGTTTGGATGATACCAAACTAGAACCCAAATCGGATAAGTGCCTAAATTTTAGGTTATCCTAGGGAAACCTAAGTATAGTACTTATACAACTCACCAGAGAACAATGTAATTGTTGCTCGCCATGCAGTTTTCCTCAGAGGAATACCTATATGCAGTGGTAAGTGGGAGGAAAGTAAAACTCGATGAAAATCGAAGTAATACTGTTCCAGGCACCGAACCTTAATGGAACACAAACAGTTCACCAAGGATGAAACTGTACCACAATCTTCAAATACACAAGAACCGCGTAAGTTGGAGAGAGTCAGAAAACAACCTGGGAGGTATGGGATTCTGATCTCACCTCAAGTAGATGTCAATCTTATTGAGGAAGATGAACTGACTATGTATGAGGAAGTGACACAAAGTATCGACTCCCTATCATGGAAAAGTGCCATGATATCCGAAATGGATTCCGTGTATATCAACCAAGTTTGGATACTAGTTGATGTACCAAAAGGCATTATGCCTATTGGTGAGTCTTCAAGGAAGACATACATGGATGACAACATACCAACGTACAAAGCTAGGCTTGTAGCGAAAAGGTATCGTTATCAACATTGTGTCGATTACGATGAAACCTTTCACTCGTTGCCATGGTTAAATCCATTTAGATAATGCTTGCTAAAGCTGCATGTTTCATTTATGAAATGTGGCAGCTGAACGTCAAAATCGCTTTCCTTAAACGGAAAGCTTTTGGAGGTTGTTTACAACATCCTGACAGTTTTGTCACAGTAAAACGAGCAAACAAGGTTTGCAAGTTAATTTGATCCATTTATGGATTGAAGCAAGCATTGCGTTCTTGGAACTATCGTGTTGATGTAATCATAATGGTGTATGATTTAATTCAAAACGAATATGATTCTTGTGTATATAAGGAGGTTAGTGGGAGCGCACTGACAATGAATGTCCTAAATAATGATGATATATCATTTCTTGGAAATGATATTCCCATAATAAAAATCGGTGAAAGCTTGGCTTTCATAAAAATTCTCCGTAGAATTCTTGGGAGAGACTGTTGGATAATATGACCCATAGCGTCACTATTTGTACAGATCATAGTGTTGTTGTACAAATTAACTATGTGACAAGGAAATTGCACTCTCATCATTTGTGATTAGATCACCTTAGATATATAAATGAAGAGAGGTCCCTATGATTAGTTCCTGGATTGAGATGATATGAGTCAGTATCAGTCCACGAAGGATTAATCATTAAATATCCCTAGCCGGAGTATTATCGAGACTGGACATCGATAATGCGGAATAGGCTAGTATTGCACTTGTGCGCGTTGTGAGGGCACAACGACATAGTTCTCATATATTTGGGTATTGGATACTCATGCAAGTGCGATAGGAGGTTGTGTTTCACCGATGGTACGGGAAACAGCTTCGCTTTGGATAGACCCCTCGGAATCCCATTGGTATTATGACTATGTGTCTATGGGAGTCCGACATCAGGGTAGGTGTGTATGGTCTTAACCTGAGACTTGCACCGCTAATGCTTACGACAATCAGTATACTTTTGTTGAGGTCGTCTAGGACTCTAAGCGGTTCTGTGTACGCCAATGTTGGGTATATTGAGAATCGTAGAGTATTGGGTGTAATGTCAAGACGGGAGTATCACTCCAGTCATAGTGGAGATGATGTCACGCAGGATACGGTATTAGTGCTCTTAAGTGCTGGCCGGCCATCGGGATATTATGACAAGGTCATGTATATCCGATTATAGAGACTAGTTACCAGACATCCGATATGTGCTTCGGACGGGGCAGACACTTATCCAGCCCCAGCCCTAGCACGTGACTATCTGATACTGGGGCGATATACACGATACTTGGTATACTACGCTTGATATAGATCTTAAATATTCTTAGAGAATATTACCGGAGAATTGGATAGACTTCGTGCTTTGCTAGAAGCCGATCTTGTCTCGTAAATCGGTAGAACGTAGTACTTGGTACGTACGTGATTCGGATACTCCGACGACCGTATTTACTGCCGAATTATCCGGGGATCTCATGGGTCGCTTCCCGATAATGCACCGATGACGCATAACTCGCACACTCATTAATAATCTGGGATTATATAGAAGAAAGAGAAAATTAATCTAGGATTAATTACGGAGATATTTTATCTAGGATAAAATATCGTCTAAAGAGAGAGAATGATTAATTTGGAATTAATCGATAAATTAATATATTCGATATATTAAACGAAATTGGATTTCGACGTGGAATTAAAATAGATTTTAATTCGGGCGAACGAATTAATTTAGAATTAATTCGTTAGCGACGTGAATAGTGAATTCGCTAGGCATAATCATTTAATTACGACACGACGGAAAACTCGCTAATTAGGAATTAGCGAAACCGAGCCCGAGTGTGATTGCGAGCGCATTCGTATTTCGAATTCGAGTGCGGCAACGCAAGTCACATCAAGCGTCAAATCACTCGTCACATCAAGCGTCAAATCAAAAGTCACTTTGAGTGAGTGATTGATTGATTGATTGATGGATTGTGATTGATTGATTGAAGACATGTCACTTTAATAAAGTGAAATGAATAGTTGATGGTTAGGTGAAATAGTGTTAGTTGGTGAGACTTTTACCATTTTAATTCTTTATGAATTATTTGGTAATTGTTTAATGTATTTTTTTTGAAAAATATATAAGGCATTTTTTTGAAATGCTTTACTATCTAATTAACACATTTCTCTCCATCTCTCCCTCTCTCTAATTCACGCCCAAGGGGCTTCATTTCTCTCCTATTTTCACAGCTCACTGCCGTGAGCTTCTAGGGAAGCATGAGTGCATTTTTGATGCAAAAATGCAAGTGCTAGCACACTACGAGATGCGAAGGTGTTAGGGAAGTTCACCCATGAGGCGGGATCCATTCGACGAAGTTTGGAGCTTCAAATTTGGATCCAAAACTGCCAAAACAGTGAGCAAATTCTGCACAGCAGTGGTGCCAAACCAGTGAGCGTTTTTGGCTCCATTCGGCTTTAAATCGTCTCAACCGATCGATGTGAGTATTCCGCAACTTCGTCGATATGTATTCGCAATGTTTTTCATGCTTATAATCGATCCGGGACCTTAATAGAAACCAACAATGGCATCAAGAGCCTAGGTTTGAGCATGAAAATTTTAGGGCTTAAAATTGGGTAAATGTGTGTTGAGCATGATTTGAATGAATTGATTGTTTAAGTATGCTTATAACATGTTGAATTGCATTTTGGTTGGACCAATTTGTTGAAAATTGATTTGGAATAATTTTCCCCAAAAATGTTACCTTGGCCGAAAGTTTAGGGTATTTTGAAATTCTTGGAATTTTTATTTTGATTCATTGGATGAGTTGTAATGATGTTGGATGATGTTAATTTAAGATTGAATTGGATTTAATTTTGAATTGAACAAAATCCCCAAAATACTTATGGTGGCCGAATGTAACATGCCCTATAATGTCTTGGATTTTTGATTTTTTGACATTGGATGTGTATGAAATCAAATTGGATGGTGATTTAATGTCGATTGTGGGTTCGATTGGATTGAAACCAAATCGGACACAAAATCCCTCCTTGGCCGAGAGCTTAAAAGCATGTAATGGGTTTGATTTTTTCATTTATGTGTTGGACATGTGATGATGATAATGAGCATGATTAATTGGACTAATTTCATGTTTTGGAAATATTGATTTGAGTGATTAATCATGTAATGCACTTTAGGTATATAAATTGCGGAATTGGATTCATGTAATTTAGTTATTTAGCCTTAAGTTGGATTTGGGCTTATTATGTTGTAAATGGGCTTATTGGGCTTTGTTGTACAAAGTTGGGTTTAGGCCAAATGGATTGGATCCAATTGGGCCCAAAACCACTACCATAAAGCCCAAATGCAACTTATAAACCTTTAAAGTTTAATTGGGCCTAATGGGCCTAAATTGATTTCTGGGCTTATGGGGTAACTCCTTGATTGGGCTTTGGTTGCCGAAGCCACGCCTTAAAGAAATTAATTAAAGCCCATTATACTTGAATTGAATTGACGTTGGACGTTAATCGGGCTTTGAGTCCCGAAGCGATTAAATTTGGAATTTAAGTCGTTAAAGGTTTATTAAATAAAGTGTAATATTCAATTTGGAATTGAATAGTGAATTAGTATTAAATACATGTTAAATTGGATTTTTAATTATGTAGTTTAATTTAATTCATGAATTCGTACTTTTAGTACTTATTCGCAAAAACGAGTTTGACTCGAGCAAAATCAAATCGTTGTTTGAATATTGGATGATCACATAATTATCAGATTAATTAATTTGATTAGATTGATTGATAGCATGCTTATGTGTGAATACGTGGTTGTGATGAATGAATAATGTATATCGGATGGATATTAGTCGGGTGGGGGCAATTTTGGAAATTGTTGTAATAAATTCGATTTATTAAATTGGACCTGCGTGTCCAGCCTTATCACCTTTTCTCTTTGTATTCTCTTCTCACCTATTCCCCTCAATGTAAATGAGGTTTCTTTAGAAGTGTAGTGTAACGGGTTAGAAGTAATACAAGTGCTAGCTTGAGTGAGAAAGGGAGAGATTTGATCTAGGATCAATGTGTTAAGTATCCATCCGCATATCATTATTATTTATTTTCATACTCGCTTATTATGTATTTAGAATGCATGTTTAAGGGTGTATGATGATGAGACCTTAACAAAGATAATGAAATTGGTAGCCAATTTGCACGCGAAAAGCCCTCATTAAATATCATGCGTTTTTCCTTCCATTGAGTGATTCTTGCTCAAGATCCTAGATTGGCATGGGTTGTTGGCCAAAGTCAAGCCCTTGTCCGTCGAAGATGTGCTTGAATCACGAAGCTTTGTTCCATATTGGTGTCTTGTCCAAGTTGTGGTTTGTTGGCCAAAGTCAATACCACTTCTTGTCCATCGACATTGATTACGAAGCTTCCATGGTCAATGGGTCCGCGCTTGACTGGGATCATCAGGTTTGTTGTGCCAAAGCCAAGGCCTAGTTGATTCAGAGGAAAAAGGTTAGGCTATATATTGGATATATAGGCATATATAAAGATATGTTCGGACTTGGATGTCCACCTACCGGATCTAGGAGTTGGATGAGATCCAATTGATCTTAGAGATCTACCTAGTTGATTATCATACAATTTGTTGGCCAAAGTCAAGATTGTGTGATATTTAACGGGATCCTAGCCCACTAGGAAACACGGTTTCCCGAGTACTCGACAGAGGGTTAGAGGCTCGACGAAAAATAGTGGGAGGCAAGAATTGAATTTGCAATATTCGTTCAATTACTCGCCATACGCGCTCAAACAAATATCACTCGTCATATATTAAAAGTATTAGTTGGACCAATATTTAATGTTGTTTTAATAAACAGTTGGACTGTATTATAGTTGATTATATATAATTGGATTATATTAATCAATATATTTGAATTAATTAATTTCAGCTTACAGTTGATTTTATAATTGGATTATAGTAATCAATGTAATTGAGGTTAATTAATTTGGATTATATTTGATTATATAGTTGGACTATTATAATCATTATAATATATATAGTACCACTAATCGTTGATTAAATAGTTGGACTATTGTAATCAAGATAAAATTGAAAAGTTGGATATTTAAAATATAATCTGGGATTAAAATATTTTAAATGATTTAATTTTCAAATTGGGAATAAATAATAGGTTACTTTATTTGATAAAATAACTTATTATACCTTAAGCCCAAAATTAAGCAAAATAAGTAACATAATATCTTTGGAAGATTTATGTGATGATGACTTTAGTGCTTAATTTAATATACTTATCATAAATCTAATTTTAGATTTAATAAGTATTAAAATTGCAATAAATAATTCTTGGAGAATTAATGACTATTCTAGAGGTGAAAAGTCAAAGTTTGCAATTGGGCATGTAGCACGAGGTGCACATCGTTTCGATATTCTAAAAACCCAAGGCTTGGCCTAAGGTTCCTGAAATATTGAAAAGGATAATTGACATATCCCAAAGTGACTACCATTTGATATGGCAGACACGAAGGAATTAAAGAAAGGGCAAGGCTCTTACTTTAAAAATGTTTGTCAAAGTTATGTTCACTACTAGTATTGAAATAGATTTTAAATACTTAGTGTGGTACATAAAATATATGTATTGATGTTCAGAATCTGCTTTTAGCAGGATACTGACTTCAAGCTGAGATTGCTCTGCGAATCGGAAACGGGACGAAAGTCGTTGTTTCGACCGTAGATACCTAAGTTTAGGAACTACCCTTCGGGTGTGTACTAAATTAGGAACTGTTATAATGTAACTAGTTTGACTAGAGACATTATCTCTATATCAGTGTTTAATCCATTGTGGATAAACCTTTATATTCTAGAACACTAAGTGTTCATTATATAAAGATGATACTGAGATAAACACATTAGATGTGAATACAGAATTTATATTTTGAATATAATTAAAATCTCATACATATAAAAATGACAAATAAATAGCTCAAATTGATTTGATCAAGTAGAGACTTATTTATGGCATTGTTGTCTGGACACAATTAAAACAAGACTCGTATATCCACACTTTTGAAGAGTGGGTACTAGGACTGATTTGACTATTCAAATAAAGTCTACGAATCTAGTTTATTAGGTAAAGTACCTAAAACACTGTTTACTTGGTAATAGTGTAAGTGCCACCGATCTGTTAGCCCTATTCATGGTGAATTAGTGGGCCCATATCTAGCTAGGCTAGATGTGAACATGAATATTTCGTGACCTTAACGGATGTGGCATCACGTTATGGTTATGTGTTTCTTTTGAAGAACACAGATCGGAAACTATTAGAGTTTCGACACGAAGTAGATAAACAGATCGGCTATAGTATTATTCCGCCACGGTAAGACCGTAATGGAAAATACTTAAGCAGTAAGTTTCATACGTACATGAAAGAGTACGGTATTCTTTCAGATGAGGACTCCTCCCGAGACACGTCAGTTAGACGGTGTGTCCGAACGAAAACCAAATTTTGTTGGACATGATAAGGTTTATCACGAGTCGCTCTGAGCTATCATTTCCTTCAACATGATATGTATTAACAGTGCAAAACTTATTTAGAATAAGGTTCCATATAAATCTGTTTGACAGATATCATATAGGATATGAACAGGAAAGAAACAGGGTTTCTCATTCCTAATAATTTAGGTATGCCGGGCATAACGTATGGATGATACCAAATTAGAACCCAAATTGGATAAGTGCCAATTATAGGTTATCCTAGGGAAACCATAAGTATAGTACTTATATATCTCACAAGAGAACAATGTAATTGTTGCTCACCATGCGGTTTGCCTAAGAGGAACACCGATATGCAGTGGTCAGTGGGAGAATAGTGATACTCGATGAAAATCGGAGTAATACTATTCAAGGCACGAAGTCCTTAATGGAACACAAACAGTTCATCAATGATGAATCTGTACCATTAATCTTCGAATACACAAGAACCGCGTAGATCGGAGGAGAAAATCAGAAAAACCTGGGTATGGGTTTCTGATGTAACCCCTTAAAGATGTAAATCTTATGGAGGTATACCAACCAACTACGTACGAGGAAGTGATACAAGGTATCGACTCCCTATTATGGCAAAGTGCCATGAGTCCGAAATGGATTCCATGTATAACAACTATGTTTGGATACTAGTTGTTGTACCGCAAGGCATTGTGCCTATTGGTACTATAAACGTCTTCAAGAAGATACATGGATTCAACATACAACGTACAAAGCTAGGCTTTTGACGGAAAGGTATCGTTATCAACATTGTGTTGATTACGGTTCAACCTTTACCTGTTGCCAAGGTAAATCATTTTGAAGATGCTTATAGATACTGCATATTTCATTTATGAAATGTGTCAGTTAATGATCAAAATCGCTTTCCTGAAAGGAAACCTCTTGGAGGATGCTTATAACATCCTGACGATTTTGTATAACCGACAAACAAGGTTTGCGGGTTATTCGATCCATGTTTGGATTGAAGCAAGCATAAGGTTCTTGGAACTGTCGTTTTGAAATAATCATAATGGTTATGATTTGACTCAAACGAAAGGATTCTTGTTATATAAGGAGGTTAGTGGGAGCGCACTGACAAAGAAATTCCCATAAAGCAATTGATGAAAGCTTGGCTTTCATAGAAATTCTCCGTAGAATTCTGGAGAGTAACAACCTTTATTCAAGGAATAAAGATCTACTGGGATAGATTTGGAGTTGTTAACACTCTCTGGGAAATTGTACATTTAAAATGTACTTGATATGGTGTCTCATACGCTTTGAGCATATGGAGTCACAATCGGGTCAATCCAAGTGATAGTCACTGGATTGAAGTTAAGGACATCTGTTAGTATCTTAGAGAACTAAAGATGCTGTCTTAAACTATGGAGAAAGAGAACTTGAAGTGACTGGACACTCACCGCAGCAGTTTCCAAACAGTTAAATACTGTGGTACTTAAAGTTTGAATAACGGGACAGTGAGCTGGAAATCTTCCGAGCAAGATACTGTTGCCGAATAAACAACAAATGCGGATTATTGCTGCAGCTGAGGCAGCAATAGAAGCCATTTGGGTCGATAATAAATCTAATTAGATTAGATATAGTTCTGTTAGCAGCTGAGCTAGGCGTCAGCACAAGGCTAAAGAATTAAAGGTCTCATCGACGATCCAGATATATACTTCTATATCATCTGATTCGTTCGGATCATACATCGTGGCGATGTGATGATCATATAAATCGCGTCAGACGATAATCATGGAAATCCGCTGACGAAAACCTTTTCTCAGCAATTTGAGCGAACCGTACATAGTTCGGGTGTTCGACACTTGAGTGACTGGCTATGTGCCAAGTGGGAGATTGTTGGATAATATGACCCATAGCGTCACTATTTTACAGTATAGTGTTGTTGTTGTTACAAATTAAACTATGTGACAAGGAAATTGCACTCTCATCATTTGTGATTAGATCACCTTAGATATATAAATGAAGAGAGGTCCCTATGATTAGTTCCTGGATTGAGATGATATGAGACAGTATCAGTCCACGAAGGATTAATCATTAAATATCCCTAGCCGGAGTATTATCGAGACTGGACATCGATAATGCGGAATAGGCTAGTATTGCACTTGTGCGCGTTGTGAGGGCACAACGGCATAGTTCTCATATTTTGGGTATGGGATACTCATGCAAGTGCGATAGGAGGTTGTGTTTCACCGATGGTACGGGAAACAGCTTCACTCTGGATAGACCTCTCGGAATCCCATTGGTATTATGACTATGTGTCTATGGGAGTCCGACATCAGGGTAGGTGTGTATGGTCTTAACCTGAGACTTGCACCGCTAATGCTTACGACAATCAGTATACTTTTGTTGAGGTCGTCTAGGACTCTAACCGGTTCTGTGTACGCCAATGCTGGGTATATTGAGAATCGTAGAGTATTGGGTGTAATGTCAAGACGAAAGTATCACTCCAGTCATAGTAGAGATGATGTCACGCAGGATACGGTATTAGTGCTCTTAAGTGCTGGCCGGCCATCGGGATTTTATGACAAGGTCATGTATATCCGATTATAGAGACTAGTTACCAGACATCCGATATGTGCTTCGGACGGGGCAGACACTTATCCAGCCCCAGCCCTAGCACGTGACTATCCGATACTGGGCCGATATACACGATACTTGGTATACTACGCTTGATATAGATCTTAAATATTCTTAGAGAATATTACCGGAGAATTAGATAGACTTCGTGCTTTGCTAGAAGCCGATCTTGTCTCGTAAATCGGTAGAACGTAGTACTTGGTACGTACGTGATTCGGATACTCCGACGACCGTATTTACTGCCGAATTATCCGGGGATCTCATGGGTCGCTTCACGATAATGCACCGATGACGCATAACTCGCACTCATTAATAATCTGGGATTATATAGAAGAAAGAGAAAATTAATCTAGGATTAATTACGGAGATATTTATCTAGGTATAATATCGTCTAAAGAGAGAGAATGATTAATTTGGAATTAATCGATAAATTAATATATTCGATATATTAAACGAAATTGGATTTCGACGCGGAATTAAAATTAGATTTTAATTCGGGCGAACGAATTAATTTAGAATTAATTCGTTAGCGACGTGAATAGTGAATTCGCTAGGCGTAATCATTTAATTACGACGCGACGGAAAACTCGCTAATTAGGAATTAGCGAAACCGAGCCCGAGTGTGATTGCGAGCGCATTCGTATTTCGAATTCGAGTGCGGCAACGCAAGTCACATCAAGCGTCAAATCACTCGTCACATCAAGCGTCAAATCAAATGTCACTTTGAGTGATTGATTGATTGATGGATGTGATTGATGATTGAAAGACATGTCACTTTAATAAAGTGAAATGAATAGTTGATGGCTTTAGGTGAAATAGTGTTAGTTGGTGAGAACTTTTACCATTTTAATTCTTTATTGAATATTTGGTAATTGTTTAATGTATTTTTTTGAAAAATATAAGGCATTTTTGAAATGCTTTACTTATCTAATTAACACATCTTCTCTCCACTCTCCCTCTCGCTATTCACGCCCAAGGGGCTTCATTTCTCTCCTATTTTCACAGCTCACTGCCGTGAGCTTCTAGGGAAGCAATGAGTGCGTTTTTGATGCAAAAACGCAAGTGCTAGCACACTTACGAGAGTTGCGAAGGTGTTAGGGAAGTCCACCCATGAGGCGGGATCCATTCGACGAAGTTTGGAGCTTCAAATTTGATCCAAAAACTGCCCAAAACAGTGAGCAAATTCTGCACAGCAGTGGTGCCAAACCAGTGAGCGTTTTTGGCTCCATTCGGCTTCAAATCGTCTCAACCGATCGATGTGAGTATTCCGCAACTTCGTCGATATGTATTCGCAATGTTTTTCATGCTTATAATCGATCCGGGACCTTAATAGAAACCAACAGAGACAACCTTTATTCTAGGAATAAGGATCTACTGGGATAGATCTAAAGTTGTTGGTACTCTCCGAGAACTCGTACATTGAAATAAATGTACGCGACCTGGTGTCTCATATGCTTTGAGCATATGGAGTCACAATCAGGCCAATCCAAGTGATAGTCACTGGATTGATGTTAAGAACATCCTTAAGTATCTTAGATGATCTAATGATGCTTTCTTAAGCTATGGAGAATGAGAACTTGAAGTGACTGGGTTCACTGCTGCAAGTTTCTTAACCGATAAAAATGACTATAAGTCGAAAAAGGTACTATATAGTTTGAATAACGGAACAGTGAGCTGGAAATCTTCCAAGCAAGATACTGTTGCCGAATAAACAACATAAGCGGAATATTGCTGCAGCTGAGGCAGCAATAGAAGCCATTTGGATCTTAATAATCCTAATAAGATTAGGTGTAGTTCTGTTAGCAGCTGAGCTAAGCTACAGAACATGCTAAAGAATTAATGGTCTCATCAACGATCCAAGTATATACTTCAACAATTCATCTGATTCGTTTAGATCATACATCGTGGCGATGTGATGATCGAATAAATCGCATCAGATGATAAATTTGCAAATCCCCTGACGAAAGCATTTTTCTCAGAAGAAGTTTGAGCGAACCGTACATAGTTCAAGTGTAAGACACTTGAGTGATTGGCTATAGGCCAAGTGGGAGATTGTTGGACAATTATGACCCATAGCATCACTATTTGTACAGAACATGGTGTTGTTGTACAAATTAACTATGTGAAAAAGGAAAATGCTCTTTTATCATTTGTAATTAGATTACCGAGATATATAAATGATAAAAGTCCATATGATTAGTTCCGGATTGATAAGATATGAGACAATATCAATCCATGAAGGTTTAATCATTAAAACATCCCTAGTCGGAGTATTATCGAGATTGGACATCGATAATGAGGAATAGACTAGTATTGCACTTGTGCGTGTTATGGGAGCATAACGGCATAGTTCTCATATATTTGGGTATTGGATACCCATGCAAGTGTAATAGGAGGTTGTGTTTACCGATGGTACGGAAACAGCTTCTCTCTAGATAGACCCCTCGGAATTCCATTGGTAGTATGACTATGTGTCTATTGAAGTCTGAATCAGGGTAGGTGTATTTGGTCTTAACCTGAGACTTGCACCGCTAATACTTGCGACAATCAATATACTTTGGTTTTGGTCATCCAGGGCTTTAACAGGTTCTGTGTACGCCTCTTCTGGGTATATTGAGAATCGTAGTGTATTGGGTGTGATGTCAAGATGGAAGTATCACTTCAGTCATAGTGGAGATGATGATCACGTAAGATACGAAACTGGTGCTCTTTTATGCTGTAGCTATCGGGATAATATGACAAGGTCATATTTATCCGATTATAGAGACTAGTTACCAGAGATCCGATATGTGCTTCGTACGGGGCAGACACAATTCCAGCCCCAGGCCTAGCATGTGACATCCGATACTGGATCGCAATACGCAATACTATGTATACTACGCTTGATATAGATTACATATTCCTTTAAGAATATTTCTGGAGAATTGGGTAGGCACGGTGCTTTGCTAGAAGCCAACCATGTCTTGTAAATCGGTAAAAACGTAGTACTAGGTACGTACGTGTTCGGATAGTCCGACGACCGAATTTACTGCCAACATATCCGGCGATCTCATGGGTCGCTTCCCGAAGATTCACCGATGACGTATGACTCACACATTATTAATCTGGGATTAATTATTAGAGAGAGAAAATTAATCTAGGATTAATTACGGAGATATTTTATCCGGGATAAAATATTATTTAAAGAGAAATAACGATTAATTTGGAATTAATCGATAAAATAATATATTCGATATATTATACGAAATTAGATTTCAACGCGGAATTAAAATTGGATTTTAATTCGGGCACACGAGTTAATTTAGAATTAATTCGCTAGCGACGTGAATAGTAATTTTGCTAGGCATAATTATTTAATTAAATTTGATTTAATTACGTCGCAACAGAAAATTTGTTAATTCGGAATTAGCGAACCCGAGCCCGGGAGTGTTTGCGGGCCCACTCACATTTCGAATCAAGTGGGGCCCACAAGTCACATCACGCGTCACATCATTAGTCATTCAAGTGATGGATGTCTTGTCACTTTGAGTGATGTGATGCTTGTTTCTTTTTTTGTGATTGATGGGGGTGGTTGAAAGCTTTAATGCCTTGTACCTTTTGAAATTGATTTTTGGTATTAGATTTTAGAAATCCAAATACACAAAAAATTAAATCATCACTTCTCTCTTCTCTCCTTCTACATTCGGCCAAAGGCCAAAATTCTCTCAATTTTTTTTCTTCAATGCCGTGAGCAAGGAGAAGCTTAAGGGAAATTTTGTGGCAAAATTTCCAAGTGCTAGCACACCAAAGGGATCATACAAAGGTGATAGCGAAACCCATTCCTGAGCATGGAATTCATTCTCCAAAGCTTGGAGCTTGAAGATCATCCATGGAGTACAAAGAGGAGGTTGACCGAATCTTGGAGGAGCACAAATTTGGGCTTGGCCGAGAGCTTCAAGGAGGAGCAAAAGTTTTTGTCTTCAAAGCATCACAAAAGACGATCAAAGTGAGTATTCCGCAAATTTACTTTGATGTATTCACATGTTTTCATCGCTTAATTTGATCTTGGGACTATAGTAGAAACCCAACAGGGCCAACTTGAATGAAAACCTTGATGGGCTTAGAAAATTCAAATACGATCCAAGTATGCCAGAAGCATGAGTCCGATATCCACACTGGCTTTCATCCAGAAAGGATACGCCTTGTTATGACATATTTGTTTACTTTGGATACCTCCAAGTTCATCCCCATGACCGCGGTTGCTGAAAGCCCAATTCGTCGTTTCTAAACAATGGCATGATCCCATAATAGGCTAGTCCATGTTGTAAATGGGCGGTCTTTGTCTTTTACCGATGGAAAGGGACTGAGGTAGCCAAGTTTCACCCTTGTAGCATAAGAGAGAACGATTTTGTGTACCCACATTGGTGCATAGCCATACCTAGGACAGAAATGGACTTACCACGAGTGTGGGAGGAATAAGGTTGGAAGGATATATGCTGTTTTGATAACCACATACATATTATATATCTCATGCATCGCACACATACACGCATCATGCTAACTCACAGTTTTAACAACCATAATAGATATCCGTTGGGTTAGAGAAAAAGGAAGGCTCATTAAAAAATAGTTAGCAAACATGAGTGAGTCAGATAATGAGACTTCCCGTATGGATCAATTAGAGACCAACCTCACTAAGATTACTGAACAATTACAACTTTAGCCACCGCCGTGGCCAGTTTGGCAGTGCCCTGCGCATGGGGAATATAAAACAATGAGAATGTCAGGGATGAAGAGCCTCCGAATATGATGAGTGATGAGATCCCCGCTTTCGATGATGACATGGTAGAGTATACCATGGGAAAGGTAGCCGGGTCTCAGGTAGAATTGTAGAAACTCAGGGATAAGGTAGAGTAAATTACCCGCAAGCTGAAGGGCAAATATGAGGATTTGCTAGACTACGATGCGATGACTTTCGAAGAGTAGCTGCCTTCGCAGTTCAAGATGCCCGACATAGCCAAGTTCAATGGGAACGGGGATCCGAGGGTCCATATCCGACAGTATATTTCTATGATGAGGTCAGTGGGTCTGTTGAAGCATCAGGTTCAGAAGATGTTCGGGATGTCACTAGAGGGGGCGCCCGTGGTATGGTATCACAACCTGAAGAGAAAGGTCAAGGATGATTGGAGGGCATTAGCAGAAGCCTTTCTGAATCAATATGTCACAGACTTGGAGATTGACTTGTCGTTCTGTGACTTGGAGAATACCAAGCAGAAGCCGGAGGAGAGCTTCAAGGATTATGTAGATCGCTGGAGAAGCAAGCTCTTGAAAATACAGACTCGGCCCTCGGAGAATGACCAGATCAAGATGATCATTAAGGGCACCAAGCCCTCTATCTATAACAAGCTGAGGAGGATGACCTCTATGATTGGCGATTTTCGAAAGTTGAGGGAGACCATTATGGATATTGAGGAGGAAGAAGCTGAGAACAGAAAGTTCTATGGCCATAATAGAAGGACTATTGGGGGCCTTCAGGGACCATGCCTGCTACTGCTGAGGTCACTGCCATAAAAAACAGGCGGTTTTCCATGTTGGACAATTATGACCCATAACATCATTATTTGTACAGATCATGGTGTTGTTGTACAAATTAACTATGTGACAAAGGGAATTGCTCTTTTATCATTTGTAATTAGATTAACAAGATATATAAATGATAAAAGGTCCTTATGATTAGTTCCGGATTGAGATGATATGAGACAGTATCAATCCACGAAGGTTTAATCATTAAATATCCCTAGTCGTAGTATTATCGAGATTAGACATCGATGATGCGAAATAGACTAGTATTACACTTGTGCGCATTGTGGGAGCATAACAACATAATTCTCATATATTTGAGTATAGGATACTCATGCAAGTGTAATAGGAGGTTGTTTTTACCGATGGTACGAAAACATCTTCTCTCTGGATAGACCCCTCAGAATTCCATTGGTAGTATGACTATGTGTCTATGAGAGTCTGAATCAGGGTAGGTGTATTTGGTCTTAACCTGAGACTTGCACCGCTAATACTTGCGACAATCAATATACTTTGGTTTTGTCGTCCAATGCTTTAACGGGTTCTGTGTACGCCTCCTCTGGGTACATTGAGAATCGTAGTGTATTGGGTGTGATGTCAAGATGGAAGTATCACTTCAGTCATAGTGGAGATGATGATCACGTAGGATACGGAACTGGTGTTCTTCTATGCTGCAGCTATCGGGATAATATGACAAGGTCATAATTATCCAATTATAGAGACTAGTTACCAGAGATCCGATATGTGCTTCGTATGGGGCAGACACAATTCCAGCCCTAAGCCTAACATGTGACATCCGATACTGGATCCCAATACGCAATACTATGTATACTACGCCTGATATAGATTATATATTTCTTTAACAATATTTCTGGAGAATTGGGTAGGCACGGTGTTTTGCTAGAAGCGAACCATGTCTTGTAAATCGGTAAAAATGTAGTACTAGGTACGTACGTGTTCGGATAGTCCGATGACCGGATTTACTGCCAACATATCCGGGGATCTCATGGGTCGCTTCCCGAAGATTCACCGATGACGTATGACTCGCACATTATTAATCTGAGATTAATTATTAGAGAGAAAATTAATCTAGGATTAATTACGGAGATATTTTATCTGGGATAAAATATTATTTAAAGAGAAAGAACGATTAATTTGGAATTAATCGATAAAATAATATATTCGATATATTATACGAAATTAGATTTCAACGTGGAATTAAAATTGGATTTTAATTCGGGCAAACGAGTTAATTTAGAATTAATTCGCTAGCGATGTGAATAGTAATTTTGCTAGACATAATTATTTAATAAAATTTGATTTAATTACGTCGAAACAAAAAATTCGTTAATTCGGAATTAACGAACCCGAGGCCGGGAGTGTTTGCGGGCCCACTCTCATTTCAAATCAAGTGGGGCCCACAAGTCACATCATGCGTCACATCATTAGTCATTCAAGTGATGGATGTCTTGTCACTTTGAGTGATGTGATGCTTGTTACTTTTTTGTGATTGATGGGGTGGTTGAAGGCTTTAATGCCTTGTAGCTTTTGACATTGATTTTTGGTATTAGATTTTAGAAATCCAAATACACAAAAAATTAACTCATCACTTCTCTCTTCTCTCCTTCTACATTCGGCCAAGGGCCAAATTTCTCTCAATTTTTGTTCTTCAATGCCCCGAGCAAGGAGAAGCTTAAAGGAAATTTTGTGGAAAAATTTCCAAGTGCTAGCACACCAAATGGATCATACAAAGGTGATAGCGAAACCCATTCCTGAGCATGGAATTCATTCTCAAAGCTTGGAGCTTGAAGATCATCCATGGAGCACAAAGAGGAGGTTGACCGAATCTTGGAGGAGCACAAATTTGGGCTTGGCCTAGAGCTTCAAGGAGGAGCAAAAGTTTTTGTCTTCAAAGCATCACAAAAGCCGATCAAAGTGAGTATTCCGCAACTTTACTTTGATGTATTCACATGTTTTCATCGCTTAATTTGATCTTGGGACTATAGTAGAAATCCAACAGGGCCAACTTGTATGAAAACCTTGATGGGCTTAGAAAATTCAAATACGATCCAAGTATGCCAGAAGCATGAGTCTGATATCCGCACTGGCTTTCATCCAGAAAGGATACGCCTTGGTATGACATATTTGTTTACTTTGGATACCTCCAAGTTCATCCCCATGACCGCGGTTGCTGAAAGCCCAATTCGTCGTTTCTAGACAATGGCATGATCCCATAATAGGCTAGTCCATGTTGTAAATGGGCGGTCTTTGTCTTTTACCGATGGAAAAGGACTGAGGTAGCCAAGTTTCACCCTTGTAGCATAAGAGAGAACGATTTTGTGTACCCACATTGGTGCATAGCCATACCTAGGATAGAAATGGACTTACCACGAGTGTGGGAGGAATAAGGTTGGAAGGATATATCCTGTTTTGATAACCACATACATCTTATATATCTCATGCATCGCACGCATACACGCATCATGCTAACTCACAGTTTTACCAACCATAATAGATATATGTTGGATTAGAGAAAAAGGAAGGCTCATTAAAAAATAGTTAGCAAACATGAGTGAGTCAGATAATGGGACTTCCGGTATGGATCAATTAGAGACCAACCTCACTAAGATTACTGAACAGTTATAAGCTTTAGCCACCGCCGTGGCCAGTTTGGTAGTTCCCCGCGCAGGGGGAATATAAAATAATGAGAATGTCAGGCATGAAGAGCCTCCGAATATGATGAGTGATGAGATCCCCGCTTTCGATGATGACATAGTAGAGTATACCATGGGAAAGGTAGCCGGGTCTCAGGCAGAATTGTAGAAACTCATGGATCAGGTAGAGTCAGTTACCCATAAGCTGAAGGGTAAACATGAGGATTTACTAGACTACGATGCGATGACTTTCGAAGAACAGCTGCCTTCACAGTTCAAGATGCCCGACATAGCCAAGTTCAATTGGAATGGGGATTCGAGGGTCCATCTCCGACAGTATGTTTCTGTGATGAGTTCAGTGGGTCTGTTGAAGCGTTAGGTTCAGAAGATGTTCGGGATGTCACTAGAGTGGGCGACCGTGGTATGGTATCACAGCCTGGAGAGAAATGTCAAAGATGATTGGAGGGCATTAGTAGAAGCCATTCTGAATCAATATGTCACAGACTTGGAGATTGACTTGTCGCTCCGTGACTTGGAGAATACCAAGCAGAAGCCGGAGGAGAGCTTCAAGGATTATGTAGATCGCTGGAGAAGCTAGCTCTTGAAAATGCAGACTCGGCCCTCGGAGAAGGACCAGATCAAGATGATCATTAAGGGCACCAAGATGTATAAATGATAAAAGGTCCTTATGATTAGTTCCAGATTGAGATGATATGAGACAGTATCAATCCACGAAGGTTTAATCATTAAATATCCCTAGTCGTAGTATTATCGAGATTGGACATCGATGATGCGGAATAGACTAGTATTACACTTGTGCGCGTTGTGGGAGCATAACGTCATAGTTCTCATATATTTGAGTATAAGATACTTATGCAAGTGTAATAGGAGGTTGTGTTTACCGATGGTACGGACACAGTTTCTCTCTGGATAGACCCCTCGGAATTCCATTGGTAGTATGACTATGTGTCTATGGAAGTCCGAATCATGGTAGGTGTATTTGGTCTTAACCTGAGACTTGCACCGCTAATACTTGCGACAATCAATATACTTTGGTTTTGGTCGTCCAGGGCTTTAACATGTTCTGTGTACGCCTCTTTTGGGTATATTGAGAATCATAGTGTATTGGGTATGATGTCAAGATGGAAGTATCACTTCAGTCATAGTGGAGATGATGATCACGTAAGATACGGAACTGGTGCTCTTATATGCTGCAGCTATCGGGATAATATGACAAGGTCATAGTTATCCGATTATAGAGACTAGTTACCAGAGATCCGATATGTGCTTCGTACGGGGCAGACACAATTCCAGCCACAGGCCTAGCATGTGACATCCGATACTGGATCGCATTATGCAATACTATGTATATTACGCCTGATATAGATTACATATTACTTTAAGAATATTTCTGGAGAATTGGGTAGGCACGGTGATTTGCTGGAAGACAACCATGTCTTGTAAATCGGTAAAAACGTAGTACTAGGTACGTACGTGTTCGGATAGTCCGACGACCGGATTTACTGCCAACATATCCAGGGATCCTATGGGTCGCTTCCCGAAGATTCACCGATGACGTATGACTCGCACTTTATTAATCTGGGATTAATTATGAGATAGAGAAAATTAATCTGGGATAAAATATTATTTAAAGAGAGAGAACGATTAATTTGGAATTAATAGATAAAATAATATATTCGATATATTATACGAAATTAGATTTCGACGCGGAATTAAAATTAGATTTTAATTCGGGAAAACGAGTTAATTTTGAATTAATTCGTTAGCGACGTGAATAGTAATTTTGCTAGGCATAATTATTTAATTAAATTTGATTTAATTACGTCGCAACGGAAAATTCGTTAATTTGGAATTGGCGAACCCGAGCCCGAGAGTGTTTGCGGGCCCATTCACATTTCGAATTTAAGTGCAGCCCACAAGTCACATCAAGCGTCAAATCACTAGTCATTCAAGTGATGGATGTCTTGTCACTATGAGTGATGTGATGTCTAGTCACTTTTGAGTGATGTGAGTTGTTGAGGGCATTAATTGCCATTTTGGCTCCAAAATTTGTTTGACTTTTTGAAAGGAAAATATCAAATTTTTGGAAATCAATTTTTGGTAATTGTTTTAGAAACACAAACCAACTCATCACTTCACTCTTCTCTCTCCCAAAATTCGGCCAAGGGCCATCTTCTTCTCTCTTTTATTTTCTCCATTGCCGTGAGCAAGAACAAGCACAAGGAAAATTTGTGGCAAATTTTTCCAATGCTAGCACATAAAGAGTCATCCAAAGGTGATAGGGAAACAAACCTTTGAGCATGGAATCACAAACCAAGCTTGGAGCTTGAAGATCAAACTTGGAGGAGCTTGACCGAAATCAATGGAGCACAAATTGGGCAAAGCCGTGAGCTTCCAAGGAGGAGCAAAAAGTTTTGTGTTCGACGCATCGCAAAATCTGATCATTGTAAGTATGATTCCGCCATACTTCTTATGAGTATTCACATGATTTCTATGCTTGAATGATCTTGGGACTATAGTAGAAACCCAACAATGGTATCTTGAGCCTGTTAGTGTTCCTAGAACATGCCAAAGATCTAATAAGCAAGAAAAGGTGTTCATAAATTCATTATAAGTTGCAGAATTACTTACATTGAATGGATTTGAGCTTTTAAAATTTTGAGAAGAAGATCTCCAAGATCATCCCTTTGTTGATTCCAAGCTTTGAGTTGGTTTCATGAAGATCTCCAAGATCCAACCTTTGTGTTGATTCCAAGCTTTGAGTTGGTTTCCCTATCACCTTAGAAGACTTCTACAAGTGCTAGCTTTTGTTGATTTTGCCACAAAATCAAAGAGAAAGAGGATGAAGCTCACGCCCATTACAAGGATGAACTAGGGTTTCATTTTGTGTCAAGTGTTGTGTAATGAGAGAGAGAGATGTCTTTTGGTAAAACCAATTTACCCTTTTCACCTAAACAAGGTGGTTGGGTAAATGGTTTCACCAAAACCATTCCAAGGTAGTTGGAAATTTAGTGGCTTGGCATAAATGCCAACTACCCTCCCAACTACCACATGTGAAGTGGGCCCCACATTTGAATTCAAAATTCAAATGTATTCTACGAATGTTTGCCGCGGCTCGGATTCGTTTAATCCGATTAAACGAATTTCCGTCGCTAAATAATTAAATCTAATTTAATTAAATGACGACGCCTCGTAAATATATTACGAATGCCGTTTACGAATTAATTCTAAATTAATCTGTTCGCTCGTATTAAAGTCCAGCTTTAATTTTGTATTGAAATCCAATTCATATTAATATATCCGATATATTAATTTTAGCCCATACAAATAAATTAAATAGAAAAATCAAATTTAACTATTAAATTTATTTTACCAATTAATTCCAAATTAATCGCGTTCTCTCTATTCCGAACACATTTAATCCCAGATTAAATAAAGCCTCAATTAATCCCTGATTAATTTTCCCTCTCTAAATTAATCCCAGATTAATTTTAGTTTAAGTCAACTGTCATCGGTGAATCTTTGGGAAGTGACCCAAGAGATCCCTGGATATGTTGGCAATAAATACGGTCATCGGATTATCCGAATACGTGCGTACCTCGTACCACGTGCTTACCGATTTACAAGACATGGTTGGCTTCTAGCAAAGCACCGTGCCTACCCAATTCTCCAGAAATATTCTTACTGGAATATATAATCTATGTCAGACGTAGTATACGTAGTATTGCGTATAGCGATCCAGTATCGGATTTCACGTGCTAGGCCTGGGACTGGAATTATGTCTGCCCCGTACGAAGCACATGTCGGATGTCTGGTAACTAGTCTCTATAATCGGATGAACATGACCTAGTCATATCATCTCGATGACTGCAGTACTTAAGAGCACTAGTTCCGTATCCTACGTGACATCATCTCCACTATGACTGGAGTGATACATCCGTCTTGACATCACACCCAATACACTAAGATTCTTAATATACCTAGCAGAGGCGTACACAGAACCGGTTAAAGCCCTGGATGACCAAAACCAAAGCATATTGATTGTCGCAAGTATTAGCGGTGCAAGTCTCAGGTTAAGACCAAATACACCTACCCTGATTTCGGACTTCCATAGACACATAGTCATACTACCAATGGAATTCCAAGGGGTCTATCCAGAGCGAAGCTGTTTTCCGTACCATCGGTAAAACACAACCTCCTATTACACTTGCATGAGTATCCAATACCCAAATATATGAGAACTATGCTGTTAAGCTTCCATAACACGCACAAGTGTAATACTAGTCTATTCCGCATTATCGATGTCCAGTCTCGATAATACTATGACTAGGGATATTTAATGATTAAACCTTCGAAGACTGATACTGTCTCATATCATCTCAATCCGGAACTAATCATAGAGACCTCATATCATTTATACATCTAGGTGATCTAATCACAAATGATAAGAGAGCAATCTCATTTGTCACATAGTTAATTTGTACAACAACACTATGATCTGTACAAATAGTGACGCTATGGGTCATAATTGTCCAACAGAGCCTTGTTTAAGCATGAAATTGAAATTATGGTAAAATTGGGTAAAATTGATTTGAGCATGTTTGGATGAAATTGATTGTTTAAATATGCTTGAATGATGATAACATAGTGTTATGCATGTCAATTTGATGAAAATTGAATTGGATGAATTTTCCCCCCTTTTTTATGCTTGAATGATGATAACATAGTGTTATGCATTTTTCTCCCCATTTTTATTCTATTTACGTTTATGGGTGTGCAATCTTGTGTGTTGATTACATTCTCTTGCATGTGTTGCATAAGACTTGGTTATACTATTGCATTAATCACTTTATTATAATTGGCATAAGGGACTGTTCCGAACCCAACAGTTTGAGGTCTTCCCTTGCGAGGGGTGAGAGCGGCCTTAAATTATTTCCCAATTCACACTGGGTGGCGACTCCATTTTATTTTCCGGTTTAGTCCCCCGCGGGCTACTCCGTACTCCCGACCGGGCCGCGAGCCCGGACAGCGTCGCCCACCTCTGTGGCCTATGTTCCCACAATAACCCAATTGAACCATATGTCTATGTCAACCAAATTACCTGGATTCATTAAGATTAAGTTCTAATTGTGGTTACCCCCGCCTGACAGGTATATGTCTATCCTATAAGGAAATTTATTAAAGGGTTATCTATCCTCAAGGAAGATCGTGGGCTATTAAGTCTAAGGCTAAAACCTAAAATTCCTTTATCAAGTTTATTTTAGATTTACCAGATCAATCTTATTAATGGCCAGTTAATAAGAAGCATTAAGCTTAAGCCTTAATAAGTAAACCTTGGAATTACCTAAAGTATAAAAATAACCCCTTATAAACCGGTGATATTGGATTTCATCACAACCCCATATAACGGGCTTAGCTACGACACATATCTAAGGCTAGTAACAACTTAAAAATAAAAGACATAAAGTAAAATGCTGAAAATAAAATGCTGGAAAGTAAATAAAGAAAATTACAATAAAAGAAAATGCTAGAGTAAAAGGATCCACTTTTATCACTACTATTTTAGATATCTCCCTTAATATAATATATTAACTTGTGTTAGATTACCAACCAGCCATATAGGCGGTATCCTGATTAAGTCAGATTAAGTCCAACTGACCATAAAGGCGGTATCACAATTTGTCCATTAAACCAGCCATATAGGCGGTAATTACCAACCGACCAACCAGGCGATATCCATGCTTAGTCAGGTTAAAACCAGTTTATAATTGATTACCAACCGACCAATATAGAGGTATCCTTATTAAGTCAAGTTTTAAATAGTAAATATATTATAATTAAGGGAGATTAATCTAAATAGCAGTATAAAAGATTTACCTTTCACCCTAGCATAGGGAAGTTACCTCCTCATGTTGAATAGTAAAAACTGAAAAAGTAAAGAAAGTAAATTATTATTACAGAAAGTAATTAAAATTAATTACAAAACTGAAATTAAAATAAACTAGATATAAAACTCTCTATTTACATCAGAGAATTCATAGAGGAAGGTACATCTGAAACTGAACTCTCGAGCTGAATTTATAGGCATCGATAGGCTCTCCGCAATGCGACGCGCAAGGATCACACGTCGCGGCATGACACATGTCACGTTCTGATTGGTTCCACTGAGATTCCATCCGATGACATGGCATTTTGGATGATTAATTCAATAATTGAGCTGATGTGGCAGTGACATGGCGACACGTGGCGATAGCGATTGTCGGCACCGTAGGATTGTGACACGTGGCGCGCTATGATTGGTTGATGATGACGTGACGATGATGTGGCAAATTGACTCGGTCTTCTGCTGACATGGTGATGACGTGGCTGACACTTGGGGTGACACATGGCGACATGTGGTGATGGCGATTGTCGGCACCATAGGATGATGACACGTGGCACAGCACACGTTAACAGATGGGTTGTGATGTTGACATGTGGCACGACGCACGTTAGTAAAGTCAAACTTATCAGATGATAACACGTGTCTCCGATGTATGTTAGCATAGAGTGGCGCACGTTAGGCGTCGCGACGTGCCAAATTACCATTTTTCCCTTTTCTGTCATTTTTCACTATTTTGGCCCCAAATCACCTCCAGAGAGTCCTGAAACTTTATTTATCTACAAAACACATCAAAATATTCACAAAACTCAAGAAACTATACAAAATATTAGGGCAAATGAGTGGGAAATAGTGATACATTTACCACTCATCAAAGACTTTGCCAGAAGGATTGAAGTATGCATTTCTTGGAGATGAACAAACTTACCTTGTGGTAATTTCTGCTTCCCTCACAAGCAATCAAGAAGGTAAGTTGTTAAATGTATCGAAAGAACATAAACTGGAATTGGATGGACTTTAAAAGGCATAAAAGGCATTAATCCTTTGATCTGCATACACAGAATACATTTAGAAGATAATGCTAGGACATATCGTCAATCTCAAAAAGATTGAACCATCACATAAATGTAACATCCCAGATTTTCGGGACTGTTCTAGAAGATTCTCAGACTGATGTTATAGTCTCGGAATAGAATGATAATGAAGGATAAGAGTTCAAGCGATATCATATTAGTCGGAATAATATAAAGTGAAGAGTTGTTGCATCAGAAGGCACGTCGTCTCAAGGAATCAGTTACGCGATATTTATTATACGCGTAAAGTTTGCGGTTTTGGTCACGAAAAGAGCAAACTAACTTCGATCGAGTTGGTTCTTGAACCATCAGACTCGTTTTTTTGTAGATGAACAACTTTTGTGTTGAACACTTTTCGAAAATCGCACCAGAAGGGCTTCAAAATTGATGATTTCCGAAATTACCCTTGTAAGTGGGGCATTTTGGTAAATTCAGAAATGAGATATTTGTATCTTTATTATTATTATTATTATTATTATTATTATTATTATTATTATTATTATTATTATTATTATTATTATTATTATATTATTATTATTATTATTGTTATTATTATTATTATTACTATCATTATTATCAGGCTAATACCGAAAATAAAACAAAGGAAAAAGGGGGGAAAATGGCGTGAGGAGAGAGAGTGAGGGAAGGAGAGCCGCCGCCGACGACCTGGCCGGAGATGCAGCGGCACACCGGTGGGGATGTGATCGTCCGGCGATGGGGAGCAAGCCGGTGGCCTGAGATCGTCCAACCGAGTCGGCGACGGCGAGTAAACGGCGAAGGACAGTGGCGCGAATGGGTTTGACGGATCCGGCTCATCGGTTTGTTTCAAGGCCCGAGCAACCTACCAAATCGAAGCCTTCGACGAGTACAACGAGTATGCGGAGTCGATTTCACCGAACAGCGGCCGGTTGCATGCGAAACGAGGAGAGAATGTGCACATGTACTGTAGCACCCAGATGAACAGTAGATCTGATCGGAATTCCGTCGACACCAGTGCGTTCATATGGCCGATAGGAGTCCGAATATGACCTTAGAATTTCGGTACGACTCTCTGTTTGGAATTTGTTATTTTAAAGTGTATCGATTTATATTCGGATGTCTCTAGTAGTTCCGTAGTTTAGTGAATTAGCATGAAATGAATTGGATGTGTTTAAATATATAAAAACGATAAATGTGGTAGAATCCGGGAAGAAACGAAATAGATTAGATCGATCCGGTAGAATTAGCGAGTTTCCGGAAAAGCAGAGTTTCTCGCGCGACCGAGCATAGATGACCGTAATTCTGATTATGACATAAATATGATATTGCGAGGGTAATTGAGTAATTCCGGATTGGTTCGGAGGGTTCGAGACCCTTCCGTAGCGTTTGCGGAAACTTTTCCGCAAGTTTTGGCGCAAACGCGTAAAATGAGAATTTGAACCGTCTAACTAGTTTAGAATAGTATATTAGCATATTTTGACAGATCGGGTCCAGGTTTGGAGTGTCCGTGAAACCAGGTAAGTAACTCATGGTTCGAATATTTAAGAAATTTAACGTTGTTCAAAAGTAATAATATAACAATGTTGTATATAGTTATATGTATGAAACATATATATATATATATATATATATATATATAAAGATGAATGTAGAAAAAGTAAGCAGATGTATGAGCAAAAGATAAGCATGATTCTATAAAAGTAAAGAGATACATATGTAGGTATAACCAGTATATAATATATATATATATAGATATATATATATATATATATATATAATATATATATATATATATACATAAATAGGCATACAATAAGGTAATGTTTATGAATATAATATATTGAGACTTGGGTTGGGGGTTGTAGAAACTACACCCTAGGGAATGGGTCTAAATTTTAAAGAATGAGAATTGTAAGAAAGTAACTGTATATGTTCAGTGTATGTAGAATGATACAAAAACAAGAATACGAATGTATACGCGTATAAGCAAAAGCATGTAGGTTACATGGAGAAATAAGTAAGTACATGTATATTTGTATATATTGTTTGTATGTATCTGCTTAAGTATAATTAATAATTTTAGAAAATGCCTAAATGAGCTTATTGTTGAGATGGATGTTCTAGTATGCTTATAAATGATTAAAGAGTAATGGAAATGAATGAATAAGTAAACTTTTTATATATATTAAGTCATACATTTATTTATAATGATCGATTGTGTGTGTATGAATATGAATTATGCATTATATTGTTTGAATATGAATTATGCATTATATTGTTTTGTGAGCCATCAGTAAGGTAAGTTATAGAGGTAAGCCAAGTTATAATGGTATAAATGTGTATAAGTATACTGAGAATAGTATAAATATATAGAATGTGAGATGATTCAAGATGTAAGCATATAAGGAATAGAATACATAGTTCATTACTTTGTATATATGCATAAACAGGTGCATGAACATATGCATGAACATATGTGGTAGTATGGAATAAGCATATAATTAAGCATGACTAGAGTAAAAGTAAGTATTAGAAATGAGCATGCATAAGTCATTAGATTAAGGGAGTGCATGATCATATCCATATACATACATGATAAAACGAGAAGAGTTTTGAAATTCAAAAGGTTTTACAGAAAAGTAACAGAGATTTTTAAAAGAGAGGTTTTTAGAAAAGTTTATATAGCTTTGAGATCCATATCATAGTTTTATGGTTTTCGGGGCATGAGATAAAACCTCACCCCAGTATGTAACTTGAGATACAGATTGGAATTGATGGATACAGAGAACATGTGCACATGTAGGGCCATGATGGCGGCTTAGGATCGTGTACCTAGTTCCTAGTGGTGGCTACACTGCCAGTTGAGTTGTTGTCCTGGGTGTAGAGCTCTACGTTGCCAGTTGAGTGTTTGTCCTGGATGTAGGGCACCACCAGCCTCAGAGATGCCACAGTTGAGTTATGGTCCTGGTCATCGAGTACACCCAGTTGAGTTATGGTCCTGGGTGCAGAGAGACGTCCAGTTGAGTTATGGTCCTGGACGTAGAGCAGTTTTCAGTTTTCAGATTTTCAGTACACAGTTTTCAGATTTTCAGTGCCTAGATTTCAGAAACCAGATTATAGTACACGGTTTTTAGAAACAGAGTTTAGAAACAGTTTTTCAGATTTCAGTTTTCAGTCTTCAGATACAGTTTACAATTTTAAGATACAACTTTCAGTTTTTAGATACAGATCCCAATTTTCAAGTGTAGTTTTCAGTCTTCAATACAGTTTTCAGAAAGAGCTTTTCCAGAAAGAGAAAATAAAGTAAAATTTTCAGCAAAGAGTTTTCAGAAAGAAGCTTTCAGAAAAGAGTTATTCAGAAAGGGTTTTCAAAATGCATTTCGAAAGGCATAACATGTTAAAGTAGATATGGTTTACAAATCTTGCATATAAATCATGTATTCTAGTAATTCATCTGAGATGCATGTAGTTGATGTTAATGCATTATAGCACTAGTATGTTCACATGTAAGTTTTTCAGAAAAAGATTTTAAAGTAATAGTTCATAAAAGCATGACATGATTGCATTGAAAGAAATATATGGTTAATATTGGTGCGTGGCATGTTTATATAGAAGTAACATTTTGTAAAATACTAGTACATAATAGCATGATTTTTTTAAGGGTATATATGATAATGATGATTATGAGTTGTATGTTTACTTAGAAAGAACATATTGAAATGATGCTAGAACATGATGATACGATAATATATGTATATATACATGGTTGGTGGTAGTGGATTAAATGTTTAACAGAAATAGAAATTTTAGTGTGACCGATTTGATGATATTTCAAGATAGTAAAAGAAAGAAAGTATATGTAATTGTCTAATCTAGACTAGCTCAAAGTATACAGAAAGGTAGAGAGAGAAGAAATCAGAGTAGCACAACAGAAGTGTAATGAACCTTAGTCTGTTAGTTAATAAAGTAGATGGATTAATATGTATTGTAGTAAACAGAAGTTAAAGTATGTACGCGTGTGTGTGTTCAGACAAAAAAATCAGTAACAAGTAGTATGGTAATTGACCGGCGTAAACACACATGTATAATGCAAGCGCACGTATCGTTCAAGTAGTATAAAAATATCGATCCCACGAGGACTTAATATCAAAACTATTAATTTTATGAGGTCAAATGATTACTAGTATCTAACAGGTTGATTGATTGATTTGAAATGGTGACGATTCTAAATTTAAAAACAAGTAAATAAAATTGTTCGAAAGTAGGTTTTAAGAAAATTCAATATTAAAAACTATCTAGGGTTGTGATTTCTTCCAATATCATTTTAAAGATGAAGTGGTTATCTTAAAGTTGGGTAACATATTGATTTATTAACCTGGAACACTAAATTATGTGTAAGTCTCTGTCGATGGTCAGACACAAATACCCAGTTTAACCCAATTGAACCATATGTCTATGTCAACCAAATTATCTGGATTCATTAAGTTTAAGTTCCAATTATGGCTACCCCCGCCCGACAGGTATATTCCTATCCTGTAAGGAAATCTATTAAAGGGTTATCTATCCTCAAGGAAGATCGTGGGCTATTGAGTCTAAGGCTGAAACCTAAAATCCCTATGTCTAGTTCATTTTAGATTACCAGATCAATTTTATTAATGGCCAGTTAATGAAAAAGCATTAAGTTTAAGACTCAATAAATAAATCTTTATATTACCCAAGCTATAATCTAACCCCTTATAAACCAGTGATATTGGATTTCATCACACCCCAGATAACTGGCTTAGTTACGACACATATTTACGGGTAGTAAAAAAAACTTAAATAAAATAAAAGACATAAAGTAAAATACTGAAAATTAAATACTGAAAAGTAAATGCTGAAAGTAAATGCTGAAATTAAATACTGAAAATTAAATGCTGAAAGTAAATTGCTGAAAAGTAAATTGCTGAAAGTAAATTGCTGAAAAGTAAATTACTGAAAAGTAAAAAATGAAAATTAAAGAAAGAAAAGTACTGTGCGTAAAAGTAAATTGCGGAAAGTAAAAACTGAAAAGTAAAGAAAAGAAAGTGCGAAAACGAAAACTAATTACTGAAAGCTGTAAATAAACAAACAAGATACAATCTTCTTAGTATTCTTAAGGAATTCCTTAGAAGAAAGTATGAATTTTACAAATGAAATGGCTTGGTATTTATAGGCAAAATTTTGCCTCCATCAAATCATCCACCAAATCATTATTAATTGCTCCACTAATTGCTCCACTAATTGCTCCACCAAATCCATTATTAATTTCTCCACTAATCTCTTATCATGTTTGGTGATGATTTGATAATTTTTATTATTTATTTATTAATTTATTTTTTGCTTTGAAAATGATTGAAAGTGACTTTAATAATTACACACTACACACTTCTGGATGGTTCATCAATTTCGGGGGCATGAAATCTTCAGAATTAGAAATTATTTTGTCTTTCAAAGTTGTAGATATTTGAGTCTTATTTAATCTGGAACTTGAATCAGCTCAATCCGATATCTGAGTAAATAGTTATGCCCAAAATACGACAGATGCGCAAAACTGGAATTTCCAAAACTACACTTCGTCAAAACGCCCTTTCAAGTTTCCAATCTCAAAATTAAAATATCAAGTCCAATAATTGCCCTTATTTGACCCATATTTCATCCTAAATGATTTCATTGAGACCCGATATTATTTTATCTGCAAAATAAACTAAAACACATCAAAACATTCATCAAACCCGAGAAACTAAACAAAATATTAAGTTAAAGGGGCGGTAAATATTGATATATTTTCCGCTCATCACACCCCAAACCTAATATTTTGCTAGTCCTCGAGGAAAACAACAAAATAAAAATAAAATTAAACTAAGCCACTTTCGTAGGGATCACGGTTGCATTTAGCATATGCAACAAGCCTTTAAACCCCTAGGTGTCCCTAGTGGACGAGTTGTAGTCTCGTGAGTGCTTACAGCAACGATACCCACAAACGTTTTACAAAAGTAAAAAGATAATAAAACTAATGCACACAAAAGCAAAAAGACAAGAGAAAAGAGAATAAAGAAGTTAGTGACTAATCAGGTGAAACTTCTACTCCAAGTTACTAGTTGTTTTGTTTCTTTCTAAATTACCAAATAAGTAAATTCTCCGATTATTTTTACCATTCTCCATATACACAACCAACAAAATATTAAACAACTCATTTTTGCCCACGACAGTCATAAGTGCAGTTGATAAGAGTGTAATATTTTTGTCCTAAAGTTCTATCAGATTTCACACCTTTTTGGAGCAATGGAATAATTTTTCTCATTTTTCTGATTTTTTCTTTGATTTTTCTCTATTTTTTATTTATATACAATATCTTCCATCTATGTAACGAGTGTTGGGTCGGTGGCTCCCAAATCAGTTGGCTTTAGGGCACCAGGTGTTAAGACACCCCTACGGACTTAATTACCCAGACTTCAGATATAAATATATATATATATATATATATATATATATTTTTTTTTTGCAGCATCTCTGATCCATGTAACGAGCTTTGGGCCAGTGACTCCCAAACCAGTTGGTTTTAGGGCACTAGATGTTAAAACACCCTTACAGACTTAATAACTCGGATCTCGGATTTTTTTTTTTTTTTTTTTACTCCATTGCTTTTTGAGATGCTTCCTCCAATTAAACTAGAGCACTGAATATTACAAACTTTTCAATTTTAGCTCATGTCCGTATGTTACTATATATGTTGTTAATACCTGCTAACTGAACATATGAAGATTCATTTTAGTCCGTTTTAAGGAGAATTCACAAATTAAATAATTCAAAAGGAAATAATCAAAAATTAACTTGTTTCGAATTAGGTTTGAGATACGTCTCAGGAGTGGAAACTCCTTACTCGGCTATCTTTTACCAATTTCACCTTTTTAGTCAAAATAAAAACACAAAAACACAAAATATTTTTGTAATTTTTGAAAATTTTCCAATTTTTTGTATTTTTCGAAAAATTTTGGACTAAAAATAAAAATAACACACAACTAAAAATAAGGTACTGATCAACTAATTCCCTCCCCCAAACCTAAATGAGACATTGTCCCCAATGTCTTAAACAGTAAAAGGAGAGTTAAGAAGGTTGTACCTGGTTAGCTGAAAATCTACAGGAAATTAAAGGTTAAGATCCAGATTAATCCTATGCCTCTTACCACGATCGTCCTCGGACCAATTTATCTTTGAAAGGATAGGGTCAACTTGTGGTTCATAGGCTATGAGTTGGTCTATTAGATCTGAAGCAGTTCTGGCAGTGAAGAGGAGTTCTTTCATAGGTTTTGACACGAACCCATTTCTCCGAGCATCATCAAGAAACACACAAAGAAAATCATAAAATCCATCAATGTTAAGCAGTCCAAGCGGTTTCTGGTGTATGTTCAGGTTCGCCCAAGATAGAACTATAAAAATTTCCTCCAATGTGCCCAAGCCACCTGGCAAAGCGATAAAAGCATCAGCACGGTTAATCATTTCTACCAGTCGTTCAGACATACCTGGCACGATCAGTTCCTCTCCGTTTGATGATCCAATAAGATTTGCCTCTGCCAAGGGTTTTGGGATGATTCCCAAAACATGACTGTCTCCTTCCTATACAGCCTTTGAAACGATCCCCATAAGTCCGAGATTGCCTCCGCCATATATTAAGTGCATATTTCTTGCAGCTAAGACTCGACCCAATTCTTGTGCTGCTTCTACGTATTGTGGCTTAGTACCAACACTAGTACCGCAAAACACACAGATATTTTCAACTCGTCTTCTTGAAGTAGCTTCCATTTTTTTTATGTGTTTCTTTCTCAACTCTGGATGCCTTCAAAAGTGTAATGACAGGCTGAATTTATAGTACCTGAAAAGGGTGAGTAAAAATAGCACAAGTATCTTCCAGAGGACGATTAGTAGCGAAATAATATCGTGTTAGTCAAAAAGGTCTGGATCCTGTCGGAGAAAATAAAAGAAAACAAAAAAACAAATCACAATTATTAGGAAAAGACAAATAGATATAATATATACAGGAATTTACAGCTTGATTAACGTCTATGCGTCAGGGACAAGCTTCCCATCCAACTTTCTTATAAATTGGCAAACAGGGTCTTTTTGAGTCAGATTCCCAAGACTTAACTGTTGTCTTTCTTTTTGAAATTGTGTATGTAATTTGCGAAAGGCTATGTGAACATATCCACTGGGATGCGTCTCAAGAGTCGAAGATATATCATCTAAAGACTCCTTACTCAAGCCATCCCTAATGAATTTAATTTTGTCTTCGCGATTATCAGACACCATTCCTAAAGAACGACAACGATGTTGCAATTAAATCGTGCACATTTGAAACAAACACCCATTTGCTTAGCTCTACGTTTCTTTGCATAGGTTCTTCTTCCAAAACCAGGCAGATGTGAAATAAAAGAGTCAGAAGACTCACCTGCCAATCGGACTCGTGCTTCAATTACCCAACGAATATCATTAGGAATACCATGGATTGTCAATAACCTCATCCGTTCAAAGCAAGCTTTGTATACTTTCATCAGAGATTTTGGAGGGAGAGAAGGAAATTGCTTGTGAAGATTTGCGAGAGCTTCTTCCATCTTGAAATGACTAAACCTACAAAAATTAAACACGCAAAAATAAAACACACCAAATCACAATATATACACAAATTGCATGGGTTGCCTCCCTGCTAGTGCTAAGTTTAAAGTCGTCAGCTAGACGTGACTTCTTGAACGTTAGGCTGGATCTGAAAGTGTGACACTTTCTTTTTGTCGCTCAAATGATTCTCCCCAGTAGTGCTTGACACGCTTGTTTTTAACCTTGAAAGTTTTGTTAGCGTCAGGATCATGTATCTCAACGGCTCTATTTGGTAAAACTTTGGTGATCACAAATGGACCCGACCACCGTGATTTTGGCTTCCATGGGAAGACTTTCACCCTTGATTTGTTTAACAGTACCTTCTACCCTGGTTCCAGTTGTATGCGCACTAACTTCTCATCATGTCTCTTCTTGCCATTTTCTTTGTACAATTTGGCATCCTCAAAAGGCTGATTGTGAAATTCCTCCAATTCGTTGAGCTGGTGGAACTTTTTATTTTCTGTTGCTTGTAGTGCAAGAATTGGCTCTTTCAGTGCAAAATATGCTTTATCTTTAGGCTCCACAGGCAATTGACATGTTTTAAGTTTATCAGTAGATCTTTGTATTTCATCAGAGTTCTGAATGGTACTGTGTATCATATCGAGTTTGAAACATTCCTCCTTCTTTTCATCATCTGGGAAATTCATGGCCTTGAAAACATTGAATGTTACTTCTTGGTCCTGTACCCTCATGGTTAGTTCTTCTTTTTGTACATCAATAATGGTTCGACCTGTAGCCAAGAATGGTCTCTCAAGGATGATTGGCACGTCTGCGTCTTCCTCCATATCAAGGACAATAAAATCTGCTGGGAAAATGATTTGTCAACCTTGACCAGAACATCCTCAACTACGCCTCTTGGAAATACGAGCGTTTTATCAGCAAGTTGCAGTGAGACTGAAGTTGGCATTGTTTCTCCAATCTGTAATTTCCTGAAAATAGAAAAAGGCATCAAGTTAACACTAGCACCTAAATCACATAAAGCCTTACCAAAGTTATGTTCTCCTATGACGCAAGGAACAGTGAAACTGCCAGGATCTTTCAACTTCGGGGGAAGTTTCCTCTGAATGATAGCACTGCATTCTTCTGTTAATGCTACTGTCTCGTAATCTCCCAATCTCCGCTTTCGTGAAAGAATATCTTTCATGAATTTGGCATAGGTGGGCATTTGTTCCAACGCTTCTGCAAATGGATGTTGATATGCAGCTTTTTGAAGATTTCCAGGAACCGAGAAAACTGCTTGTCCAATTTGTTCTTCTGAAGACGTTGAGGAAAAGGTGGAGGTGGAGTGATCTGTTCTTTTTCCTTTGCTTCTTTTTCCTCCATCTGTTGCTTTGTTTCTCTTGGAACTTCCTCAGCAGTTGAATTGACTCTAACATCTTTGTTGATTTCAGTACCGCTTTTTAACATGATGGCATGACATTGCTCCTTCCCAATGTTTCTTGGATTTAGCTCTGTGTTGCTGGGAAGGGTACCTGGCGGTCTGTAACTCTGAGCATTGGCCAGTTGTCCGATTTGATTCTCCAGTGCTTTGATGGAAGCTGATTGGCTCTGAAACATAGCATCATATTTTTTTAACTGATTCAGCACTTCTGTTATTCCTAGTTCATTTATCTGTTCTTGGCCTTTGTTCTGTTGTTGGAATCCAGGTGGTGGATAGTTCTGCTGTTGGAATCCAGGTGGTGGATTGTTCTTTTGCCCTGAGTTGTTGCTCCATGATAAATTGGGATGATTCCTCCACCCTGGATTGTAGGTGTTGGAATATGGATTGTTCCTTTGTCTGTTGAAATTGCTGACATAATTCACCGTTTCTTCATGTTGTTTTGGTTCTGGTTCTCCTCCATATGGTGAACTTGTGGTTCCAGCGATGTTCACAACTTGCGTGCTAAGTGATTCTAGACATTTGCATATCTGATCCAGTCTGGTATTCACTGCTGTGTTTGCTCCAACTTCATAAATTCCTGCAATTCTTTGGATCATTCTCCTTTCTGTTGGCCACAAAGAATTATTGTTGGCCATTTCTTCGATTAGATCCCAGGCTTGATCTTCTCCTTTTGCCATCAAAGCTCCTCCAGCAGCAGCATCGATTGTGGTTCTCATTATTCCAGAAAGTCCAATATAGAATGTTTGGACTTGAAGCCATTTTGGAATCTCATGGTGAGGACATTTCCGGAGTAAATCTTTGTACCTTTCCCAAGCTTCGTAAAGAGTTTCTGAATCTTGTTGTACAAAGGATGTGATGTCATTCCTCAGCTTTCCGATTCTGGCTGGTGGAAAGTACTTTGCAAGAAATTTGGTGGCTAAAGTGTTCCAAGTTGTGATGGAACCTGCTGGTAGTGAATGTAGCCAAGCTTTAGCTCTGTCCTTCAAGGAGTATGGAAAAACTCGCAGTCTCATTGCTTCTTCCGCTTCTCGGTTATAATTAAAAGTGCCGCAAACTTCCAGGAAGTTGCTGATGTGGGCATTACGATCTTCAGTTGCATTTCCCCCAAACTGAACTGAGTGCTGAATCATCTGAATGCATGTTTTGATGTCACACGCATTTGCTGGTAAGGGAGGAAGTACAATACAGGAAATGAGTCTGTCAACCACCGGAATGGTTCTGTCTCGAATGGGAATTGGTGGTGCAACGATCAAAGGTTCAGGTTCCATGTTGACTAAAGCTTCTCACTACAAGAAAAAAGGCTTTTACTGATACTAAATTAGTGTCAGTAAAGGGTTTTACTGACACTATATAAATGTGTCAGTGTTGCCGCAGCCAGAAATCACTGACACTAGTTTCTAGTGTCAGTGATTCTTAGTGTCAGTAAACGTTAATTCTGTAGTATCAGAAAATTATTGACACTATGGTATCAGTAATCTCTCACACTATTTTAGTGTCAGTAAATTATTGACACTATATCATCAATATTTAGTGATACTATAGTGTCAGTAAATTTTGTTACTGCAGTATCAGTATATCGCATATATTTGATTTTTAGTGTCAGTAATTATTGTTACTATAGTATCAATATCCGTCAATATCTTTTAAAATTTAAAAATCGTATTATTTCACAATTATATTTCTTATTTTTTGTAATTAAATTAATCATAAAATATATATATATATATATATATAATACCAACTCAATGAAATAAAAAACTAAAAAATTACATTTATATAAAATTCGCAATATAATAGATTAATCGTATTAATCAATTCAACAGTATCACATGATGAATACAAAAACTCCATAGACAATCTTTAAATTAACATATATATATTTCAAAAACTACTCTTAAAGTCCCATCAAAATGTCATGCCCCCACCAAAATTCATGATACTTGTTGAGAAGCCTGCAACAATCCCCCAACAATATGATATCTGGCACAAAATCTGAAATTATAAACCAAATGTTAAGAATTAGATGGACTTCCAAAAAAAATCGATATCTTCATAACTAAAAACATTAAATACATCCAAATAAAAATACAAAATATAACCCTAATCTAATTTTTGTCACATAAAGCACTTATTGACAATAACCATACCAACAACCTAAGAGCATGCATATAAAAAACCAAATGGCATCCATAATAACAAGTTGTATCTTTCATACCGCTACATAATCACCAAAACAAACAAATCAATAACACACACACACACACACACACATATATATATATATATAGACAGACATAAAACTGAAATAAAAGGATCTCATGAACCAGATGAAGTTTATCAGATGACATGATCTAATACTGTTTCCAAATGCAGGAAGCAAATCAAGATGACAAGATAGTTGTTCATTATGGAATTCCTGGAAACTAAAAGTTCAAAGCTCAAAATGTACTAGAATGTAACATTCCAGGTAATTGCCATAAAAATAGATGAGATAAACATGTTAGATCTCAATATATCAAATATTGCGATATCGGATTAAGCTGAAACTGAAACTGTACTTTGCAACCATCTGAAAGGACCCAAACTGAAACTGAAACTGAAAATGAGATAATAAAGTTGATTTAGTCCATTAGTTGCTTACTAGATTTCCACAAATATTTGCATCCTAACCAGTAACCACCGCCCCCCTTAATAAGCCGCAACTTGCAAGAAATTTAACAAATGATATTATGATGCAGAACATTACCTTTGTGAATAGCTGACTCCTTGTATGGAAAGGCTGCAAAACAAATAAAAATTTTAACATATAAGAAAAGTGAAAACCCAAGCCAATAATTCAAGGTTCAAAATTGTCATAGGAAATGATGAAAAGCTAGAATTAGAAGTATGGAAGTAGAATTATCCTAGGGGCTAGGACCGCTCTCATGCTGCATCAATGGCATGGTAAGAGAATCAGTCTACACCATTTGGAGGCCTAACACTATGACTCTAAATCCAGATGATCAAGTTGTTCTTTGAGAAAGGAACAAGAATTTATAGTATCTATAAGAATTCTCAGTTTCTTGGCTTGAAATTTTCATGAAGTTCAGTCTCTAAAAGAGGTATTTCAAAATTAGTTTTAAAATGATTATTCAATGCCCAAATCTGGAGTTACTCTTCTCTTCATTAGATGCGGGAAGTTCAATTGATAAGGGTTGAGAAGAGAACCTGCAAGTTCGTAGATGAATAACTACAACTATAGCTCTTTTCATTCAGTCAAATTTCTATTTGAAAGCATGAAACCAAAAGATTAGTAGACGAAGCTTTATCATGGAATGAATTTTGAAAGAAAATAAAAAGTAGAGGAAGCTTTAGTAATACAGATTAAACTAAAGTAACACAAAACTCCCGACTCAAACAACCTTTTTTCCCACTCAAAATCTCAAGGGCATCCAGGCGAAAAGATGTCCTTGTAATAATCACCTCTGTAAAACATGTCCTTGTAATTACCTCTTCATTATACTGTGTGATTATATGTGCAACATATATTGCCCAATCATCACGGAGTTGCGTTATATCTTCCAGAGTGTACTCATTAATCCCCATGAACGCAACCACAAATTTATTAATTCATACTGCTCATTTATGATTCTGTTCTGGCTATTGCTACTGCCACTGCCAATCCTACCCCTTGCTGTTTCTACATCATCTACTGCTTTTACTTCTTTCATTACTACCACCGTTACTAATTCTGCTTCTACCAATTGTTACAGCTATTATCATCACTTCTACCATTGCTATTGTTACCCCACTTACATAATTATGTCAAATTTCAGATTTTCAATTTTATTTCTTTCCCCTGACTATTAATAACATCCAGAACATTTTCATAACTCTTCCACACTGCAAATCTAGAAATCCCCAATTTTTAGGGTTCTTGGCATAATTTCCCAAATTTCAATCTTTTCAATTCTGTTAATCCGTTCCAAGTTCATATATAAAACTGAAATTAAATTACTTTTAACAAGATTCTAATTCATTATTTAAACCCAATTTCGAGTTTTATCTAAAAACCCTAAATCACCCAATTTAATCAAACTCAAGAAATCATAGTCATGGTGTACTTACTTGAATTTCCTCATGCATTCTATGAACGTTAAAAAGCTACCGACATTGAAATTAGGCTCTCTGGCTTTCTTTCCACTATTCTTCTTCGATTTCTCTTCCTCGCTCGGACTCTGCCTCTGCTCGTTTCTGCTTTCTGCCTCTGCTCACTGACTCGTGGCGCCAAGAACAACGCCGGAGACTCGCCGGAAGTTGGTAACATCACCGGACTTCTCCCTTTCTCTAGTCTCTCTCTCTCGGCCCTTCTCGAGCTCTCTCCCCTTCTCTCGATCTCTCTAGGCCTTTTTTGGTTTCTCCCCAATGTGTCCAAAATTGAAAATGTGTCTAAATAAATATCTAGGGCCTTTATATACAAACCCTAAAAATTACATTCTAGCCCCTCTGGTTTTGGTTATTACTATGCTTTAATTATTACTATGATTTGGTAACTACGGTTCAGGTTTTGACCCAACAAATACATATATATTTTTATAAACCGCGGTTTAAGGAACAAAAGTCACGATTTGGCCCAGTGGTAAAGCCTTACAATAAAAAAAAAAATTTATATCAATGGTTACAATTTCGAGTCCCAGCAGACTTAAGGAAATAATTTTTTTTTTTAATTTTTTTACTGATACTAAGGTATCATTAATTACTGACACTAAATTTACTGATACTCTAGTGTCAGTAATATATGCGAAAAACGTCACTTCCGCGAGGTGTTGGTTCGACTCTAGACGACTACGCGTTTTTTTTTTTTTTTTATTTCTTACTGATACTATTGTAATAGTAATTACTGACACTAAAATCGCTGATACCATAGTGTCAGTAATTATTGATATTTAAGTGAAAAACACGGAAATAGGCCCATTTACACGTCGTTTCTGACACTTTTAGCCTAGTGTCACTAACCTTAGTGTCAGTAAAGGCCTTTTTCTTGTAGTGTCTTGGCCTTCTCGTCTTTCCCTTCTCAACTGTCTGATGGTTCTTTCAATTTCTGGGTCAAGCGGTCGAAGTTCAAAGCTTCTGGTTCGTCTCATGAAGCTTCTGAGAACCTGAAACACAAAAAAAAAAACAAAAACAATAAGTAAAAAGAAAATTAGATACAAGTAAAGGTATCTAACCCCTAAACTAATAGTAAAAGATAAATAAGTCCCCGGCAACGGCGCCAAAAACTTGACCGGCGTAAACACACACGTATAACGCAAGCGCACGTATAGTTCAAGTAGTATAAAAATATCGATCCCACGAGGACTTAATATCAAAACTATTAATTTTATGAGGTCAAATGATTACTAGTATCTAACAGGTTGATTGATTGATTTGAAATGGTGACGATTCTAAATTTAAAAATAAGTAAATAAAATTGTTCGAAAGTAGGTTTTAAGAAAATTCAATATTAAAAACTATCTAGGGTTGTGATTTCTTCCAATATCATTTTAAAGATGAAGTGGTTATCTTAAAGTTGGGTAACATATTGATTTATTAACCTGGAACACTAAATTATGTGTAAGCCTCTGTCAATGGTCAGACACAAATACCCAGTTTAACCCAATTGAACCATATGTCTATGTCAACCAAATTATCTGGATTCATTAAGTTTAAGTTCCAATTATGGCTACCCCCGCCCGACAGGTATATTCCTATCCTGTAAGGAAATCTATTAAAGGGTTATCTATCCTCAAGGAAGATCGTGGCTATTGAGTCTAAGACTGAAACCTAAAATCCCTATGTCTAGTTCATTTTAGATTTACCAGATCAATTTTATTAATGGCCAGTTAATGAAAAAGCATTAAGTTTAAGACTCAATAAATAAATCTTTATATTACCCAGCTATAATCTAACCCCTTATAAACCGATGATATTGGATTTCATCACAACCCCAGATAACTGGTTTAGTTACGACACATATTTACGGGTAGTAAAAAAAACTTAAATAAAATAAAAGACATAAAGTAAAATACTGAAAATTAAATACTGAAAAGTAAATGCTGAAAGTAAATGCTGAAATTAAATACTGAAAATTAAATGCTGAAAGTAAATTACTGAAAGTAAATTGCCTGAAAGTAAATTGCTGAAAAGGAAATTGCTGATGAAGTAAATTACTCAAAAGTAAAAACTGAAAATTAAAGAAAGAAAAGTACTGTGCGTAAAAGTAAATTGCGGAAAGTAAAAACTGAAAAGTAAAGAAAAGAAAGTGCGAAAACGAAAAAATTACTGAAAGCTGTAAATAAACAAACAAGATACAATCTTCTTAGTATTCTTAAGGAATTCCTTAGAAGAAAGTATGAATTTTACAAATGAAATGGCTTGGTATTTATAGGCAAAATTTTGCCCCAACAAATCATCCACCAAATCAATTATTAATTGCTCCACTAATTGCTCCACTAATTGCTCCACCAAATCCATTATTAATTGCTCCACTAATCTCTTATCATGTTTGGTGATGATTTGATTAATTTTTATTATTTATTTAATTTTATTTTTTTCTTTGAAAATGATTGAAAGTGACTTTAATAATTACACACTACACACTTCTGGATGGTTCATCAATTTCGGGCATGAAATCTTCAGAATTAGAAATTATTTTGTCTTTCAAAGTTGTAGAGCTTTGAGTCTTATTTAATCTGGAACTTGAATCAGCTCAATCCAATATCGGAGTAAATAGTTATGCCCAAAATACGACAGATGCGCAAAACTGGAATTTCCAAAACTGCACTTCGTCAAAACGCCCTTTCAGGTTTCCAATCTCCAAAATTAAAATATCAAGTCCAATAATTGCCCTTATTTGACCCATATTTCATCCTAAATTATTTCATTAAGACCCGATATTATTTTATCTGCAAAGTAAACTAAAACACATCAAAACATTCATCAAACCCGAGAAACTAAACAAAATATTAAGTTAAAGAGGCGGTAAATATTGATATATTTTCCGCTCATCAGTAATTAAATGGATAAAAATTATATGGTTAAATCAGACTTATAGATATTTGCATGATTACTTACTGAGTCATTATGACTCACGCTATATCAGTTTGTTAGTTTTGCAGGTCAGTAACAGCCTTCTGAGCCAGCAGGATTTTGGTGAAGGCTTTGAAGACAGTGGATCGCCCCAATTGCAGTCGAGAGAGTTTTGAGTCCTGGGTCGAGTTATGGGTCCTTACTGCCCTAGTCTTTGTATTTGCATTTGTATTTCTTATGTATGAGTTATGTAATAGCATAGTTCTATTTTGAGTTCTGGCCGAAGGCCAAGTATTTACTTTTGTTCATTGCGTTCAGGCCTGAGGCCTTGATGAGGATTGCATATATTTGAGTTTGCTTGTGTAGGTTGTCTCAGGGTGCTGGCTATAAGCCAGGTTGCATGATGTTACAAATACATCATGCCGAAATTTTGTTAGAATCAGAGGCTTATGGAGATGGGTTTTCCCTGTCCCCTGCCGGTAGCATCCTGGCCTAGGCGGGATGTTACAATAAAAGAAGTGGTAAAAATAGAAGTCCTTAAACTTCTTGATGTAGGCATTATATATCCTATCTCCGATAGTAAATGGGTAAGTTCTACATATCTTATACCTAGAAAGTCTGAAATTACTATTATAAAAAATGATAAAGGAGAATTAATTCCAACTCGAATCTCATCTAGTTGGCGTATGTGCATTGACTATAGAAAACTAAATGACGCCACTAGAAAATATCATTTTCCTTTATCGTTTCTTGACCAAATTTTGGAAAGAGTATGAGGACATCCATACTATTGTTTTCTTGATGGTTACTCAGGTTATTATCAAATTCCCATTGCCTTAGAAGACCAAGAAAAGACCACATTCACATTCCATTTGGAACATTTGTATTTAGGAAAATGCCTTTTGGAATTTGTAATGCATCGACAAACTTTCCAACGAGGCATGTTAAGCATATTTAGTGGCATGGTTCAACACTGTTTAGAGGTCTTTATGGATGATATAACGGTTTTTGGGAACTCATTTGATAACTGCTTGAATAATTTGGAAAATATTTTGAAAAAATGTGAAGAAAAATGACTTGTGTTAAACTGGGAAAAATGCCATTTTATGATTAATTCGGGAATTGTTTTGGGACATGTTGTGTCGTGTAAAAGTATTGAAGTTGACAAGGCAAAAATAGAGGTAATCTCTAAATTTCCATCACAAAAAACAATCAGGGAAATCCATTCTTTCTTAGGACATGCAGGATTTTATAGGAGGTTCATTAAAAATTTTAGTACCATATCCAGACCCTTATGTAACCTCCTATTAAAAGATGCAACATTTGAATGGAAAGAAGAATGTCAAAAATAATTCGAAAAGATTATCAGTCTTTTGACTTCTACTCCTATTATACAATCCTCTTATTGGTCTTTACCTTTTGAGCTGATGTATGATGCCAGTGATTATACAGTTGGCGCAGTATTAGGACAGAGAAAGAAAGATAAGCTGCATTTAATATATTACGCAAGTAAAACTTTAAACAGTGCACAAATGAATTACATTACCATGGAAAAAGAAATACTTGCTGTAATATTTGCATTGGATAAATTTCGATCATATTTAATTGTTTCCTCAACTGTTGTTTATTGCGATCATATTGTTGTTAGATATTTGATGTCTAAATATGATGCAAAGCCAAGATTACTATGGTGGATTTTGTTGCTTCAGTAATTCAATCTCACAATCAATGATAAAAAATGAGTAGAGAATGTGGTTGCAGATCATTTATCGAAACTCACAAATGAGTCATCAATTGATACAACTCCTATCAATGACTCTTTTCCTGATGAATTTTTATTTTCTGTAAATATAATGCCTTTGTATGCTAATATTGTCAATTTTCTCACAACATGAAAAGACCTACAGATTGGAGCCATCAAGACAATAAGAGATTTTTGACTGAAGTCAAAAGATTCTACTGGTACGATCCATATTTGTTTAATTATTGCCCTGATCAAATTTTCTAACGATGCATATCGGACAGTGAGATAAGTGGTGTTATTCAGTTTTGTCATTCAGAAGCATGGGGAGTTCATTTCTCATCTAAGAAAACTGCTGTAAAAATCTTGCAGTGTGAATTTTATTGGCCCGCCATTTTTAAAGATACCCATGTTTTTTGTAAAACTTGTGAAAATTGTCAAAAGTTGGGATCCATTTCAAAAAGAAACATGATGCCTTTAAATCTCATCATTGTCATCGAAATCTTTGATTGTTGGGGATAGATTTCATGGGTCCACCGTCATTTATATTTTTATATATTTTAGTTTCATTTGATTATGTCTCAAAATGGGTTGAGGCGATTCCTTGTCGAAATAATGATCACAAAAATGTGATTAAATTTTTAAAAGAAAATATTTTAAGTCGATTTGGAATCCCTCGAGCCATTATAAGTGATGGAGGTAAACACTTTTGTAACAGGTCTTTTGAGTCCTTAATGAAAAAATATGGAGTTACACATAAAGTTTCTACCTCCTATAACCCTCAGACAAATGGTCAAATTGAACTAACAAATAGGGAAATCAAACAAATTTTGGAGAAAACGGTCAATCCAAATCGCAAAGATTGGTCTTTTCGGCTGACTGATGCACTTTGAGAATACCGAATAGCTTTCAAAACATCTTTGGGAATGTCACTCTATCGTCTAGTTTATGGAAAACCTTGTTATTTACCTGTAGAACTTGAGCATATGGCATATTGGGCTATTAAAGCATTCAACTCAAACCTTGAAAATGCCAGTCATGAACGTAAACTGCAATAAATGAACTTGAAGAGTTAAGGAATGATTAATATGAGAATGCAAAAATTCTTAAAGCTAAAACTAAGGCCTTTCATGACAATCGAATTTCACGAAAAAATATTTGAAATTAGTCAAAAAGTTTTACTTTATAATTCTCGTCTTCATTTATTTCCTGGAAAATTGAAATCTAAATGGAGTGGCCCATTTATTATAAAGCACGTTTATCCATACGGGGCTATTGACATTGAGAATCCTAGGGTTGGTGATGTTTTTAAAGTGAATGGACAACGTCTGAAACCATTTTTAGAGTGTTCAAATTTTCAAGTATCTCTTTTCCTTTCTAACCCAGTGTATTGTGATTGATGTATTTTCTTTTCTTTTCTTTTGTATTTGTCTAATTTCCATTTTTTTCTCGAGTTTTGCAATATTTATTTGTTTCTTTTCTCTTTTTATCAGAATCTTGCACCCCGGTTAAACATCGGATAACGATACTCCGTAACTTTAAGTCGGTTCTTTCAGTTTCCTAAAATTACTGATACCCTACAATCAAGGCATAGAAGAAACTCTCGCAAAACTCCACAAATGTTTTCATTCTTTTCCCCAAAATGCTCTGATGAAAATTTACAAAGCACGCACCGAAAGAATGAGGTTTTTGATGATCCATGGTATTCCTAGTGATATTCGTTGGGTAATTGAAGCGAGGGTTCACTTGGCAGGAATGGTGTGTGACAATCGCAAAGATAAACTTCAATTCATTAGGGATGACTTAAGTAAGGAGTCTTTAGATGATATATCACTGACTTTTGAGATGCGTCCTAGTGGACATGTTCATCGAGTAATTCGCAATTTGCATACACAATTTCAAAAAAAAAGATAACAATACAATCTCGGGAATCTGACTTTAAAATACCATGTTTTCAATTTATAAGAAAAGTGGATGGGAAGTCTATCCCCGACCCATAGAGGGCGTTCAAGCTGTTACTGGACCTAAAACCAGAGGAAGTTATGAGCCACAGTCACAACTACCGGTACATATTATTTCAATTTATTTCTTTGTTTTCCTTTAATTTAAATTATTGTTTTGATTTACTTTAATTTACTGTTTTGATTTCCTTTACTTTAATTTTTGCCGACAATATCTAAACTTTTTGACTTTCACGATCTATTTTACTGTTCATCTGACGATTGTCATTTTACATGCACTGGTGTTTTTATTACTCACCATTTTTCAGGATCCATAAATACAGCTCATCGTTCCTCTCTTCAACCCATCTAGATAAGAGAGAGAATAAAAATGGAGACAACTTCAAGAAGACGAGTCACTAATATTTGTGTGTTTTGTGGAACTAGCTCTGGAACTAAACCAAAATTTTGTGAGGCTGTAAAAGAATTGGGTAGAGTTATAGAGAAAAGAAAGATGCACTTAGTATATGGCGGTGGAAATCTTGGACTAATGAAATGTGTTTTAAAGGCCGTGCAAGAAGGTGACAGTCAAGTTTTGGGGATCATTTCAAAATCTTTGTCAGAGGAAAACCTGATCGAAAAATCAAATGAAGAAGAATGAATTGTCTCAGGTATGTCTGAAAGACTTACTGAAATGATCAGTCATGCTGACGTTTTTATTGCTTTACCTGTTGGAATTTTATACGGAATTACAGGGTTAGCGCAGCGGAACACGGAAAACAGATTTTTCCGATTTCAAAATTTTTTCTTGGAACAATTAAATAAACTTATTTATTTAATTAACCAATACTTAAAATCTGAAATTTTAACCCAAGAAATCAAATTTCTATTAATTGCCCCAATATTTTACAATTTGATCATTTTGGTCATAAATTATCAAATACTTATTTAATTGATTTCAAATCAATCCCAAAATGATTTATACATGTCTAATACATGAAAATACAATTTGCAACACAAATCCCCAATTTTTCTACAAATACCGATTGTTGGTTTTAATCTAGGTCCCAAGATCAAACAAGCAATGAAAACAATGTGCGAATACATCAACGGAGGTAGCGGAATACTCACATCGATCGGTTGAGTCGATTTGGAGACGAATCAAGCCCAAAATGCCCACTGTTTTTGGCGCCACTGGTAGCAGTCCACTGCCTTGCAAAACAGAAATTTGAGCTGCGAAACGGAGCTCCAAGCCTCGTCCGACGGATCCCGACTCATGGGTGAACCTCCCTACCACCTTCGCAAGACTCGTAAGTGTGCTAGCACTTGAATTTTCACCATGAAAATCCACTCTTGCTTCCCTATTGTTCACGCCAAAATGGTTCAAAAACAGTGAAGAAAATGGACTGGTTTGGGCGTGAGAGAAGAGAGAAATGGTGAGAGAGAGAGATGAAAATTGTGTGAAGACTTATTACAAAAAGTGGTATAACATTTGTTTATATATTTTCCAAAAATAATAAATGTTTTTACCATTTAATTTGCTTTCAAAAAACAAATTAAATCTATTGTAATGTCCTTGATTGTTCCACACTCCAAAGTCAAAAGTCATCACAAGTCCATCAAGTCACATATACTTTATTAAAGTGACATGTTGTCAAGTCACATCACTCAAAGTGACAAGTGATTTGACGCTTGATGCGACTGATTGATTTGACGTTTGATGCGACTTGCGATGCCGCTCTCGAATTCGAAATACGAATGCGCTCGCAATCACACTCGGGCTCGGGTTCGCTAATTCATAATTAACGATTTTTCCGTCGAGTCGTAATTAAATGATTACGCCTAGCGAATTCACTATTCACGTCGCTAACGAATTAATTCTAAATTAATTCGTTCGCCCGAATTAAAATCTAATTTTAATTCCGCGTCGAAATCTAATTTCGTTTAATATATCGAATATATTAATTTACCGATTAATTCCAAATAATCGTCATCTCTCTCTATACGATATTTTATCCTAGATAAAATATCTCCGTAATTAATCCTAGATTAATTTTCTCTCTCTTCTATATAATCCCAGATTATTCAAGAGTGCGAGTTGTGCGTCATCGGTGGATTATCGGGAAGCGACCCATGAGATCCCCGGATAAGTTGGCAGTAAATACGGTCGTCGGAGTATCCGAATCACGTACATACCAAGTACTACGTTCTACCGATTTACGAGACAAGGTCGACTCCTAGCAAAGCACCAAGTCTTCCCAATTCTCCGGACATATCCATTTAAGAATATTAATATCTGTATCAAGCGTAGTATACGATTGTATTGTGCATATCGGCCCAGTATCGGATAGTCACGTTAGGCCTGGGGCTGGATAAGTGTCTGCCCCGTACGAAGCACATGTCGGATGTCTGGTAACGAGTCTCTATAATCGGGTATACATGACCTTGTCATAATATCCCGATGGCCGCGCAGCACTTAAGAGCACTAATATCGTATCCAGCGTGACATCATCTCCACTATGACTGGAGTGATACTTCCGTCTTGACATCACATCCAATACACTACGACTCTCTGATAAACCCAGAAGTGGTGTACGCAAAACCGGTTAAAGCCTGTACACACCAACAACCAAAGTCTATCGATTATCGTAAGTATTAGCGATGTAAGTCTCAGGTTAAGACTATACACACCTACCTTGATTTCGGCCTCCCATAGACACATAGTCATAATACCAATGGGATTCCGAAGGGTCTATCCAGAGCGAAGCTGTTTCCGTACCATCGGTGAAACACGACCTCCTATCGCACTTGCATAAGTATCCAATACTTATATATATGAGAACTATGCCGTTGTGCCCTCACAACGCACACAAGTGCAATACTAGCCTATTCCGCATTATCGATGTCCAGTCTCGATAATACTCCGGCTAGGGATATTTAATGATTAATCCTTCGGGGACCGATACTGTCTCATATCATTCTCAGTCCAGGAACTAATCATAGAGACCTCTCTTCATTTATATATCTATGGTGATCTAATCACAAATGATGAGAGTGCAATTTCCTTGTCACATAGTTAATTTGCTACAACAACACAATGATCTGTGCAAATAGTGACGCTATGGGTCATTTTGTCCAACAATCTCCCACTTGGCACATAGCCAGTCACTCAAGTGTCCTACACCCGAACTATGTAGGGTTCGCTCAAATTGCTGAAGAAAGATTTTCGTCAGCGGATTTGCTTGATTATCGTCTGACGCGATTTACACGATCATCACATCGCCACGATGTGGGATCCGAACGAATCAGATGATATAGAAGTATATATCTGGATCGTCGATGAGACCTTTAATTCCTTAGCCTGTGTGCTGACGCCTAGCTCAGCTGCTAAAGAACTATATCTAATCTAATTAGATTTATTTTCGATCCAAATGGCTTCTATTGCTGCCTCAGCTGCAGCAATAATCCGCATTTGTTGTTTATTCGGCAACAGTTATCTTGCTTGGAAGATTTCCAGCTTACTGTCCCGTTATTCAAACTTTATAGTACCGTAGTATTTAATTGTTTGGAAACTTGCAGCAGTGATCCCAGTCACTTCAAGTTCTCCTTCTCCATAGTTTAAGACAACATCTTTAGTTCTCTCAGATACTAACAGATGTTCTTAATCTTCAATCCAGTGACTATCACTTGGATTGACCTGATCGTGACTCCATATGCTCGAAGCGTATGAGACACCCTATCAAGTACATTTTAAATGTACAATTTCCAAGAGAGTGTTAATAACTCCAAATCTATCCCAGTAGATCTTTATTCCTTGAATAAAGGTTGTTACTCCCCAGAATTCTACGGAGAATTTCTATTGAAAGAATATCTATGAAAGCCAAGCTTTCACCAATTGCTATATGGGAATTTCATTGTCAGTGCCCTCTCCCACTAACCTCCTTATATACACAAGAATTATTTCGTTTTGAATCAAATCATAAACCATTATGATTATTTCAAAACGACAGTTCCAAGAACCTTATGCTTGCATTAATCCAAACATGGATCGAATAACCCGCAAACCTCGTTTGTTGGTTATACAAAATCGTCAGAATGTTATAAACATTCTCCAAAAGGTTTCCTTTTCAGGAAAGCGATTTCGAACTATAACTGACACATTTCATAAATGAAATACGCAGTTATCTACAAGCATCTTCAAAATGGATTTACAATGGCAACAGGTAAAAGGTTGAACCGTTATTAACACAATGTTGATAACGATACCTTTCCGTCAAAAGCCCAGCTTTGTACGTTGGTATGTTGCCTTCCATGTATGTCTTCCTTGAAGACGTTTAAAGTACCAATAGGCACAATGCCTTGTGGTACAACAACTAGTATCCAAAATAGTTGTTATACATGGAATCCATTTCGGACTCATGGCACTTTGCCATAATAGGGAGTCGATACCTCGTATCACTTCCTCAAAACGTAGTCGGTGGATATTCCTTCATAAGATTGACATCTTTATGAGGTTAGATCAGAAACCCATACCCTAGGTTGTTTTCTGACTCTATCCGATCTACGAAGTTCTTGTGTATTTGAAGATTAATGGTATAGATTCATCATAGATGAACTATTTGTGTTCCATTAAGGACTTCGTGCCTTGAACAGTATTACTCCGATTTTCATCGAGTATCACTATCCTCCCACTGACCACTGCATATCGGTATTCCTCTCAGGAAAAACCGCATGGTGAGCAACAATCACATTGTTCTCATGTGAGATTTACAAGTACTATACTTAAGGTTTCCTGAGGATAACCTATATTGGCACATATCCAATTTGGGTCTCTAGTTTGGTATCATCCAAACGTTATGCCTGGCATACCCAAATTACTAGGAATGAGAAACCTCGTTTCTTCCTGTTCATATCCTATATGACATCTGTCAAACAGATTTATATGGAACCTTATTCTAAATAAGTTTTGCACTGTTAATACATATCCTATTGAAGGAAACAGTAGCTCAGAGCGACTCGTGATAAACCTTATCATGTCCAACAAAATTCGGTTTTTAGTTCGGACACACCGTCTAACTGACGTGTCTCGGGAGGAGTCCTCATATGAAAGAATACCGTACTCTTTCATGTATATATGAAACTTACTGCTTAAGTATTTTCCATTACGGTCTTACCGTGGCGGAATAATACTATAACCGATCTGTTTATTTACTTCGTGTCGAAACTTCAAAAGTTTCTGATCTGTGTTCTTCAAAAGCAACACATAACCATAACGTGATGTTACATCCGTCAAGGTCACGAAATATTCATGTTCACATCTAGTCTAGCTAGATATGGGCCCACTAACTTCACCATGAATAGGGCTAACAGATCGGTGGCCCTTATACTATTACCAAGTAAATAGTATTTTAGGTACTTTACCTAATAAACTAGATTCGCAGACCTTATTTGAATAGTCAAATCAGTCCTAGTACCCACTCTTCAAAAGTGTGGATATACGAGTCTCGTTTAATTGTGTCCTAGACAACAATGCCACAAATAAGTCTCTATTGATCAAATCAATTTGAGCTATTTATTTGTCATTTTATATGTTTGAGATTTTATTTATATTCAAAATATAAATTCTGTTATTACATCTAATGTATTTATCTCAGTATCATCTTTATATAATGAAACACTTTAGTGTTCTAGAATATAAAGGTTTATCCGCAACGGATTAAACACTGATATAGAGATAATGTCTCTAGTCAAACTAGTTACATTATAACAGTTCCTAATTTAAGTACATACCGAAAGGGTAGTTCCTAAACTTAGGTATCTACGGTCGAAACAGCGACTTTCGTCCCGTTTCCGATTCGCAGAGAAATCTCGGCTTGAAGTCAGTATCCAGCTCATAGCGGATTCTGAACATCAATACATATATATTATGTACCACACTAAGTATTTAAAATCCAATTTCAATACTAGTAGTGAACATAACTTTGACAAATATTTTTAAAGTTAGAGCCTCGCCCTTTCTTTAATTCCTTCGTGTCTTCCATATCCAAATGGTAGTCACTTTGGGATATGTCAATTATCTTTTCAATATTTCACAAACCTTTGGCCAAGCCTTGGGTTTCGGAATATCGAAACGATGTGCACCTTGTGCATCACGCCCAATTGCAAACTTTGACTTTATCTCCACTAGAACAGTCAAATTAATTCTCTAAGAATTATTAATTGCAATTTAATACTTTTAAATCTAAAGATAGATTTATGATAAGTATATTAATTAAGCACTAAAGTCATCATCACATAAATCTTCCAAAGATTTTATGCTCTACTTATTCGCTTAATTATGGGCTTAAGGTATAATAAGTTATTTTATCCAATAAAGTAACCTATTATTAATTCCCAATATGAAAATTAAATCATTTAAAACATTTAATCCAAGGATTATATATTTTAAATATTCAACTTTTCAATTCTTTCTTGATTTCAACAGTCCAACTATTTAATCAATTTAATAAGGTACTATTATCATATAATGATTACAATAATCCAATTATTTAATCAACTATAATTTTAATATTGATTACTATAATCCAATTATAAAATCAACTATCATTTAATTCAATTATATTGATTACTATAATCCAATTATAAAATCAACTATATATTGAATGAGTTTGTATATAGTCCAACTATATATATATTTAAAACAACATAAAATATTAGTCCAACTAATACTTTTGATTAATATGACGAGTAAAATATAGATGAGCGCGTTTAGCGAGTATTCGAACGAATGTTGCAAATTCAATACTTGCCTCCCACTATTTTTCGTCGAGCCTCTAACCCTCTGTGGAGTACTCGGGAAACCGTGTTTCCTAGTGGGCTAGGATCCCGTTAAATATCACACAATCTTGACTTTGGCCAACAAATTGTATGATAATTAACTAGGTAGATCTCGAAGATCAATTGGATCTCATCCAACTCCTAGATCCAGTAGGTGGACATCCAAGTCCAAACATATATCTTATATATGCCTATACATCGAATGTATACCCTAACCTTTTTCCTCTGAATCAACTAGGCCTTGGCTTTGGCACAACAAACCTAGTGATCCCAGTCAAGCGCGGACCCATTGACATGGAAGCTTCGTAATCAATGTCAATGGACAAGAAGTGGTCTTGACTTTGCCAACAAACCACAACTTGGACACGACACCGATATGGAACAAAGCCTCGTGATTAAAACACATCTTCGACGGACAAGGGCTTGACTTTGGCCAACAACCCCTGCCAATCTCGGATCTTGAGTAAGAATCACTCAATGGAAGGAAAATAAACGCTTGATATTTAACGAGGGTTTTTCGCGTGCAAATTGGCTACCAATTTAATTATCTTTGTTAAGGTCTCATCATCATACACCCTTAAACATGCATTCTAAATACATAATAAAGCGAGTATGAAAATAAATAATAATGATATGCGGATGGATACTTAACACATTGATCCTAGATCAAATCTCTCCCTTTCTCACTCAAGCTAGCACTTGTATTACTTCTACCCGTTACACTACACTTCTAAAGAAACCTCATTTACATTGAGGGGAATAGGTGAGAAGAGAATACAAAGAGAATAGAGGTGATAAGGCTGGACACGCAGGTCCAATTTAATAAATCGAATTTATTACAACAATTTCTAAAATTGCCCACCCATCTAATATCCATCCGATATACATTATTCATTCAACACAACCACGTATTCACACACATAAGCATGCTATCAATCAATCTAATCAAATTAATTAATCTGATAATTAAGTGATCATCCAATGTTCAAACAACGATTTGATTTTGTTCGAGTCAAACTCGTTTTTGCGAATAAGTACTCAAAGTACGAATTCATGAATTAAATTAAACTACATCATTAATCTAATTTAAAAATTTAAACTAATAATAATACTATTCATTCAATTCCAAATTAAATATTACACTTTATTAATAAACCTTTTACGATTTAAATTCCAAATTTAATCGTAACGCGTCTCAAAGACCGATTAACGTCCAACGTCAATTCAATTAAAGTCCAATGGGATTTTAATTGATTTCTTAAGGCATGGACTTTTGGTCAACTCGGATCAAACCGATAACCAAAGTCCAATCCGGGATTTACCCCATAAGCCCATAAATCAATCTTGGCCCATTAGGCCCAATTGAACTTTAAAGGTTCATTAGTTGCGTTTGGGCTTTATGGTTAAGGTTTTGGGCCCAATTGGATCCAATCCTTTGGCCTAAACCCAACTTGATAAAATCAAGCCCAATAGGCCCAAATACAACATTAGAAGCCCAAATCCAATTTAAGCCTAAATAATTAAATTTCATGAATCCAATTCCGCAATTTAATTACCTAAAGTGCATTACATGATTAATCAACTAAATCAACATTTCCAAAACATCAAATTAGTCCAATTAATCATACTCAATTCATTATTATATGTCCAACACAAAATGAAAAATCAAACCCATTTACATGCTTCAAAGCTCTCGGCCAAGGAGGGATTTTGTGTCCGATTTGGTTTCAATCCAATCGAACCCACAATCGACATTAAATCAACATCCAATTTGATTTCATACACATCCAATGTCACAAAATCAAAATCACCAAGACATTAGGGCATTAAGTCCATTCGGCCAACACAAGATTTTGGGGTTTTTGTCCAATTCAAAGTACAATCCAATTGACCTCAAATTAACATCAAACATTATGATTCCAATTCATCAAATGAAAAAAAAACAAATATTCCAAGAACCCAAAATCACTATACCATTCGGCCAAGGTCTTCAATTTGGGGAAAATAATTCCAAATCAATTTCAAAAAATTGGTCCAACCAAAATGCAATTCAACATCATTTAAACATGCTCAATCAAACAATTTAACTAAATCATGCTCAAAATCAATTTACCCAAATTTTAACCCTAAAAGTTTCATGCTTGAACCTAAGGCTCTGATACCATTGTTGGTATTAATCTAGGTCCCAAGATCAAACAAGCAATGAAAACAATGTGCGAATACATCAACGGAGGTAGCGGAATACTCACATCGATCGGTTGAGTCGATTTGGAGACGAATCAAGCCCAAAATGCCCACTGTTTTTGGCGCCACTGGTAGCAGTCCACTGCCTTCCAAAACAGAAATTTGAGCTGCGAAACGGAGCTCCAAGCCTCGTCCGACGGATCCCGGCTCATGGGTGAACCTCCTTACCACCTTCGCAAGACTCGTAAGTGTGCTAGCACTTGAATTTTCACCATGAAAATCCACTCTTGCTTCCCTATTGTTCACGCCAAAATGGTTCAAAAAAAGTGAAGAAAATGGACTGGTTTGGGCGTGAGAGAAAGAGAAATGGTGGAGAGAGAGATGAAAATTGTGTGAAGACTTATTACAAAAAGTGATAAACATTTGTTTATATATTTTCCAAAAATAATAAATGTTTTTACCATTTAATTTGCTTTCAAAAAACAAATTAAATCTTGTAATGTCCTTGAGTGTTCCACACTCCAAAGTCAAAAGTCCATCACAAGTCCATCAAGTCACATCTACTTTATTAAAGTGACATGTTGTCAAGTCACATCACTCAAAGTGACAAGTGATTTGACGCTTGATGCGACTGATTGATTTGACGCTTGATGCGACTTGCGATGCCGCTCTCGAATTCGAAATACGAATGCGCTCGCAATCACACTCGGGCTCGGGTTCGCTAATTCCTAATTAACGATTTTTCCGTTGCGTCGTAATTAAATGATTACGCCTAGCGAATTCACTATTCACGTCGCTAACGAATTAATTCTAAATTAATTTGTTCGCCCGAATTAAAATCTAATTTTAATTCCGCGTCGAAATCTAATTTCGTTTAATATATCGAATATATTAATTTACCGATTAATTCCAAATTAATCGTCATCTCTCTCTAGACGATATTTTATCCTAGATAAAATATCTCCGTAATTAATCCTAGATTAATTTTCTCTCTCTTCTATATAATCCCAGATTATTCAAGAGTGCGAGTTGTGCGTCATCGGTGGATTATCGGGAAGCGACCCATGAGATCCCCGGATAAGTTGGCAGTAAATACGGTCGTCGGAGTATCCGAATCACGTACGTACCAAGTACTACGTTCTACCGATTTACGAGACAAGGTCGACTCCTAGCAAAGCACCAAGTCTTCCCAATTCTCCGGACATATCCATTTAAGAATATTAAAGATCTGTATCAAGCGTAGTATACGATTGTATTGTGCATATCGGCCCAGTATCGGATAGTCACGTGCTAGGCCTGGGGCTGGATAAGTGTCTGCCCCGTACGAAGCACATGTCGGATGTCTGGTAACTAGTCTCTATAATCGGGTATACATGACCTTGTCATAATATCCTGATGGCCGCGCAGCACTTAAGAGCACTAATACTGTATCCAGCGTGACATCATCTCCACTATGACTGGAGTGATACTTCCGTCTTGACATCACATCCAATACACTACGACTCTCTGATAAACCCAGAAGTGGTGTACGCAAAACCGGTTAAAGCCTGTACCACCAAGACCAAAGTCTATCGATTATCGTAAGTATTAGCGATGTAAGTCTCAGGTTAAGACTATACACACCTACCTTGATTTCGGCCTCCCATAGACACATAGTCATAATACCAATGGGATTCCGAAGGGTCTATCCAGAGCGAAGCTGTTTCCCGTACCATCGGTGAAACACGACCTCCTATCGCACTTGCATAAGTATCCAATACTTATATATATGAGAACTATGCCGTTGTGCCCTCACAACGCACACAAGTGCAATACTAGCCTATTCGCATTATCGATGTCCAGTCTCGATAATACTCCGGCTAGGGATATTTAATGATTAATCCTTCGGGGACTGATACTGTCTCATATCATTCTCAGTCCAGGAACTAATCATAGGGACCTCTCTTCATTTATATATCTATGGTGATCTAATCACAAATGATGAGAGTGCAATTTCCTTGTCACATAGTTAATTTGCTACAACAACACAATGATCTGTGCAAATAGTGACTCTATGGGTCATTTTGTCCAACACCGATAGCACCCCTAATTTTTCATTTAATTGCAATTTTGCCCCAAATGTTCAAAACATGTCAAGATCAAGTCCAATCAATCCCAAATTTAATATACATCATATATACATCAAATTACATCACATATATGAAAAGCCCCAAAAATGGTTTAGGTTTAGAACCCTAATTTCATAAATTACTCCAATTGCATAATTTACATTAAATTGATTTAATTCAACACTTTAATCTATCCAATATCACACCAATCAAGTCTCACCATCATGAAACAACTCAAGAAAAAATATAGGTTAATTATGAATGGCTAAGCAACTCTAGAATGACAATTTTGATTACTAATTAATCTTATAAGCTTAATTACTCCTAATAAGCTTATAAATAAACATACATGCTTAAACACCTCCAACAAGCATCAAACACATTTAATTACAAACACAAAGAGTAGAGACATCAACTTAGCAACATACATTGAAGTTAAGATTAATAAAAACATGTTCTAAGTAGAAGAAAGTGTGAAAAAACTTACAAAAATTCCAAATTTAGCTTTGTTTTCTTTCTTTCTTCAACTTTTTTTCTCTCAACTCACTTTGTAAAAATATTTATGAAACTTGTCTAAGTGATGAAAATGAAAAATAAAATAATTTTTGTTAATTAATTTCCCTTGGCCGAATTACATAACAAAAAAATAAATAACAATTATTTCTATTTTGTTAAATTTCAATTGGAATACAATTTACTTTAATAAAGTTAACATTTATCTTCCATAAAGTAAATACACAAATGGACCAATTGAATTAAGCCATTAAAAAGTGAAAATCATTACTAAAGATATTTATTTTATTAATTAGTTTAATTATTTAACAATTAAATAATTAAATAATTAAATATAAATATCTTAAATATATGTATTATATTTACATTGAATATCTCAAATACATATATTAATGATATACGTCAAATATCACAATTTGATATTTTATTAATGTGTATTTAATAAAATCAAGTATTGAATATAAATACACATTAATTTGGAAAACGAGTTAGGTCCCGATTGCATGTATTTTTCGTTTAACCGTTAAACGAGTTATAAATAATCAGTATTATTCATGACAGTTGCCCTAGTGCTCTACGATTTTATCTCATTAGTGAGACTCTTTAGGTTCAGGCATATCTGTCACAAAATCAAATTTCGTGTCCATAATTCACCCACCTGTAAATTATGACGAACACATATAAACTCTCTGAACCATACAAGTCGAGGTCACTGCATACGTATAATCCCTCCGTCACAGGTATCCGGATTATTCCAGAGATATAGATACAAACGTCAAATCTCTATAGATATAATCATGTCAACATTTCTATTAGCAATCCTTTAATAACACTTAGAACTGATTTCTACAGTGTACCAAGGGCCCATGGATTTAACAGATTGCTAATTCCATATTGAATACCTATACTCTGTACACAGAACTGACGGATCCTTTCTTGTACACACATGATATCCTGAGCATCAGTCCACACCCAACGAACAGGCGGAGGTCTGATCTAAATAGATCGATGACGTGACTACCATCTAAGTGTGGAGGATAACTCATATATCCATAGTGGTATCTCAAGTCAAAAAATCACTATGCTCACTCAACCCGAGAAGATTATTATTGACGTAAGTGTACCATCCATTAAGAATCGTCGGTGAGTCGTTCAATAACTATCCGCTATAAACACCTACACGTCTATACAAGTCTCCAAGACTCATGGTTCATTGAGAAACCATCGGAATCCAAGATTCCAATATACGACATGTACAAGTTTCAACAGGTTTAATTTACTGACCAAGTAGTGTAAACCTTGACCAGGAACTGTCTAAGAATGACAACGTCATGATACAACTCAATGTCAGTTGCGGCGCTTTGCAACAGTATCATAACTAATCATTCTAAGGTCGGTTACGTCTTTGCCATATTAAAGAAGAAGTTATATAAAAGAAACTATTTATTTTATTCATAATAAAATATTACATTAGTATTTACATGTTTATCGATTGTATCTATAAACACTTGCTCTAGTGCCAATATCGATTGTATCTAATACCCATCGACTCCACATGTTTATCAAATAACTTCGGAGGTATGGCCTTCGTAAGCGGGTCTGCTACATTATCTTCACTCGGTACCTTACACACGACAATGTCCCCTCGCGACACAATCTCTCGAATGATGTGGTACTTTCATTCCACATGCTTCGACTTCTGATGCGCTATTGGTTCTTTTGCTTACGCAATGGATCCAATATTATCACAGTATAACGGAATCTGATTCTTGATACTTGGGACTACTCCTAATTCTGTGATAAAGTTTCTAACCCAAACAGCTTCCTTTGTAGCTTCAAAAGCTGCAATATATTTCGCCTCTATGGTGGAATCAGTTGTCGACCCCTGTTTGGCACTCTTCCAACAAACTGCATCACCGTTAAGGATAAACACGAATCCTGATATAGACTTCTATAATCAGGATTCGATTGGAAATCGGAATACGTATACCCATTAACTTGTAGTTCATTTCCTTTATAGATAATAAACTTATCCTTAGTACCTTTAATAGACTTGAGGATATGTTTAATGGCCATCCAATGGTCATTTCTTTGATTCGACCGATATCTGATTGTCACACTAACTGCGAAGCTGATATCAGGCCTAATACATAACATGACATACATGATGCTGCCCAAACATGAAGCATAAGGTTGATTAGACATTCTAATCTTCTCATCTTCTGTTTGTGGACACATCTTCTTCGAAAGATGTAAGCCATGTCTGAACGGTATGTTTGCTGTCTTGCAGTTACCAAAATTATACCGTTCTAAAACCGTTCTAAGATCTTATCTATGTATGTTGATTGGGATAACCCAATAAGCTTCATTTCTCTATCTCTATAGAGTTTTATGCCTAAGACATAAGAAGCTTCACCCAGGTTCTTCATGGAGAAATTCTTATCGAAGTAAGCTTTGACATCTTGCATCATCCCTATATCATTCCCAATAATAAGGATGTCGTCAACATAGAGAATTAAAAATACCACCATACTCCCACTGGCCTTCTTATACACACAGGATTCTTCCAAATTCTTGAGAAAACCAGACAATTTGATTATCTCATCGAATCGAAGATTCCAACTTTGTGAAGCCTGTTTAAGTCCATAAATGGACTTCTTCAGCTTGCATACCATGCCCGAGTTTTCGCTGGATGCAAAACCATCTGGCTGTTCCATATAGATTTCATCATCAAGAAATTCATTTAGAAAAGCCGTTTTGACATCCATTTGCCAAATCTCGTAATCATGATATGCGGCAATTAACAACAAAATCCTTATAGACTTTAGCATTGCAACTGGTGAAAACGTTTCATCGTAGTCGACACCGGGTCGCTGTGAGTAACCTTTAGCTACCAGTCAGGCCTTAAAGGTTTCAACCTTTCCATCGGCCCCTCGCTTCCTCTTGTAAATCTATTTATAACCGATATGAAAAATTCCTTCGGGAAGTGGAACCAAGTTCCAAACTTGATTCTCATACATTGAGTCCATCTCGGATTTCATGGCGTATTGCCACTTCAAGGAGTCGATGTCCAACATCGATTCTCTATAGGTAAAATGGTCAGTCTCTTCAACTAAGAGAACATCCAGACTCTTTTCATGTATCAAATACAAGTGTTCAGGATGTCAGATACCCTTTGTGACCTACGAAGTGTATGTGTTGAAAGTTCTTTATCTTCTTGAACTACAGGTTCCTCCATTAGTTCGTTGGTTCCAGGTTGTACTTCATTAAGTTCAATATGTCTATGATCACCACCTTCAGACAAAAATTCTATTTCTAGAAATTTTACGAAGCGAGCTACAAACACATTTCGATGCTCGGTATCATAGAACAAATATCCTTTCGTATTTGAAGGATATCCAACAAACCTAAACTTCTGCCCCCGAGTCAAAAGCTTATTTTTCTGAGCCATCATGACGTATGCAAGACACCCCCAAATCTTAACATAACTAAGATTCGGTTTCCTACCGGTCCATATCTCATACGGAGTCGTAGGAATAATTTTAGAAGGAATCTTGTTCAAAATATGTGCGGTAGTTAAAAGAGCATAACCTCATAAGTAATAGGGTAAATCTGTATAACTCAACATTGATCGGACCATATCCAATAAAGTTTGATTTCTCCTCTTTGACATTCCATTGTGTTGCGGAGTGCCTGGAGGAGTGTACTGAGCGAGAATCTCATTCAGTGAACTCTCCACTCATATATTCACCTCCTCGATCAGATCGAAGGCATTTAATATATTGACCAGTTTATTTTTCAACTTCATTTCAGAATTCTTTGAACTTTTCAAAGGTTTCCGATTTATGTTTCATCAGATAAACATAACCGTACCGTGACAGATCATCGGTAAAGGTGATGAAGTATGAATAACCATTGTGTGCAGTCTGACTCATGGGACCACATACATTAGAATGTACGAGTTCCAATAAGTCAGTGGCTCGATGTCCAACATTTGTAAATGGGGCTTTGGTCATTTTAACCCGAATACAAGATTCACAAGTTGGATAAGGTTCAATGGTGAGATCATGTATCAAACCATCCTTAACCAATTGGGTTAGGCGTTTCACGCCTATATGACCTAACCGCATATGCCAAAGTTCAGTATTATTTACATCAGATTGTTTACGTTTATTAATACCAGTATTAAAGATATCTGGTGAGGTACGGAATATATAATGACCATGTTCGTTTGGACAACAAAGGATCTGAATATTATAACTATCATATAAATACAAAGAACGATTTTTAATATTTACATTATATCTTTCAGTATCTAATACAAAAAGAGACATAATATTCACCACACATCCTGGCACAAAATAGCAGTCATTTAACAAAAGTCTCCCACTGGGTAAGGGAATCTCGCATATGCCCACAACAACCGTATCTAGAGAGTCACCACTCCTGAATCGCAACTGTATCTCCCCAGATTTCAACCGCCTACTTCCCGTCAGCACCTGCAACGTATTGCAAATGTGAATAGGACAAGCAAAATATAAAATCCAATTAGATGTCATATCTTCACAAGCCAATGAGATATCAATAATAGAAAAAATAAAAGTACTTGATGTAGATGTTCTTTCCTTCATTATTTGTGCAAGATAGTTGGGACAATTTCTTTTCCAGTGCCCGACTTTCTGGTAGTAGTGGAACTTATCTTCAGAAGCTCTCTTGGGCTTCGCTACCTTAGCCTACAGAGGAACATTGAAACCCTTCTTTTTCTTTCCTTTTGTCTTCTTCCCTTTCGACTTGGATTGAGAAGAAGCGGAAAGTGAAGTGGGTTTCGGAAGGTGAGTCGGAACTCCATTCTTTAAATCTTCTTCTGATGTGAGAAGCATCCTATGCAACTCACGGTAAGAGCAGTGAATCTCATTCATGCTGAAGTATATGATGAACTGGCGATATGGCGCCAGGAGCGAACCGAGAATGACACTACGTCCTAGAGTTTCTTTGAGAGGGAAATCATGGCGCCTAAATTGCTCGATCAAATCGATCAAATGAAGCACATGTGAGCTCACAGCCTGCCCCTCATCAAGTTTAGAATGGAACAGTTCCATTGAAACTCTATAAACCACGACCTATTCCTAGTTCATGAACGATTCATTATGTTGTGTCATCATGATATATGCATCGTCACATCTCAAAGTAAGTCTTCTTAGGCTCAGAAGAAAAAGAACTCAGAATGAATGATTTAACCCTTAAATCATCATCCTTCCATATCTGGAAAGTCTCATGTTCTTCAGGAGATGCATCTGGAGATATAGCAAGTGGTAATGGACCTTCCAAAATGTATCCCAGTTTTTCGGAATTGAGGAAAATCCTTAAATCCATATCCCAATTCGCAAAGTTTTCAGCGCCTTTTAGCTTATTCGTATAAAGCATACGAGCAAAATGATTGGTCGGAGGTTCCGCCATCACAAATCTATCAAATAGACAACGAATCAACGGTTAGCAGATAAGTAGATAAAACAGTTTCATTTTATATCATAAAGCATTAACTAGATCATGAATTTTTAATCTAAAAATGACTCTCCCGCTATTTCATGCAAAACTGTAATCCCCAAACAGAATACAAAACATGCGATAATCAAATCATAACATAATAGTGAAAGGTGGACCCATGAATATATTTAAGCTCACAGCTTTGGCACGTTCTCGCCTACGTATATTCATTAGGTAGACAACTCATTGTCGATCACTCAATAGTGACTCTTGGATTTTCGGTCCTGGTCGTTTATCATTGTGACAGCTTTGGCACATTCACAAGAAGGCGTACCAAGGTTAAACTTGTCAATGATAAATTCAAGATACTTGCGTAACCCTGACAGTTTTGGCACGTTTAGGATTCTGCTTTCGCTTGAATTCACCTAATATCAAATATATCCGGTACAAATAAATTTCTACCGGCCATATTCTCACTGCTTTGGCAGGTTCTCGGATATAGTTGAAGAAAATTTATCGATAAGCGGTATTGACAAGAAGGACCAATTAAGATGCATCAAATACATATTAAATTAAAAACCTTATTTTAAAATAAGGATTTTTTTGCAAAAGATGCTTTTACTTTATTTAATCAAATTAAATAAACACATGAATGCATAAAGTCAAGATTAAATTAAACATTGAATTTTAAAGGCATAATCATATATCGGGTGTCCAGAATCAGACTCGCTCTGATACCATTTTTGTTGGGGTTTTATACGAAATTACAGGGTTAGCGCAGCGGAATGCGGAAAACACATTTTTCCGATTTCAAAATTTTTTCATGGAACAATTAGATAAAATTATTTATTTAATTAACCAATAATTAAAATAAAAAATTTTAACCCAAGAAATCAAATTTCTATTAATTGCCGAATTGTCCCAATATTTTACAACTTGATCATTTTGGTCCAAAATTGTCAAATACATATTTAATTGATTCCAAATCAATCCCAAAATGATTTATACATGTCTAATACATGAAAAATACAATTTGCAACACAAATCCCCAATTTTTCTACAAATGCCGAGAGCACCTCTGAATTTTCATTAATTACGATTTGGCCCCAAATGTTCAAAACATGTCAAGATCAAATCCAATCAATACCAAATTTGATATACATCATATATACATCAAATTACATCACATATATGAAAATCCCCAAAATTGATTTAGGTTTAGAACCCTAATTTCATAAATTACTCCAATTGCACAATATACATTAAATTGATTTAATTCAACACTTTAATCAATCCAATATCACACTAATCAAGTCTCACCATCATGATACAACTCAAGAACAATTCTAGGTTAATTATGAATAGCGAAGCAACTCTAGAATGGCAACTTTGATTACTAATTAATCTTATAAGCTTAATTAGACCCGGCCATGGTTCCGGTTCGGAACCGGAACCGAATCGAAACCGAACTGGTTGGAATCGGAAGGTTCCAGTTTCGGTTCCGGAACCGGAACCGTGGCCGACCGGTTTGGTTGGGGTTCGACCCCAACTCTAACCGATCCGAACCGGTGGAACCGTAAGGTTCCATCGGTTCAACGATTCCGGTTGGTACCGTAGGGTTCCAACAGGAACCCTAACCCCAACGGTTATATTTAGGGGCATTTTTGGTATCAAAACAATTCTAAAACTCTATAAATATGATTCATTTTTCATTATTTCAACACACCAAATTCTCAACTCTCTCAATTCCTACAATTATCTTATTCTCAATCTCAATTCAATTAGTTATTATCATTCGCAATTAGTCAAATTTTTTTTTTTCTTACTTATTTCTTAAACGAAAAATGGCAAGCTCATCTAAGAACTTCATGTCAAATATGCCAACCCAAGAGAGCGACCCTAGTGTCGGTGCACAATCACAGAGAAGTTAAGGCTCGTTCCTCGGATGTTTTCAGAATTCATTTTCATTTAGAAAAATTAAACGATGACAGTTCAAGAGCGATTTGCAACTATTGTGGGGTTACCTACAAATTTTCTGGTGGATACGGCAATATGATCAAGCACCTGGAAAGACATCATCCGGTTGAACTTGGAATTGATGCGACGCAAACTCAAATGGTCAGGTATGCGTCATCTAGTAGAGGTACAAGTGCTGTAGATTTATTTAAATATTCTGATGCAAAAAATAGAGAAGAATTTGTGAATTAACTTGTATGGCATATCTTTCTTTAAGCTTTGGTGAAAAACTTCATTTTACTAATTACGTGCATAATGCTTTAAATCCTTCTGCATGTAGAATGACTCGAAATACAACAAAAAGTCATATTTTTAAATTATATAAAGATGGTAAAATTATTTTAAATGAAATATTTAAAGAGATGAAAGGTCGTATTTCTATATGTTCTGATATTTGGAGTGACCATTGGCAAATATACTCATACATGGGTGTGACTTTTCATTGGATTGATGCATCATTTACCATGCAAAAATGACTTATTGCATTTAGAGTTTTTGATGACCAACATACTGCACAAAATATTTATAGAATGATGAAGGTAATTTTTGATGAATATGGTTTAGTAGATAAAATTTTAACAATTGGATTTGATAATGCATCTGCAAATACTGCATCCATCAATGATTTAAAATCCTTATGTCAACCAAATTTAGGGGGTCGATTTTTTCATATTTGTTGTACATGTCATGTCCTTAACTTATGTGTTCAAGACGGTCTAAAATTATTATCACATTTCCTTGATCCTATTAAAATGACATTTAATTGTATTTGGTCATATTCTCAAGGTAGGAGAGAATGGACGAAGTTTTGTAAAATAAATGGTATTAAACCGATTAAATTTTCAAGAGATGTTCCAACACGTTGGAATTCAACTTATTTTCTTTTATGTCAAGCATTTCAATACAAAGATGCATATGTAGTGTTTTTTTCTCAACATGTTCAAAATGTCACAATTTATCCTAGTCAATGGGATATTTGTGAAAATATTTTAGATATTTTAAAAGTTTTTAATGAAGCTACTTTAACTTTAAGCGGTGTTTATTATCCAACAGCACATTTATTTCTTCTTGAAAGTTTGAATATTGTTGGTGCTCTTGATGAACATGCTGAAAGTAGCGATCCTAATGATATTGTTTTGTTAGAAGCCATTACTGTTATGAATGTAAAATGGTTGAATTATTTTAGAGACATTCATTTACTTTATCTTATTACTGCTGTTTTTGATCCTAGATTTAAATTAGAAGGTTTGAATGGTACTTTACAAGCTTACTATGGTTATTTAGGAATATTAGATGAAATTGATATTACAAGAATAATGAAGAAATTAAGAAATGATTTAATTGAGTTATTTAATGATTATATTGTAAGATATAACTTAGGAACATTAGGTGAATCTAGTAGTAGCGAACCGGTAATTCAAACAAGACTTAGCGCAGAGGATCGTTGGTTATTGCAAAGAAATAAAAAAGTTAGGGATACGACAACTAATAACCCCGAATTAGATAATTATTTATCTACAAATTTTGAGTTTCATAATGAAAGTTTAGTTAGTAAAAATTTTAAAATCCTTGACTGGTGGAACCGACATCAAAATATATATCATGTTTTATCAATTATTGCTAAAGAGATATTGGCAGCACCTATTTCCACCGTTGCGGTTGAGCAAGCCTTTAGCTTCGGAGGCAATATATTGGAAGCTAGACAATCTTCATTACATCCAAGCACTCTAGAAACAACAGCTTATGTGGATGATTGGACTCGAGCTGATCTGAGACAACAAGAAGATGCCCCCGATGATTTTGAAGATTTGTTCGATAATGCATCTGCAACAACAAGTGCAAGCGGAACCGGAGCTGAAGGATCAACTGATGATGATGATTGATAATTATAAAATTGTAAATTTACAAATGGGAAATATCTTAAAATTGTAATGGAATTACGTGATCTTTGATTCCTCTCACCCCTGGAGGATACGTAGGCAACTTAAATTTTTAAAAGTTTAAGCTCAAGCTCTTCAATGTAATAATTTTATTTATTTATTATTAATCTCATTTTTTTTCGAAATTTTTTTTTTTTTAAAAAAAAAAGGGTTCGAACCGAACCGCCGACCAGGTCTAAGCTTAATTACTCCTAATAAGCTTATAAATAAACATACATGCTTAAAAACCTCCAACAAACATCAAACACATTTAATTACAAACACAAATAGTAGAGACATCAACTTAGCAACACAAATTGAAGCTAAGATTAATAGAAATATTTTCTAAGTATAAGAAAATGTGAAAAAACTTACAAAAATTCCAAATTGAAGCTAAGATTAATAGAAACATCGTCAGATTCATCTGAAAATATTTCGTGAGGTATGTAGCTCCGATTTTCTGTTAATTGTCTCGTTTGATCTGTCAGTCTTTGAAGCATGTCATCCCACTTTTCGTTACATTTCTTGAGCATGTCCACCATCTGTCTTATCATCTGTTTTTCCTCTGAGGAATATGATTTTTGAGAAGGATCATATGTTGATGGTAGATAAGATGACGACTATGGTTCAATGAAATATGCCGGTGCATTATACCATGAAGGATTCTGATAGTTCTGCCACCCTGAATTGTAGTTGTTCATGCAATGATTGCTAGGGTTGTTACCATTACGTATCTCACATCTGATCACTGTGTTCTGAAATGGTTGAGCAAATGTTGTGTTGAATAGCTCTGACATCCATGGATAGTTGTTAGGCTGGACAACAGTCCTCAGAAAATCGGACCGATGCTCCTTGTTATTGGATGTATCTTCTCTTTGTAAAGCTCGTAATTCTTTCATCGCCCAATAATGTTCCATTTTTCAACCACCTGAAAAATAAAAGAAAGAAATAAAAATTACAAATAAGAGTAAAGAAAATTAGATACAAATAAAATAGATAGCTTTAAAATTAATAAAGCAAGAAAAATAAGTCCCCGGCAACCGTGCCAAAGACTTGATAGGTGAAATCACACACGTAACGCAAGCGCACATATCACTCAAGTAGTATAAAAATATCGATCCCAGGAGGACTTAATTTCTACTGTTATTATTAATTATTGATTCTATTTATTTACAGGTATCTAATTATGGTGAAAATGGAATGATTGCTTGATTGGTTGGTTGAATGTGGATTTGCTAAATAAATAAATATAGAAAAGAAAATACTAAGGAAAATAAACAAAAGACATAAATATCTAGGGTTGTGATTCCGCACAATATTATTCTAATGATGAATTGATTCCCTTATATATGTGTAATAAATTAATTTGTTAACCTGGTACACGAAAATATGCAAAAGCCTCTTCCGACGATCAGATGCAAACACTCAAAGTAA